>JAYESA010000011.1:14060072-14512572 GCA_036927795.1 Iris macrosiphon
GCAGTAGGCACAAGTGGGCACCCTCTGATCCTGACCCTGCTGTGCTGCATTCTGCACATAGGGACACTTAGCCGGTCCCGTACTACTACTTGCACTACCTGAATCATCCCTGCCTCTCTTGGACTTGAGTTCCAAGTCATCCTCTGCTCTCTGAGCATCTCCTACTATCTACTCGAAAGTCGCCTCACGGTCGCTCCTAGTCAAAGACTTGACCGCCATGACCAAGCCCTTGTGAAACTTCCTCGCCTTTACTGCCTCACTCAAGTCCTCCATGAATCTGCCCAGACGGCAGAACTTTGCTGCGTACTCGTCCACCATCATGTTCCCCTGGACGAGTGCCTCAAACTGGCTCTCCAAAGCACTGAGCGCCACATCTGGGAAAAACTTTTCCTTAAAAAGCCTCCCAAGTAAGCCCTGGTGACGCGATCCTCGTATCTGTGCGATACCACGTCAAGGCGAGGTCGAACATCTGACTGCCGGCTGCCTCTATCTGCATGTTGTCTGGAATCTGCGCCAGCCTGAAGATCCCCTTGATCTGCTCTATCCAGTCATCCGCGTACAGGATCCCTTCTGTACCCCGGAACTCCTTGGGACGCATCCTCTGGAAGTCAATGATGTTGTACGGCCTCGGACGCTGAATCTGATTTGCTTGTGGCTGAATCTATGCCACTCTGTCCACTGCCGTCATGGGTACCTGGTGGGCGTTCTCAATGTCCAGCCTTATCACATCCACCTGACGGTGTTGCACATCCATCATCTCCTTGAAGAACGCAAACAACTGTGCGGTATCTACTGGTGCAGGAAGTGGTAGAAGAACCACCGGAATGACTAGGGTAGTCCTCGGATCGACAAGTGGAGGAGGATCCCCGAGAGAAACAGAAGCTCCCTCGACCGCAGGAGTGGTGAGTGGAGCGGTAGCAGTTACCTGAATATGAGCTGGACGAGAGGTAGCAGACCTCTCGGTGGCAACTGCTGGAACGGTATGATAGGATCGTGTCTTCGGAGGCATCCTGAACACAGATCAAAAGAAGTCAATACGGCGCAAGATACGATATCATCAAAGAAGGACAGTAAATTTCAAAAGAAAACAATTTCAAAATAATTAGATTGGAATTGTTCCTAGTCGTGATTGAGTAAACTCTCATCCTAGATCCTATATCCTAGAGCAGGCTTGCAGCAGTACAACTAAGTTGTTGTACCACCACGACATCGCACTAATTTTGAATCGAGACCTGTATGGGGCCGCCACCAAAAATGTGTCACGACCCGCACCCAAAAAATTGGGCATGAGTCATGGGTACGTCCAGCCTACGCCGCAGCATCGGCGGTAGAACGCTGTCTAGGTCAACTATCTAGCCAACAATCTCACGCAATCAATATATAAACCTGTCAAGATCTCAACTCCAAACGGAGGAGCAATATCATAATGATAATCATAATATACTCAATCATGAATCTAAGCACGATAAGATAACAAAGAAGACTAACAACTACAAAGTCTAAACAACAGCTACTAAAACAACCACAACATCAATAATAATAATACATCATCCAAAATCAAATATAATACAAGTCTCAATCTAAAACCGGAGACAAATCCGGTGCTAAAAGCTAATAAAGCAACAACAAGGTCTTAGTGATCCCGGCTACCCACCCGGAAATCACTCCTAAACTAGGGAGTCCCTGTCTGCACCATCGACAGGCTGAGGTCCATAAAACCTCGGACACCAATCCTTCGGATACTCTGGAAAAAATATGTCCAGTCAGGACTGGAGCAAGTACACCTCTAACAGCAGTTCCAGTTAAATGATAAAAACTATAAAGCAGTTATAGCAAGTAGCAAGAAGAATGAAGCAAGTATGAAACAAGAAAATATACATGTATCACTGGTGCATAAAGATAAAGATGCAGGAATATCAGAAACAAGATAGTAATGACTGCAAGATACAAGAAATCTAAACTAAGAGTAAGTTTGTGCACATGAACGTGTAGTGAGTCCAGCATAAAATACATGTAGTGAGTCAAGTCCAAAAATATGTAAGTGAGACCAGGAAGAAATGCAAGTGAGTCCAGACTATAAAGAATGAGCTCAGTATCTTTGAAATACTTGTTTCGACATGTAAACGGCTAGGGGTAAGTACGGCTCACCGCGCACTGGGTGCACGGCTGCTATCATTCCAGATTAGACCAGAGGGGGTAATTCCTGATGATTTTAGATAGGAATGTTTACATGTCTACTCGAGTATTTTCCTGCCTCGACTAGTACAAGTGAATCCAAGACCCGACACATAAATCAAGTATGAGTCCAGCCTGAAACATGAGTGATCCATGTAGTGATGCCTGTAGGTGATGCCAGTAGTTATTCCAGAATAGAGGCCAGAAACATAAAAAATACGAGTCGCAAGTAAATGAATCCAGAAATACCAGTCCGTGTCCCGTGTTGTGCCAGAAAAATTAGATGATACTATACTAGAAGCTGAATCATAATAATCATCAGATAATAAAAACTATCAGAGAATGTACTCGCCTGACGTCCTGAGCAACTGGCGATCCGAACTGGTATCGCAAGGACCTATTACGAAAAGCAAGGTTAAACAAGTTTCTAATAAGTTAAACAGATATAAAATAACTAAAAATAGGCTTTTAGGGTCGTTCTAGGTCAAATGGGTCAAACCGATGAAATCTGGGTCAAAAGTCAACTCTGGGTCCAAAAAATCAACCCTAGATCAAATCTAGGTCAAAAGTTGACTTTGGTGGTCAACCGAGTCAACTACGGTCAACTCTAGGTCAAACTAGGGTGCTCCTAAAATTCTAGGCCAAAACTAGGTTATTAGGCTAATAAACCCTCAAACTCGCCTCCTTGAGATACCGGGATACCCTCGGTATCCGATACCTCACCCTACGCTATATATCCCGCATAAACCCGCTAAAACCTATGCTAGCATGCGTAAATATATACACAAATACATAAAAATCTATCTCTAAACTCAAACCTAGGCAATTGCTCAAAAACTCCGCTCGAAACTCAATACCTTGGATATCTCAAGGTATTGTGATACCTTGGTATCTCAAGGTATTGAGATACCCTCCAATACCTCACTAACTACTCCTCTAGTTAGCTATTTAAGCATATAGATATACTCCTAGTTAATAATCTAGGCTAGAAAATATATATATCTAATACATATATGCATATACCTACGTATCTATATGTATACATATTCACACATACACACATATACCCATATATATATACCCTAACTCAATATGTATATATATCTATCTAGTATCTATTTATCTATCTAACTATCTATCTAACTATCTAGTATTTATCTATCTACCTATCTATCTAACTATTCATCTATGTATCTATGTATCTAGATATCTATCTACCTAGATATCTATCCATCTATTTATCTATGTATCTACCTACCTATCTATTCATCTATCTATTTATCTAGATATCTATCTATTCATGTATCTATCTATCTATCTCTCTAACATCTATTAATCCATCTATCTATCTATAGATCTATAAATCTATCTATTATCTAGCTATCTATCAATCTATCTATCTAACTATCTAATATCTATCTATCTATCTATCTATCTATCCATATATTTATCTATCCATATATTTATCTATCTAATATCTATCTAACTATCTATTTATCTATTTAGCAATCTAACTATCTATTTATCTATCTAACAATCTAACTATCTATCTAACTATCCATTTATACATCTAACCCTCACTCTCCCTTGCTACTAGCTGCGACTGCCGCTGCTACACGCTGCAAATGCCGCTGTGCTCGCTGCTGGAGCTGCTGCTTACATTGCTGCTACAGCGCTGCGCTTGAGGGAGCTACTCCCGCGGCGCACTGCCGCTGCTTCCGCGGCGTTGCTGTGCCCGTGCGCTGCTGCTGTTGCTGCTGTTGTTGTTGCGCCCGCGCGCTGCTGCTGCTGCTAGCTGCGCGCTTCGCACACGACCACACACACAAGCATGCACACACACAATCACACATACACAGACACACGCACACACATATATCTATATATATATATATATATATATATATCAACATACATATATATATACACACAACTCTATATATATATACACACACACTAACTTATATATTGAGAACGCCCACTAGGTACCCATGACGGCAGTGGACAGAGTGGCACAGATTCAATATATAGATATATGTGTGTGCGTGTGTGTGCGTGTGTCTGTACATATTGAACACATGAGTAATCTGTATAACTTGTGCACTTGAGTCAGAACCACCGGCCCGTGATACGTGTTTGCTTATGCATTTTTCTTGGATTTCATTTTATATACTGTCACCCCCACTTTTTGGATTAAGGGTATTTTCGTCTTTCCGTAATTAATGAGTAAATAATTGCATGATAATTGATTATTCTCAATTTTCGGTAATTTTAATTTGTTGCACCTTACCGTCGTTTTGAATTTTGAACCCAACTTGCATTCACTTTTATTAAATTGATTCATAAGTCGAACTTGTACAACCTTCCATTGTTTAGACACCTTGGTGCAAGAGTACATTGAGGTATCCTTTCCGTTGAACGATACGTATATAAACCCAAATTCTCCTTTAGGTATAAATTCCATAAATTCTTCGGAGTGTGTAATACAACATCAAAATTCCTGAACCATGGCCTCAGACCATCGAACCAATGCATCTTAGCAATTTCTTTATTAAAATTTCAACCATTGTAATACCCATGAGAAAGCCCAATTCCAGGAAGGCCTTGACCAGACCTAATTCTAGGTCAACCCAAAGTCTACTATGATCATATATATACATAAGTATAGCTTCCTTATTCTTTTCAACCAAAACCTAATACACCCCCCAGCCGACCATCTCAACCCCCCCCCCGACTTTACTGTTCCTCATCGGACATCCCCGAGCGCTGAACGTCGGACACCCGCTGTCCCCTAGCGCTGAACGCCGAGCGCCGAGCGCTGAACGCCGAGCCCCGAGCCCCGAGCCCCGAGCGCTGTCGACTGAAAAGTTCCCGCGGAGACCGATGCAGCCGACCGAGAAGTTCCCGCGGAGACCGACGCTGTCGACCGAGAGTTCCCGCGCGGACTGACTGCTCAACGACCGGAGTTCGACGACCGACCCTGCACATCGACCAGCCTTACCTGTTCGTGACCATCGCCTCGTAATTATCGTCGTGCCGAGCGCAGGTTAGCTCCTGTCCACGTTCCCATCATTTCCTGCGATGATATACAAGTAACTAGGGACGTATGTATATACGTATTTGTATACGTATTGGTATATTGGTGTATATATAATGTTTCCAACTAATATATATATACTTGCGTATAAGTAATGTGTAGGTATTCCCTAGTATATCAATACGTGTATTATAATCATAATTAATGTAGGTTAATATATATGCCTACGAACCGTATAATGCTCAATTAGGTTAATACACTTATACATATCTATTATAAATGTAATTAATTAGTATGATGAGAGATTAGTTCATATTAAGTCCTATGTATCACATGTCCAAGATGTCTTGATTGTGACCACGGATACCCCGTAGCTACATCTACCTGTGACCATGTAGCATGATAGTAGACTGCCATATGTACACTGACGTACTGGCAAGACCGTACCATTGACTGTCTGTTATGCACAGCAATTACAGACGTGACCCCTAGTATGATCCTTGATCATTCTGTTGATCGTGTATTAGTGTGATGTCTGATGCAGTATTGTGTTTATGATATATCTATAGGACTGTTGGATCACTCAGACGGTACCTTGGAACCTGGACTTTGGTATTGCCAGCTAAGGACCACAGGCGAGTACATTCTCTGACAGTTTCCATTATGTTAATTATCTCTATAATTCTTGTTGTATAGCGTACATGACTCTGACACTGTTCTTTACACGAGTTAGCATCATTGAGACCTGTCACGAGGAGTCGTGATTGGAATCCATCGTGCTAGCTGGGAAGAAACGGGGAAGTATTAGTAGTTTATGTGCAGCCTTACCCTTACAGCATTAGCTCACCCATATTTCACGTCGGTGCAGCCTTACCCTTACATGCCTCATCGCTGTTACATTCCGGTTAGCCCGACCTGTTGGGGATGATCGCTAATCCATGTAATGAGTCATATTACCCAAGCCGATCACATGATATACTGATGTTTCACACACTTAGTTAGATGATTCTTGACATGTATCTTGATAGATTGATCTTGTATTTCCACATGTTCTAGTTGTTGTTCTAATACACACTTACATGCCAGTTCTTGTACTTGCGCACACTTGTAGTTCTATCCCTTGTCAGAGGCTATTGATGATGATGTTCCAGTATCTATTTCCTGTATTCTTTATTCCAGTATTTCTTATTTCTAGTTATTTCATATCTGTCTTGTATTTTTTTACACTGTATTGTAGTTTTTGTCAATATATGTGGAACTGTTGTTAGAGGTGTATTTTCGTTCCAATCCTGACTGGATATTTTTTCCAGAGAACCTTGAGGATTTCTGTACTACGCACTACGGACCAGGTATAGAAGCAGACTATGCACCAGAGATCCTAGAAGAGACTATGCTTCTAGATGAGACTTTGCCTACAGCTATTTAGATAGTATTTATTTATGCTTGAGACTTATGGAGGATATTGCAGTTTATGTTTAGACTTATGTTAAGTTTAATTAGAGACTCGTGTTGGACAGTTAGACTGTGAGTATCTTTATGTTGAGACATGGTGTTTAACTATGTCATTTCCTTTTATCTTTTATCGTGCCTTATAGTTGTGGTGATTGAGTTATATTGTGAGATTATGGAGATGTATATTATTGACAGGTGTTTAGTTATCTAGTATTACTGTGACCTTGACAGCGTTCTACCGCCGATACTGCGGCGTAGGCTGGACGTACCCACGCTCTCGTGCCCCTATACCGGGTGCGGGTCGTGACATATACTCATGCTTGGTTTAACTTGGTTGCCATGGACAGGGAAGGAAGAATGGTAAGTTGGTAAATATCATCGTGTTACTCTTATATCGTACGGCACATTGCCACATGAGTTAGGCTTTACATCATTGCCATAAAATTGATCCTAAGGCAAGACTAGAAAGATAACTTAATAGATGGTACACGGAACCTATATAACGTATTTGGATTTGTCGAGCGGACGAGAAGCCTCCACACCAGTGCATTCATGTACTGATAACCCACCAGATTGCTTGCAGGATGCGGGAGAACCTCATTTGGTGCGAAAACTCTCCTTCGTACGTGCTAAGACGTGGAGTTTCACTCTGGAGCCTTGGAACGTTGCGTCCGAAACTGAAGTACATATACAAGACATAATATTGGAATATTGCTTATGTATCATTCCACAAATATAGCTACTTGGCATACTTTTATTGTTTCAAGAAAGACAGGACTTGAGCGACCTATAATCTTGGCCTAACGCCGCCTGTAATACTTGTGAAATATCAATAAAATGCTTGTTTTATTTATATACTTGTATTATTCATTGCTTTCGCTATTGACGACTCTGTGAACTTAATACCAATCGCCTGTTCGTTTCTTATTCTTCTGCATTCGGACTATCTGTGCGACTATGTGGCTTAGATATTTACTTCTTGTTCGGATTATGGCCTTGCACGGGCGCGGCTTGTGCGGCATCAAGTCAAGATGGGAAAGATCGTCCCACGGGAGCGCTGGCGCGGTGATTCGCGCCTAGCAGGGAGTCGATTCCTACGGGAGATCGGGGCGTGACATCCCCGTCCCTCTCCCCCCTTCTGCTCCGTGTACGACCATCGCACAGCAGGCCTGACCATCGTGTGCGAGCATTGCGCGTGCAATAGCGCAAGCAGTGCATCACAGTTGGAATTTTAAATCATACAAGATTTGTTTGACTTTAGTTTGCAAAAAACATGTTTATGTGAGCCTCCAAATCAACCTAAATTGAAATCATACGATTTCTCAATACACTTGATTTTTTTTAAATTGTCCTTTTTTTATTACATCTAGTTTCCATAGATTTCGATAACAAGCTGAAGCGACTACTTTCGAAGTAACAAAAAGATCATCATGACGCAAAGTAGGCCGGGTGTCCCGAAGTCCTCCTTGGACTGGTCTAGTCAAACCTAGGCTGGGTAGGACCATAATTTCTTCGGGTCATGTCCACCCCACCCACTAGATTTGAGCCCGGCCAGGCCCGGTAGCCTAAACGGGTTAGACCGAGTTTCCTTCCGAGAACTTTCCTCTTGCTCAGAATCCTCCTAGTCCACCTAACATGATTATTTGTCATGTTCGAAGTGTCACATCTTGGTTCTGCAGAACCGATCGATTCGTTCTCGAATTTGGTTCTGCAGAACCATTCGTCCTCGCTGGACGTGATGTACATATCTGGGGTTGCACTTGTACAAGGCAATAACGTGCACTAGTGTCAAAATCTTTTATAAACAGTGTAAAACCCCTATTCCTAGAAACCGTATTTACCCTTTTTAATTATTAATCATTAATTATTAATTTAATTATAGTAATTAGGGGCTAATTAGGAAAAATAGATTTTTATTAATTTTTATTTTAGGTGTTGGTGAACTTAGGGGATTTATGGGGCCATTAGAATTTTTTCCGAATTTATTTTATGTAGGAGACCCTTTGGGCAGTTGCTAGCTTAATGGTATGTATTAATATAATTCTAGACTTTTCTATGAATATATATATATATATATATATATATATATATATATAAGAGAAAAAGAAATGAAAAAAGAAAAAGGAAAAGATTAGAAAAGAAAAGGAAAAAAATAATAGTTTTTATTACTATTTTTTTTCCTTAACTACCCATATACTACCAACCCCAAACCCATCCTAATGAACCACCCGCCCCTTTTTTTGTTAGCACCAGCCAATAGCAGAACACCCGCTACCACACCCATTAGTATGCAACAGCAGCCATTAGCCAACACTCCTTAAGCCGCGAGCAACGGAACCCGACCCCCTCTCCCTTTCATATATATATCACATTATTTCGACTAAAACCCTAACCCTATAACATCAAAACTCTTCCTCTTCCTACCTTGACCTAGAGAGCGCCGCCACCGCAGCCGGAGAACTGTGCCAGGCCATCCAAACCAATCCTGACGACCGCGATCCCGCGTACCCCGTGCACTGCAGAATTCAGTAGCGAGGTACCTGTGTTCCCGTGCAGTTTTTTGTCACCTCGCTCAACCAAACGCCACCCCGTCTTCACCAGTACGCTCATCTCTTAACCCTCTTCATTATCTGTGTGATAGTAGACCTCGAACAACATGTAACCATAGGCAAAAACAGCGCCAAAGTTGGCAGAAAAAGACCAATTTCTGTGATCGCAGAAAACTGCGGTGATCACCTATGTTCCCGGATTCGTATCTCCCACCACAGAGATCCGAATTCGATAATTCTTTTTGGTATGCGGAGACCACTTGACCTAGTTTAATTTTTGTTAAATAATCCTAGATTATTAACTGCTGTAGGTAGAATTAAATTTGTTGGAAAATCCCGTAAACACACTTTTTCCAGATTTTCAAAAGTTGTGAAACGGAGCGCGCCCCGCCAAACGGGACCGCCCCGCCGTGTACCAAGTATATCAATCAGTGCGCACAGTGTACCCGAACACGTGAGAGTTTGCAAAAACTGATTGGGACGAGTGTGCGCGCCAAAATTAGCCCGTATTCGCGGACAAAACCCCGTGTCGCAACTTTTGCGAAAGTCGCACACATTTTGTACATGCTCGTCAGATTGTTATGAAACTTGTGCCACTGGACTCGTGATAATGCGCTGGTCCTGTGACCCAATTTTCACACAATTCTGAGATAGTTGACCAAGTCGTCAATTGGCGGGCCCACGGTTGACTTTTTGGACGAAATTGTGTTCGGCCATCGGAATCCACATTTGGACATACCGTTGGGTTCATATTGACATTTAGAGTTTGTTTGACCTATAATTTATCCCATTTAGAGACTGTTATCCTTGGCATATTTTTCGGTGCAAAGTGGGTCACACGTGGACCCCACTTTTATTTAAAATTACCGTTTTGCTCCTGTGTCCAAATTGGACAAAAAGAAAGTATTTTTTTGCTATTTTGCTTATTCTGGAAATGTTGGTGATATCTATTTTAGCATCCGGAGACATTTGTTCGGAGGCTATTAGTTCCAGATCCCGTATCCTTGACATTGGACGCTTACACTTTACAGATTTCTTGCTAGACAAGTATACCTTGCCATTGTACTGTATTTATATTTCATATGATACATGCATGTTTATTTCTGTTTATTTAGTTCATTTATTTTAACTGCTATATAAATTGTGCGTCCAAGGAAACTTGGGTGCAACGACGGTGTCGTCGTACTATATTTTTATTTATGTATATGCATTGGACCTACTTTATGAGACTACCCCATTTTCATGAGGCATTTTATGTTTCATTGGCCATGAAACTATTCTTACACGAGTGTGAGTCACATGTAGGACACGGACTTGCGTACTCGGCTGGCCACTGGTACTTATAGGTCGTGCGACAGATAGGGATAACTGCCGATAGAAACTTTATATGCTAGTAAACCTGGCAGTTATTAGAGGTATTATCGTGTCATGGACATGACATGCTTAGAGCATAGGGTGGAGAGAACAACAAGTAAGGCATTTGGGCTCCTTTACATTTTTTTCTTCTGTAACCCGGAAGCTCCGCTGGAGATACGGGCGGTGATGACCCCTATACTACTTGGCGGCCTCTGCCGTTCAAAAGACGACATGCTTTGAGGCCCCTGATTCTCCGAGAGAGTCATGCCAATCCTAATTTTCAGCCAGATAGCCCACTTGGTGGAAAGTTGTTCTCAATCTGCATTCACATAGATGGTTAGGTGACCCCAATGGATGTTTACATTTCAGTACTTTATTGGCATGCTTATATGTATCTTGTTACGTCCCTCTGAGGACCTGGTATCTTTTCAGGCATAGATGAGCAGGAGTATCCGCAGGAGTATGGACTTGGACCTGATGCTACTTATCCGACTGAGGAGGTCTTACCTTCGGATTATATATGATTCATTGCAGCTGTTTAGAGATTCTAGTTGTTATTCTTTTTCGAGACATTTATTCTTATATTAGAGTTTATTCTCTTCTCTCTTTAGTAGTATATTATAGTCGATTTGCAGTGGATTTGTTTCCATCCGACTATCATACTTTGAGACTACTTATTTGATATTCAGTTATTGATCTCCATTTATCTATTATTTGTGCTGTGGATGAGATATAGATTTGCGTGTGATTTGTTGTGACAGTATATTACCACTGTGGATTGGATATTCATGTACAGCGTACGTGTGTATATGGTTTCCATATATTGGAGTACGTATACATACGGCTGGCGTGTTACGTATTCCTAGTCCTACGTATTTTGGGACTGGGGCATGACATATTTTTAGTGGTGGCCCATGCAGGTCAAGAATATATTATCTCGGTTACGTAACTGTACCGAACAAGCCTGTGTATAGGAATAGAGTATAAGGATCTCATCCACGTTTGACTGAAACTCATCCTTCCTATTTAATACTTGCATCCTGTTTGATTCATGTACTTTTTCTAATCGTTTCGTATATCACCTGCAGAGAGATGGATATGCAAAATGGATGTACTGCCGCCGATGGTGACACAACTTCTGGAGTCAATGGTCAGACTCAAGGAGGGACCCCAACGATTCCTAGGCTTCCGGGACCAAATGGACAGACTCACACTCCAGTTCCATCTGATCTTCCCGCTTCACCTATTGGGAACCTTCCAGCTTTTCCAGTACCACAAGATGGCCAAGCGCAACTGTTCTAATTCTTTCAGATGATGATGCAGGAACAGAGGCAGCAGGCAGCCGAGCAGAGGCAAGAATTTTTGGCAGCACTTGAGAGGATGGCTGCACAGGCTACTGTACCAGCCCAAGCACTAGCTCCAGTACCTCGAGCTAGAGTTGGTTCAGTAAAGGACTTTATTCAGATGGGTCCGAGGTCGTACAAAGGCACCGAGAGCCCGGAGGAGACTACCAACTGGATCACTCACACGCAGAAGCTTTTGGAGGCATCGCAGTTACTTACGGACCTATGGATGACGGGTGTACGGACGCTTCTATATGGTAATGCTCATCACTGGTGGGAATCCATGGAGCATCAGTTGGGTACATACCAGACTTGGAAGCAGTTTTTGGAGTGCTTTGAGAGGAAGTACTTCCCGGACATCGTCAAAGATATATTGTACGATCAGTTTCTTCATTTGGAGCAGGGGAACCAAACAGTGGATGAGTATGATGCCGAGTTTAGTCGACTCAGCAAATATGGCACTGTCCTAATACCGGATGACTTGGCCAAGGCTAAGAGATTTTATCGAGGACTGACCCAGGAGCTACAACATTATACAAGCTCGTAGTCCCGAGTCTCTTATGCTGAACTACTGACAGAAGCCAGATTATAAGAAACCATCAGCAGAGAAAAGGGAGGTCAACCGAGGACACAATAAGGATTAACAAGGACACAGCAGGGACCGGCAAGGACACAACAAGGAGGACCTATCAGACGTCCCTTGGCACAGCAGCATCAGCAACACAGAGTCGGACCGTACCAGATTCCGGAGAAACCCCAATATATGGGAAAATTGGACACATTTTAAGAGATTATCGAGGCCGCTTGGGATAGTGATTACGATGTGGTTTTGAACAGCATTTGTCAAGAGACTGTCCAAAGCAGCAGACATTGACACTACCACCGCCAACACAGAGACTAGCGCTTCCAGCACCGAAGCCAACTCAGCAGATGACTGGACCGGGAGCACCTCGACCCCCAGCAGCATGAGGATTTCAGAAAGGACCACCGCTACCTACCCAGGAGAAGCAGTATATGAGGGTCGGACATGGACAACCACAGAGGAACGGACGAGCTTTTGCATTGGAGGTAGATGACATGGATCATGAGATGTATGTCATAGCAGGTATTACTTGTTTGATAATAAATGAAAGAAATAAAACTAGGTTTATACGAAACCCTTTCTTTGGTTTACAAACAAGAAAAAAGAAGTACAATTAATCCTATACGAGGATATCAAGTACAAAATTTTAATTCTGGGTAAATATTGCTATAGGAGTCTGATCTGCGGTCGATCACTTTGTCCCTTGGACCACACGATGATGAAGAAGTGCTATAGAAGAAGAATAAGCTTCAAAGATCGCAAAAAGGGATTGAATGCTCGATGCCAAAGTCGTTAATCACTACCCTCTGTCTGTGCTCTAGACTCTTCTCTCTAAAAAAATCTGACCTCTCCCCCGCTCCAAAAATCCTTGACCTTTCCGACCTTTGACCTCTGTGCCGGAGGTCTCTATTTATAGGGTTCAGGCACAGTCGGCGTAGAAACTGAACAGCGAAGAGAGCCGCACCTTTTATGCGGCGGTTATCATAACTGCTACCTACGTATAAATGATCTTCTGAATAGGTGTATGACGCGTGTCCCATTAAGGGATAATGCGTATAACTGCTGCGAAGATCACGGTATACAAGCCACGTAGGTAGCTTCCACTCGCGTAAAGAAGGTTGGCATAGAAGCCAAACAACTGTCTCTTTGGCGTAAAAGCCAAATAGCTGTTCTGATGGCATAAAGGCCCAGTAGGCGTAGAAGCCGAATAGTTATCAAGTTGGCGTAGAAGCCAAGTAGCTGTCATGTTGGCGTAGAAGCCAAATAGGCGTAGAAGCCCAGTAGGCGTAGAAGCCCAATAGCTGACATATAGGCGTAGAAGCCCAATAGCTGTCAAGTTGGCATTGTCAGGTTGGCATAGAAGCCAAATAGGCATAGAAGCATGATGCTGCACGGATATGTAGCCAGCGTAAAGATAGCCGATTATCCTTCCTTGACTGAGATCTTGAGCGTATTCTGGACCAAATAGCATTATCACGCACCTTTGCAAATATGGCCTAAGTTGGCGTATTTCGAGGAGATAGCATACGGCGTACTCCTATAGTTGAAAATAGCCAGGTCGGCGTATTTCGAGGAGATAGCATACGACGTACTCCTATAGCTGAAAATAGCCTGATGGCGTAATGTGCAGGGATGGCGATGTGGATGTATTAGCCCTAATTATAGCTTTCCCAGTCATTGGAAATAGAACAAAATCTCGTACATTAAATGCAGAGATCTGCCTCCATCTCGCACATTAACTGCAGAAACGTGCCTCGGGTTTTGTACGAAGAGCAGCTTTTGACGTGGCGGTCAGCTTTGTCTCATCCTGAGCGTAAAAGCTCATGTCTGCCTGTGTAAAATAGGCAGCATATTCCTTGAATGCGTAAATGATGTCTTAATTCAAGGATTTGTCACTAAACGACAGTCTGGGACTCTGTACAGAATCATCATTACAGCCGTTCTCTCGGTAGTCGTGCAGTACTCTTTGTCAGAAGTCAGGTTCATTGTACTGTCTGATAGGTTCATTCGAAGAATACGAAAAGTTTCTCGTACAACTTCCCACTACATTAAAAGCAGATAGGTTTACGCCATAGAGGCGAGGTAGCAAGCTTTTTATGCTGAAGCAGCCTGGAGATACTGTATTACGCGGGTTATTCTGGAGCTATATTTTACGCTGAATAGCATTGAAGCTCTGCTGTACGTCAATGGCTCTGAAGTCATGTCTTACGCCACCCAGTGCTGGAGCTCTATTTTATGCGGCTTCCTGCATGTTGAGGGCTTTACGCGTATAATTTCCTTAGGGTATTTTTTATGCTTCTACAAGACCCCCTTTAAAGTTTTCAAATTTCTCGTAATTTGAAACACTTTGAATGAAGCATGAAACGGTCAAATTTGACTCGTTTCGCGAGGCTGATTTCTCGGCAAATATTTAAGAATTTGTTAGGATTTGGTGCGATCTCCTCTTCCTATAAAAAGGCGACTGAGTTAACCTGTTTTTTCCATACTTTCTTCACCACAAAGAGATGGTTGTCGAGCTTTGCCATGCTGACTTGAGGAAGAAGAAGATCATGTTCTTCCAGCATGTAAGGAGCCGTAAAAAGAGGCATCTTCGAGCAAATATCCTCTGCAACGATGGATCATGGAAGGATATCATAGCTTCCTTTGCTCGGGATGATCAGCAATTTCATATGGCGATTCGTCCAGGAGAGAGTAAGGGTCTCATTCGACCACACAGCTTGCAAGCTATATTTTCTCCCATCATGACGGTGGACGAGGGTAGGCAGTCGGGCCTTGTCTTCCAGTATTGAGTTGGGTCTGAATCCCAAACTCAATCTGCCATGGTGTATAGAGGGTGGGCTTGAATAATTTATACACGCCCAGTTTTGTATTCTCCCGCCATTTACCATTTTCTTGTTCATCGGCTGCAGAAGCCGATGAAGTACCGTAGAAGAAGAAGAAAGATCTCCACCAATATGATGACCTGGCGTAGCAGATTCTTGGTATGATCTTAAATGAAGATGAAAAACCCTTTGTAGAAAAAGGATTTCCATCATATGTAATCATGAAGATGAAAAACTCTTTGTAACTGATTTCCATCATATGTAATCATGATTAATAAAATTGTCTTCTTTTACGCATTTGATGATTTGTCATATTTGCTGTGATAAAGTCTGAATATGTGCAGCTTTGACAAATCTGAATAATTTTACGCCAACTCTAATAAAAAGAGTATCTGATCTCGTCCCGTCTTTTACGCATGACTGAAGACGCGTAGAAAGCTTCTTGGCATAAAGTTGAATGTCCAAACTGTCATGCTATTTTGAACGAGGAGTCGCATAGAATTCTGAACTGTCACTTCTCTGATGCAAAGAATTTGTTGTTCAGACCGTCACCTTCAAGAATGTTTTCCCGAAAATCCCTTGAAAAGGGCGAGAAATGGCCGTCAATCATGCCATACTTGAACTTGTGTAAAAGACTGGACTTAGGATGAACTTCTAATCGACCCAAGAAGGAGAGTCATCTTCAATCCTGAACTCTGTGTGTTTTGGGCACTTGGAATATTTTATAGCCAAGAAGGTTCATTTCTGCGTAAATTCTTACGGTTGGCCATCTGTAGTTGGTGAGCGTAGAATCGTAGATTTGTAGCCTCTTGAGCGTAAAATTGTAGGTTTATAGCCTCTCGAGCGTAAAAGTTGCTGAGCATAAAAGCATCGGGGCGTAAAACCATAGATTTATAGCCTCTGAGCAAAAAAAGCTTCCGAGCGTGAAGTCATAGATTTGTAGCCTCTTAAGCGTAAAACCGTAAGTTTGTAGCCTCTCGAGCGTAAAAGCTGCTGAGCATAAAAACATCCGGACGTAAAACCATAGATTTATAGCCTCTGAGCGTAAAATCGTAGACTTGTAGCCTTTGAGCGTGAAAGCTCCTGAGCATAAAATCATTGATCTACTCTGTGCGTAGAATCTATATGCACTGACTGTCCGTCTTTTTTTTAGATGATAGGCTGACGTAGCACCAAATCATAACCGAATATTAAATATCGAATTTGGTTAGGAATTCGAAGAGTTATCTGAACTCTATAAATACCCCAAGGCCTTCAGAGATAAACTTTTTATCTTCCTTTGCAAAACCCTAGCTTTCCAAGAACCTTTCTTCTTCGTCTTCTTTCTTGAGAACTCAGAATCGTCATAGCCCCTAAACAAGCTTCCACTGCTAAGGGAAAGAAAGTTGCCTCTTCTTCTCGCTCCTCTGCTCAAGCACGAGCAACTCCCATTGGGCTGAGCGAGCCTCGATCGGAATGCGATGCCCCTCCGTCGAGCCGTGCTCCGGACGTCATAGGTAAAGTTTTTTTTTTGGAGGAGAAAAATAAAACCCTTCGCACACGTTGTACGTGAATGCGCAAGGTCATCTTCTGTGTTGAGAGCCTCTTCGAGGAAGATGATGCGCAGAGATATTTTATCATTATGCCCATATTCCTAATGTGTTAGCGTAAGAACTCTATATTTTCACAGTCTGGCATAAAAGTACGGACTGTCAAAATTTGGCGTAAACTACAAACTTTGAGTTTTGTGCGCTGGATGAAAATTCCTGCGTAAAAAAAACTCAAATTTTGGTAGTCTGGCGTAAAAGCTCAGACTGTTAAGTTTTGGAGTATACTGCCAATCTTGAATTTTATGCCTCAGACATAGGTTCCGGCGTAAAGATCAAGTTTTTGCAGTCTCGGCGTAAAAAGCTCAGACTGGTAATCTTTGGTGTAAACTGCAAGAGTATAACGTCTAGTATAGAAACTGACTTGTTCTCTTACGTTTTGTAGTGGACTTGCAGATCCCTCTTTTGGCTGAGGTGATGGGATCCGCTGCCGGGATGCTGAACTCGAATTATCTGAAGGATTTGTCGCATGTGAAATTCCCCATTTTTGGAGCCAATTACCTTGAAGAAAGGGGAACCCTGATATCGTCCCAAGGAGAGCGCATGCTGCTGAGTATAATCAGTGGGGAGCCACTGACATACATAGACGGGACGGAGTATAAGAAACCGGGTTTCTTATTTAGGGATGCTATTGACAAACAATCCCAGACCAAGCCTAAGAAGGAGGACTGGGTGTTCACTGCTGAGGGCACGGTGATGTATCTGCCGACGATGCCCCGGGATTACCCTATTTCGGCCTTCTTTTACGCCATACATCCTAGGAAGATGGTGTGGGTGCTGACTCCAGATCTTCACGGCCGATCGGGAAATATTTTATACAACAAGGGAGGCGACAGTGGATCTTATATGAGCCGTCCTACAGGCCCTGTTGTGCCCTTTAGGGGATTGCTGCCGGGTAGTGTCCCGAGTGAGGACACTTCGCTGGTCCAGCCTGTCCAGATATCGACTTTTTGTAACGACTTCATGGGGCAGGGAGGAATGTACCCCAGAGTCAATCCTCGGACCAGTGGATGGCTTAGCCCGGGGAACCTTCGATGGGCCAGTTTGACTGCTTGGGCCCTGAAGCACTTCCAGATAGAGCTGGAGAGAGTTGGCTTGTTCGCGGCCGTGAGTGCCACAAGTGTTGGGTTGCCTCTCAACCCTAACTTGTTCTTAGCCTTGATGGAGCGATACAATTCGCTCACTGGGACTTTTGCCACTCCGCTGGAGAAGTTGGGCTTAGCCCTTCACGAGATGGCAGAGGTCTCGAAACTGCCAATGGAGGACGCTCCTTATGAAGAGTATGTCCCTACAAACAGGGAGTTGAGGGATACAAACCCTCAGGCAGTGGCAGTGTATCAGGAGCTGATGTGCCACTACCTTGCTTGCACCACTTTCTACCAGGACCCGTCTAATTTGGCTCACACCAACAAGTGGGCAACATACCTCTTCTTCCACCAGGCTAGAAATGCTAAGCCAGACAAGGTGGTAGATAGCCGAGATAGGCCCTTGAACCTTCTGAGCATGCTCAATGCTGACACGATCGACGACCTCATCGAAGATACAGGGGCTCCGGATTATGTTCTTGAGGAGGAGACAGGGGGTTACCCTGCAGGCACAAAAGGCTTCAGTTATATGAGGCATTGTCGGAAGCCTCTATCAAGGGAAGCTCAATTGGCTGGCTTTCTCTTCGTGTGGCTACGCCTATGGATAGTGCCGGGCATCGCTTCTGCGGATCGCATCCATCGCAACACTTTATAGCCCACAGTGCATTTGGTGTTCGGAGCAAGACTGGGCCTACTTTCTGCTATGGTATGTAGAATACAAGCAGGTTTGAGGGCCCTGACTGATGGGCTTCTCGCTGATGAGATGCGCCATGAAAGTTTTCCCTGGGTGGAATTGCCCTTTTTGTACCTGATGGGGTGGTTGATCCTCCATAACACCAGGGTGATGTCTCCCAGCCCTGCCAGCGGTTCAGGAAATAACTTCTTGTTGAATTATAAGAATTCCTCTTGGAACGTGGTGACCGTCACAGATTGCCGGCGGGCGTTAAACGTAGCCCACAACTGGAAGATCTTCTGTATCGTTCCCCCTGTACACATCAATCAATAGGGGAGAAAACTCAAGAATGAAGGTCATGGGAGAACCATTCTTTCTCCTGAAGCCTTCTACTGGTTGGTCTGCATTAGACCTTCCCACTTGCTATACAGGAGTGATGATCATTGCTTCTTGGAGCCCTATCTGCCCAGTCAGTTCGCCAGGCAGTTTGGGTATGACCAATTGTATGTGGGGAATGCCATTACCAGCTTCAAGTCCAGAGGTGGACTTATAGATGGGGCCAGAGGGTGGCGGTACTTCATCACAGGTTGTACTGGCACAACTTTTGCCGTACCCGCGACTTCTCTTTCCATGGAGCTACGCATCCTTCACTCGTATGCGCAGTTCTATGCGTCCATCAACACCTTCCATCGCAATTTTGATGTACGTGTAAGTTTTAGAATGCTCTCTCATAGGTCCAGTGGAAGGGAGGATGTTCCATCTGTTTCCTCGGATGAGAATGAAGACACCACCGGGGCAGACGAATTTTTGACGATAATACCGAGAGGCTTAATAGCTCCGCTTGCAGAGCCTCTCGTTATCCCCCATAAAAGGAAGGCTCTCTTTTTGAAAGAACCTTCTCCCCGCAAGAAGAGGATTGCCAAAGGTCCGAAAAGGATTTCCACAAGGGAGGTTTCTAGGAGCGAGCCTGTTGTTTCCCCAGTTGGGGATAATTCTTTGATAAGAGGTCCTTCGACTTTTAGAGAGGGAACCTCCAAAGTTTCGATCGGCAGTGCCGGAGATTCTTTGCTCGAGATTGCTGCTGCCACTACTGCTTCAGGTAGTGCTACGAGATCGCCTACAAGGCCGAGCATTTTAAGAATACCTTTATCCAGACTAATAATGGGAGTAACCCCTACCTCGTCTGTAAGTATTTCCAGCGAGATTCCACCCGATGAGCCTCGAGTGGATCTTGGTAAAAACTGGGAAGACTATCCGCCAGTATCATTCGGTGCTCCTTCTTCTCTACGTATGACAGCTCGCTTAGCATCATTAAGAAATAATTTAGCTGTACTGGCTGCGGACGCGACATATATACCATCGGCCATGGGTAAATGTCGTCTTTACGCATCTTTTAGAAAAATTAACATCAGGTTGATATTAACTTTCTCTTGTTTTCTTTTCAGGGGGAGACATCTCAGGGAAGGGCAGAGTCGACGCAACCTTTGACTTTGTTACGGACCCAACATATGAAGTGGCTGTGTCCGACATTGAGGGAGCAAGCTTTGATGCTGCCGATGCAATATTATCGGATGTTGTTCTGCCAGCACTAGTGCAAATAATATCGGAGGAGGATGAGCCGATTGTCTCGACTGTGCCTCCTTCGTCGAGCATGCCAGCAACTTCGACCGTTGTTGGTGCTTCTTCTTTTGTCGCGCTATCTGTTGAAGCAACGACTGTGGCAACATCCTCTGCAGTCATTCCTGGAGGGGTTTTCATCGATATTGCAGCTACTCCCAGCGTCCATTCGAATTTTGCCATGCTAGTTGAGCAGTATACTAGCGTTTTCTATATCACTTTGAAAACGCTGATATCGATGGTGCTGGAGAAGAATCTAGGCTTCGAGGCTCTAAAGATGTCCTCCAACCTCAGTATAGCGCAGATTAGATATTTCAGCGACGTTAAAAGGGATAATGTGCTAGAGTAAATGGTTAATGGTTTAGAACAACCCATTAACGAGTATTTGCAACTATCTCGAGGCAACGTCGATGAGATAATTCAGGCCGAGTATGATTCCTTGACTGCGAAGCTTGCTGAACAGATGGAATGCTTAAATAAATCCATCCAGACACAGCGGCAGAAGATGGATGAAGGGAAAGCCGTCTTGGAGGAGGTTATTATCCTTCAAACAAAGTGCAAGGCCGAACATGAGGGAAATGAAGCGAGGGTCCACAAACTGGAAGCCAAACTCGCTCAGGCAAAGGAGTGGGCTCTCAAGTCATCGGCAGGTCTAGATGTGGTGAAGGGCCGACTGGATACTGCTCAGCAGAACTTGGCACGTGTAGGAGTCAGCTGCGCCAGTTTTGTTCAGGCTCGGTCCGAACTATCTGCCTTGAACAATGAGGAGGCAAGGTTGGAGCAGGCTCGTACTAACGTCTTAAACTCCAGGAATGAGAGGATGGCTACTTTGGCATAGCTGATTTATGATTTGACTTCTCCTTTCCAATAATGTACTTTTTGCTTTTATATGTAGCTTGCACTTTCTGGAGATAATAAAGAGACTTTATCTGACTTTGGTGGACCCATCATTTTTGAACATAGATGATAGGCTAGGGTGAAAGTGATATCAGAGGTAATATGGCCGTGATATACTTTCGGTAAGCTTCAGCTGGACATATCTATTCAGAGGTTATATGGACATGATAGAATATGACCCAACTAAATTTGTATACAAAAATGCTATCAGAGGTAATATGGACGTGATAGGTTTTTGAAGTTCCAAATTAGTTAGACATATCTATTCAGAGGTTATATGGATATGATAGAATATGATCCAACTAGATTTTGTACATAGTATCATCAAAATAAGATCTTTAACATACTCCACTTAAACAAGGAAGATTAAGCATAGTACTTCTTCAGGAATTTATTGTTGATAGGAGCCATTAACAAGTCTCCATTAGGCTTGGCTAATCTGTATGCGCCATTTGAGAATGTCGTCTCGATCACATAAGGGTCCTCCCATTTGGGCTAAAATTTACTCTTACTCTTGTGAGTAATGATCATTGGCCTTTTCACAGCTAAAACTAGCTCGCCAACTTTGAAAAACCCTTTCCTTTACTTTTTGATTGAAAGCTTTGGAAATGCGTGCATGGTAGAACGCAATACGTTGTTGAGCTTGAAGGCATTTCTCGTCTAATCCTTCTAGCTCTTGAAGCCTTAATAGATATTATTTTTCTGAGTCAACTCATTAGCCACTGCTATTCTGAGTGAGGGAATCTGAACTTCAATGGGGAGAACTTTTTCACTCCCGTAAACCAATGAGAATGGGGTACAACCTGCCGGTATTCGTACCGTTGTGCGGTATGCCCAGAGACATTCTCCCAGTTTCTCATTCCAATCTCTTTTGTTCGAAGAAACAAACTTCTTCAAGAGTTTAATGATGGTTTTGTTGAAGGTTTCCGCCAAACCATTAGCAGCAGGATTATATGTCGTAGAGGCCATATTTTGTATCCGATTCTTATCGCAAAATCGGTAAAATGCTTGACTGACAAATTGAGGTCCGTTGTCATGGATTATCCTTTGGGGTATCCCAAAATGATAAATGACATGATGCTTGATAAAGCTGATCATGTTGGATGTCTTTACCTCAGCAAGAGGGATCGCCTCTGCCCGTTTGGAGAAATAATCGGTGATAGCCAATATGAACCGGTGTCCCCTAGAAGACGACGGGTGAATCGGACGAATAATATCCATGCCCCATGCTTTGAAGGGACATGATGCAATAGTAGGATGTAGATACTCAGAAGGCTGATGTATAAAATTTGCATGAACCTGGCAGGCTTTGCATTGTCTTGCATATTTTACGTCATCTGCAATCATGGTAGGCTAGTAATAGCCCATTCTCCTGATACAATCCTGTAACTTAGGACCGGGTTGATGTGCTCCACATACCCCGTCATGAGCTTCTCGAATAATCTGATTTGCATCATCGTCATAGAGGTATCGTAACAATAGTCCATCATAAGTTCGGCGATATAGACTTTGTGAAGAAGCATCAAAATAGAAGCGTAGTGATCGTCTTTTAACCGATACTGCTTCTTTGGGATCTTTTGGTAAGATTTTGTATGCTGCGAAGTCTATGAAAGGAATTCTCTAGTCTCTCCTAGGAGGAAACGTATTTACGGCGTAGCTGCGTTCCATGTGAAAATTATTTTTCACACAAAATAAATCTCTGTTAAGAAGGATCACCGAGTTCTGCCTTCTTATAGGAATAGCCAGATCTGCAGCTAAACTGGCCAGAGCGTCAGCTTCCAGATTTTGAGATCGAGGCACATGCTCTAAGAAGAATCCTTTAAAAGATATGGCTATCTCGATCGTTGCTTGGTGATAAGGAATGAGGTCTGTATTGCGGACTTCATATACTCCTCTGACCTGATTTACGATCAGCTAAAAATCACCAAAAGCTTCCAAGTATTCAACATCTAATTCTTTAGCGACTTGGAGCCCGATAAGTAGGGCATTATACTCTGCCATATTATTAGAGCAGGGTTCGCTAAGAGAATATGCTCGATAGATGACGAGTTTGTCAGGAGTCACCAGAATAATTCCTACTCCTGAAACCACGTTTCCCTTGGGACCCGTTCGAGAGGCACCATCGAAGAATAGCTGCCATATATCATCTTCCATTGCAGAGTTACATTCTGCAACTTCGTCGGGAATGTCCTCATATAGTTTGGAGGTTTCCGGAATTAGATGGGCAACTAAGAAATCAGCCAAGGCTTGACCTTTCATGGACTTCTGAGGGACGTACACTATATCATACGGTGTTAATAACATCGCCTAAGTCGCGAGTCGGGAATTAAGAACACTCGGCTTACTCATCAATACCCGGAGAGGATTGATTCTGGAGATGATATGAATAGTTTGGCCTGTGACGTAATGTCACGTCTTCTGAATAGCAAACATTAGGGCCAAGCATTCTTTTTCTACTAGATTGTACCAGTATTCAGCTCCGATCATCATCCTACTTAAATAGTAGATAGCCTGTTCATGACCCTCATCGTTCTTCTGTGCGAGAAGAGCTCCCAAAGAATGATCCATTGCTCGAACATACAGCAAAAATGGTCTTCCTATGATGGGAGGCACCAGAACTGGAGGATTAGTGAGATATCGTTTGATATCATCAAACGCTTGCTGACAGGCTTCGTCCGATATGAAAGACACAACTTTCTTCATTAGGCGAGAAAAAGGCTGACATCTTCCAGAGAGGTTGGATATGAATCTCCTGATATAAGCTAGACGACCTTGAAATCCCCTGAGTTCTCTCAGATTACGGGGAGGTCGCATCTCTAGGATAGCTTTCACTTTATCAGGGTCGACTTGAATGCCTTTAGCGGTAATGAAAAATCCCAAGAATTTGCCGCTGGATACTCCGAGAAAGGACTTTGTAGGGTTTATTTTGAGTTGATGTTGGCGTATCAACTCGAACATCGTCTTCAAGTCTTGGATATGATTACCCTTGAGGCAGCTTTTGACAGCGATGTCGTCTACGTAACATTCTACTATTTTGCGTAAATGCTTATGGAATATGTTATTTATGGCTAGCTGATATATAGCCCCGGTATTTTTCAATCCAAAGGGCATGACTGTGTAACAATATACCCCCAGTGGTGTACGGAAGGCAGTATGCTTCTCGTCTTCAGGATCCATCTTGATCTGATTATACCCTGAAAGTTCGTCCATGAAAGACATGCGTTCAAAACCGCATGTATTGTCGATCATGACGTCTGTGATGGGAAGAGGGAACTCATCCTTGGGGCAGGCCGCATTGAGATCTCGGAAGTCGATACAAATGCGAACTTTCCTACTTTTCTTCATGAGTGGGACAACATTAGCGACCCAATCAGGATGTTGCTCTTCACGGATGAACCCGCAGGCTATCAACTTTTTGATTTCAACTTCAATGTCATCCATCATATCCGGGTGAAACCGGCGTTGGTGCTGCTTTACGGGTTTTGAATTGGGCAATATATTGAGTTTATGGGTAGCCACTTTTGGATCAAGACCTGGCATATCCCCATAATTCCATGCAAAGACGTCGATATATTCTTTTATCAGCTGGATCATCTCTTCCCTTTCTGCTGGGGAAAGATTGTTACTGATAAATATCAGCTTTGGTGAAATTTTATTTCCAACATCGATTTGGATAACTTTATCTTCAGTGGGCGGTTCTCTTTGCTCGAACCGGAGTTCCCATTGTGTATCTATTTGCTGTGCCCAGGAGTCATTTTCAAATAATTCAGATTCCTGTTCGTCTGCTTCGAAAGAATCTATCAATACCGTATTTGCTGACAATACTCGTTCGAGATCAACATATAAGTCGGAGGACGATGAACCATCCTGAGAAGAGGAAATGGTATCCTTATTTGACTCAGAAGTTGCAAGAGACGTGGTATACCCCAACCCGAAGTGCATTCATTGATAGTAGGGATCACCATACAGTGGCATTCGTCTGCCTTTCTCGTAGTTGAGTCCTGGCTCTAACTTCAGGTCATAACCCATGCTTTGCATGATCTTCAAAGCTTATGGGCTATATCTGTGGACCTGCATTTTACCAGCATCATCATCGAGAGAGTCTTCTTGTACAATCGGTCGATTCTGCATGCGGCCGAAGACTATTGGATGCTGATCTTTACGGGTAGATGGGACAATAAAGATATAATCTTCGTACGGCTCGTATGTCATGATGACATTAGATGTTGACGCTACCTCCTACACATACGGATGATAGGAGTCTATAGCTTCCAGGAATTTTTGTGCTGTAGGATCTATATCGTTATGGAGGGATGATTCCTGATTAGGAAATTGGGCGTCAATATACTGGAAAAGAGGTTCTTTATTATCATCATAAACCATGTTCCCGGTTGTATTTACATCAATCGGCTGTTTGATGCACCGAAGGTTGATGACCAAGGGTGGAGGATTCTGATTCAGAGTGATCACTAGGGGATCACTTCATCTTCCTGATTTGGTTTTGTCCAAATGGATAGCCATGGATCCCATGACTTTAGGATGGGTAGTCCGTCCTTTCACCTGGATTGACAGAGGTTGCTCCACAGACGGTTCACCTGGCTCCGAGTGGGATTCCTCTTTCGTCTTACCCAATACCTCCTTCATGTAGTCTTGGGTGTACAACATGGCATCGAAGTAGTAGGACTCAACTCCCTTGAACGGGTTGAGATCAGAAACTCTATCTTCACTGTCCCTTGGGAGTCTACATATTTGAAGCATTGATGTAGAGTAGAAAGAATAATATTGTGATCGTGGATCCATAATCTGTCCAACAGAATATTGTAGGACACCTCCGAATCAATGACGTAGCAGGTAGCCACTGATCTAAGGTCACCAATCTGGATCCTCAGACGAATCTTTCCCAACGGCTTGCTCTTCCTGGCGTTGAAGCCCACGATTGTAGTGGTGGTGTAAGCCAGTTCGCTTGTAGGGATCCTCAATGGTCTTAGCAGACTATGAGGGATAATGCTGATCGACGATCTCGGATCTATATGAATCCGGTCTACCTCCATGGAGCCGACATATCTGGTGTAATAAAGAGGCCTATCATGTCTGTTATGTTTCAATAATATGTCCTCTTGAGTGAAAGTGATATTAGGGACCACTTCCATCACACTGTGGCATTGAGGACATGCCACGGGCTTTTTATTGGGAGTCTTGAACTGAGTCAAGCATGCATCTGCCTACATTAATGCTTCACTTAAGGCCTGAGTAGCTCAAAGATGGACAATCTGGCTGCAGTATTAGCCAATTGGGCCAGGATGTCAAAGTTATAAGGCTTCTCTAAACCTTTATTTTGAATGTTCTTCAAAGGTTTATCAAAGCGAACTTCTTTCTGTTTGCCCTTGTCGGCCGACGTTGGTTTAGAAGGACCTGTCTCTGGTATAACAGGTTCAGGCTCTGAAGGCTTGGCAGCTGAAGTATCTGCTGTTGCTTCTTCCTGATTTCCTCCATAGTCATTAAGGTAGGCCTTTCCTGAACGGGTTTCGGCGGCCAAAGCCTCTTCATCTGATGTCGGGGATATTGCAACCATATGGCATGGTTTGCACCTTGAGTTCTTTCGGGACTTAGCCTTAGCAGCTTGAGTCTCTTTCTCAATCTCTGACACCAGATCAGGATGAACCCACATGATGTCATGACCCAATTTCGTAGAATCATCGAGGCATCCCCCGAATTGTGACTGCCGTGCGGGCCTGGAGTTACGCCCACACAAGGCTTTAATGATTTGCATAACAAGCACATATTCAGAGTACGCAGATAAATTGAAACACAGATTTGAAACATGGAAAAGTTCTCTTTATTGATAATGAACATCTATTACAAACTCCTGAACGAGTCAGCTAATTTGCCGAACGGCTTACAAAAGTGTTGACTCAAAATGAGATAGCAGTCCTGTACATTACATCCCTTTACTAAACTTCAAAATGTATAGACCTCCGGACTGGAGGACGGCTTTGCCACGAAGCTGCATTATGCTTGGGTTGCAAGCTTCTTCTTCAAGTACTTCAAAAGTGACGCGATCAGAGGAAGCGCCTACAGCTGGACTGGATCAGGAAAGATGACTTCGGCTCCTCGCTCGGTTCGCCTTGGTGCGGAGAACCTGTTTCAACGAGGGTCAGTATGTCGAAACATACTGGTGAAGACGAGCTAAACCCAACTATACCAATCAACACGTTGTTTTAATGAAGCATGCATATTTTGTGGGTTTCTATCTTGCCTTAGTTCATTTACAAGCAACAGTATATATTTATGATACTGAAATAAACTTGCCATCGTTCGTTGGATTTTACCTGTCCGTCTGAACCACCTGCACAATACTTACCATGCCTTCCCTGCCACGAAGACACAAATTAGTTTACAACAGGTTTAAATATACACGATAAACATACGATGCATTACAAGCCATATTCATGCGATAAACACACGAGGCATTGCAAGCATATACACACGAGGATCACTGGCTTGATGCCATAATGGACTAGTCAAGGACAAGGATGCCATGCAACGAGAATACAAGAAGCTCATAAAAACATGATACGTTGCAAGCCATCCAGTCCGCACACAATTTGACTACACACGAAGTCTGCCCGGATCGGATCGGTGCCAGTGCCCCAGCGACTGTCCGCAGAACTTATACCCTTGTGCACAAGTTGTTCATGATCGAACACACGATGTTTAGTTAAATTATCACTTCATGCAGTTGAGGCAACACGAGTAATGCATAATTCATTTTGCATAGCCTCCACGAACAATTATGTGCATACAAGATATAATTCATAGATAGCATAATTTATAGCAGAAGATACATTCTAACTAAAATTGATGCATATAATGAATTTTCCGAACGAACAAGCATGCAAGTAAGTAACCGTTCACAAGTTTGATTGACAAGCAGTATTATCCAAGTTTATTCTCTTTTATCTTGGTATCTTTCATTATTACTTGGTATCGTCTGATCGGGGCAACAAGAATGTAAGAGTTTTTGATGTGAAGACTTGGAAGCAGGGCTAGCTAATCGGGATGGTAGCCACTCACTTAGTAGTTGGAAGGGAGAAGGAAAGAGGCGCTTCACGACTCCGCTCGCAAGCCGTCTACTGCTTGTTCACCTGCATCACGAACAGCTCGATCAATACTCCTTCCTTTCTTTCTAAATCTCGGAATTGAAGTACAATTCAATGAAGAAAACAATAAAAACCATCGAAACCGTTCAAGGAAAACAAGCAAATCCTAAAACCAACTCAAAACACAAAAGCAACAAGCGACATCGAAAACCGAGGTAATAAAAGATAGCAGCGGAGAGGTCCCTCCTGACTCTGCCGCTAAGTCGATCCCGGGGGCACGGTCCACTGAATATAGGAATCAATTCCGAAGAAACAAATCCATAACGAGGACGAGTTCTTGTTTCAATATATTCCGATCGAACGATACCGTCTAGTATTTCTTAGCCACGCTCCCCGCACTGGGGGAACGGGGCGGTACACATGATCTCCCCATGCTTAGTAGTTAAGGGTACCAAGTCATGGTTTTGACCCCTGGCCAGAGGGAGATTAACAATGTTCATCATTGTCCGAGAAATAGGTACCACACCATCCGGGACTTCTTGAGGGGGCAGATTGCCGAATTGGAGAGAGATCATGTTGGCGGTGACCGTCTTCTCACTGTTGCGCAGAGTGATAGCCTTGGCATCGATCAGCTCTTGGATCTTCCTTTTTAGTATATAACACGCCTTGGTAGGGTGATGTATATGCCTATGGAAAATGCAGTACTTAGGGTTGTTGGTACTGCCGACTTTATTAGGCCTTTTCACCTCAGGGAGGGTGAGCTTGCCACTTTTGACTAGACAGTCGAATATGCTCGAAATGTCATCATCATCAAAAAAATATTCTTCTATGGGTCTAGAAGTCCCAGGTTTCGTCTGCGTAATCACCGAGGTAGGTTGCCTGGACGTGTTAATCGCCAGAGCTTCCTTTGCTTTGGAACCACGAGGCTGGTCGCTATTGGAAGATGACCGTTTCCCTTTGTCAGAGGTGGAGATCATGATTCCATTGTCATGCGCCTTCCGACTATTGTCTTCAGCGACAACCACTAATATGATGAACGAGGGCCAATCATGAAACTGATATGGTTCCGTGAATACCGAGATCAATGGGAGAAGGTTCTTCCGGCAAATATCCACCAATACGAAATCTGGAACTCCGGGAGGCATATGCAAAGTGGCCTGACGAAAACGTTCAATAAAAGTACGAACGTTCTCTTTCTCCTTCTGCTTTACTTCGATGAGTGAGGACATAGACATGTCCATCCCTCCTTCGTAGAATCGAGCGAAGAACAGAGTCTTAAAATCTTCAAAGAAAGTAATGCAATTGTCCGCAAGACTACGGTACCATTGATAGGCCACTCCGGACAGACAACCCTTAAATACTCGAGTGAGAAGGGCGTCATTCCCTTGTAGTAACACCGTCATCATACTGAAGTAGTTCATGTATTGACTTGGTGACGTCTTGCCCTCAAACAAAACCATGGCCCATGGTTTGTATTTTGGAGGAAAAGGGATCTCGTCCCAGATGGCCGGGTAAGGCTGGTTGATGCCCAACTTCTTGAGTTGATCCTTGTGCTTCAAGGTATCAAATTGGGCTTTTAATTCCCGCACTGCTTGCATCGGATCTTCAGCTGGGAAAGGGACCGCAGAGAGGTAAGAGATCGGCTGTATTGTGACCCCAACATGAGGTAATACGTTTTTCGGGTTGAGAGGTTAAGGAGCAGCTGATTCTTGATTTTGAATAGGCTCCTGACTTGATGGTATATCTACCCCCACCCGTAGTTGAGTAGGAGGAACATGCACAGCTGTGTGTTGAGTCACCAATATTTGGTGCATACTCTGCATCATGGTATGCATCTCTTTGAGTGATGCTTCCAAAATAGCGATACGTTGTTCTGTACTTCCTGATGGGGAAGCTTCTTCATATTCATCTCTGATGGCATAAACTCCCATTTCTCTGGGTGCTACTGATGGATCAGTATAGACCTCTGTGGAGATTGAGTCTATACTGTCAGTATCACCTTCAGGAAACTGGCGACCCCCAGTGTCAGAATCGGAAGAATATGAAGCCGATTGTTGCGACCTCGAGCGAGTGTTTCGAAAAATACATGCTTCAATGTTCTCGAGGAGTCTGTAAAATCTCTTTTGGCTCGGAGTTCTAGAGGGATGACGTCTTAAACTTGACCTTCCTTTAGGAATGTGCGATGCCATGTTTACCGATACGAATGTCAGTTCTTCTTCCTGTAAGGACAAAGAGTAGTTCAATCGGTCAAAAACTAACCATTTTGTCTTAGAACAACAGTAATTAACTACAACTTTATGACTATTACAACAGTGTTTCCTAGGGGGTGTAATAGACATATCAGAAGATCCCTTGTCTTTGCATTTCTGGATCAAGTAATCACGTAAATCAGGGGGATTAACAACGGAAAAAGAAGAAGAAGGCTTATTCTGCCTTTTTATATTAGTCGAAACATGGATATTGGGAACCCTAACCCTCTCTCTGCCGTAGGAATACAGCAGTTCAGCCATGTGAGTAGCACATGATCCATGAGTAGCGTATCTATCCACAAATTAGGCTTTTTTTACGCCGAGAGGCTTGTCCTGGCATAATCTGGAACTCTGCTCAGGTTGGCATAAAACTGAGGAAGTCCTCAAACGGCCATCATCGTTCCGCGTAATATGAAGAGCGGGCAAATTCTTCTTTTGATGGCATAAAAGCCGAGAGGTCGGGAAATCCGCCACTTGTTTTCCCTTGTGGAGATTGCAGGGACCATCTGCCCCCTTATAGGCGGGAGAGGTATTTTTATGCGCATGGCACTTTTGAAATTTCTGACTTGGCGTTGAGGCCTTGTCAGAAACTACGTCTGCCCATCAATGATGGGAGACGAGTTTTTACGCGCAGAGCGCATTGTATACTTCTGGATTGGTGCTGAGGCATTGCCAGAAGTTTTGTCTGCCCCGTCAGTGACGGAAGACGAGTTTTTACGTGCAGAGCGTATTGTATACTTCTGGATTGGCACTGAGGCATTGCCAGAAGCTTTGTCTGCCATGTCACAGACGGAAGACGGGTTTTTACGCATGGAGCGTATAGGTTGGGATACCACAACCTTGTTGATCGGAGAGAGAGAGCCTGCAGGAAGGGTAGAGGATGTCCGGGGCATCCATACTTTACGCAGCTTCCTGTTGTCTTGGACAAAGAGGGAACGAGAGCTACCCCCTGCGCGAAGCATGTCTTCATATGCCGATTGGTCGAATTAGACGACCAGAGTCTTCTTCGTTGATCCGACGGATACAGCATCGTGTTGAGTAATGGCTTTCTCATCAGAAGAGAAAGTAGTCCCCAGCAGAGTCGCCATCTTGTGTTTGATAATAAACGAAAGAAATAAAATTAGGTTTATACGAAACCCTTTCTTTGGTTTACAAAAAAAAGAAGTACAATTAATCCTATACGAGGATATCAAGTACAAAATTTTAATTCTGGGTAAATATTGCTATAGGAGTCTGATCTGCGGTCGATCACTTTGTCCCTTGGACTACACGATAACGAAGAAGTATTGTAGAAGAAGAAGCTTCAAAGGTCGCAAAAAGGGATTGGATGCTCGATGCCAAAGTTGTCAATCACTACCCTCTGTCTGTGCTCTAGACTCTTCTCTCTCAAAAAATCCGACCTCTCCTCCGCTCCAAAAATCCTTGACCTTTCCAACCTTTGACTTCCGTGACCGGAGGTCTCTATTTATAGGGTTCAGGCACAGTCGGCGTAGAAACTGAACAGCGGAGAGAGTCGTACCTTTTACGCGATGGTTATCATAACTGCTATCCACGTATAAATGATCTTCTGAATAGGCGTGTGACGCGTATCCCATTAAGGGGTAATGCGTATAACTGCTGCGAAGATCATGACATGCAAGCCACGCAGATAGCTGCCCCTCGCGTAGAGAAGGTTGGCATAGAAGCCAAACAATAGTCTCCTTGGCGTAAAAGCCAAATAGCTATTCTGATGGCATAAATGCCCAGTAGGCGTAGAAGCCGAATAGTTGTCAAGTTGGCGTAGAAGCCAAGTAGCTGTCATGTTGGCGTAGAAGCCAAATAGGCGTAGAAGCCCAGTAGGCATAGAAGCCCAATAGCTGACATATAGGCGTAGAAGCCCAATAGCTGTCAAGTTGGCATTGTCAGGTTGGCATAGAAGCCAAATAGGCGTAGAAGCATGATGCTGCATGGATAGGTACCAGCGTAAAGATAGCCGATTATCCTTCCTTGACTGAGATCTTAAGCGTATTCTGGACCAAATAGCATTATCATGCACCTTTGCAAATATGGCCTAAGTTGGCGTATTTCGAGGAGATATCATACGGCGTACTCCTATAGTTAAAAATAGCCAGGTCGGCGTATTTCGAGGAGATAGCATATGGCGTACTCCTATAGCTGAAAATAGCCTGATGGCGTAATGTGCAGTGATGGTGATGTGGACGTATTAGCCCTAATTATAGCTTTTCCAGTCATTGGAAATAGAACAAAATCTCGTGTATTAAATGCAGAGATCTGCCTCCATCTCGCGCATTAACTGCAGAAACGTGCCTCGGGTTCTGTACGAAGAGCAGCTTTTGACGTGGCGGTCAGCTTTGTCTCATCTTGAGCGTAAAAGCTCATGTCTGCCTGTGTAAAATAGGCAGCGTATTCCTTGAATGCGTAAACGATATCTTAATTCAAGGATTTTTCACTAAACGACAGTCTGGGGCTCTGTACAGAATCATCATTACAGCCGTCCTCTTGGTAGTCGTGCATTACTCTTTGTCAGGAGTCAGGTTCATTGTACTGTCTGACAGGTTCATTCGAAGAATACGAAGAGTTCCTTGTACAACTTCCCACTGCATTAAAAGTAGATAGGTTTATGCCATAGAGACGAGGTATCAACCTTTTTATGCTGAAGCAGCCTGGAGATACTGTATTACGCGGGTTATTCTGGAGCTATGTTTTACGCTGAATAGCATTGAAGCTCTGTTGTACGCCAATGGCTCTGAAGTAATGTCTTACGCTACCCAGTGCTGGAGCTCTGTTTTATGCGGCTTCCTGCATGTTAAGGGCTTTACACGTATAATTTTTTCAGCGTATTTTTCATGCTTCTATATTACTCTTGTTTTTACTTTTCCTGCTGTGATATTGTTTGATACAAGAGCCACCCACTCGTTCATATCATCTAGTTTTATTGCCAAACACAACATTGCCTCTACACCTTTATCTAGTTGTGTTAGAATTTTTACCAGAGGAAGAGTTGTACCAGTTAGCTGAATTTGTAGATCGGGTCCTATAGTGATACGTGGCAGAGAGATGAATGCCCAACTCTTAGTCCTTCCTATGCCATCTTTTGATATTATGCTTAGAATGGACTGGCTAAGCAAGTACCATGCTTTCTTTGATTGCTTTGGAGGAAGCATTCTTTTTAAGGTACCAGGCCAGCCTGAACTTGAGTTTGTAAGAGGATCCACAGAAATCCTTGATGGTATGCAGCTTACAATGGACGATATTGTTTATCATCCCATTATTTCAGAATTTTTAGACGTATTTCCAGAGGATTTGCCAAGACTACCCCCAGACAGAGACGTAGAGTTTTCAATTGAACTAGCACCGGGAGCAGCACCTATAGCATCACATGTTTACAGACTGGCGAAGAAGGAGATAGACAAGCTGAAGGCACAGTTAAAAAAACTAGAGGAGAAAGGTTTCATCCGACCAAGTGCATCACCCTGGGGAGCACCAGTGTTGTTCATACCAAAGAAGGATGGGTCAGTGCGTATGTGCATTGACTACAGAGCCTTGAATGTAGTGACTGTGAAGAATAAATATCCATTGCCATGCATTGATGACTTATTTGATCAACTCAGTGGAGCCAAGGTGTTCTCGAAGATAGATTTGAGATCGGGATATCACCAGATAAAGGTACGGAAGCAGGACATTCCGAAGATCGCATTCAGAACAAGATATGGGCACTACAAGTTTTTGGTCATGCCAATTGGATTGACCAATGCTCCAGCGATCTTCATGGACTTGATGAATCGAGTCTTCCACCAGTACTTGGACCAGTTCGTGGTCGTCTTTATAGATGAAATACTTGTCTATTCGAAGAGCTACGAGGAGCACGAGAAGCACCTGCGGATTGTTCTAGAGACTTTGAGGAGAGAGCAATCATATGCAAAGCTCAGCAAATGTGAGTTCTTCTTGGACAGAGTCTTGTTTCTTAGGCATATTATTACAGGATATGGTATTTCTGTTGATCCAGAGAAGATCTCAGCAGTTGAGACATGGCCTGTTCCTAAATCAGCAGCAGAGGTGAGAAGTTTCCTTGGACTTGCGAGATATTACCGATGGTTCATGGAGAACTTCTCAAGGATAGCAGCACCTATGACTCGTTTGACTTGTAAGGATCAAGAATTTATATGGATCGACGAGTGTCAAGCCGCCTTTGAAGAATTGAAGAAGCGACTGACTACAGCACCCGTATTGTCTATTCCATCAGGATCATGAGATTATGTGATCTACAGTGACGCATCAGGGAAAGGCTTGGGATGCGTATTGATGCAGCATGGCAAGGTGATTGCATATGCATCTAAGCAGTTACGAGTATATGAGAAGAATTATCCGACTCATGACTTGGAACTTGCAGCCGTTGTATTTGCTCTAAAGCTATGGAGACATTACTTATATGGGGAACGAGTGGAGATCTATACAGACCACAAAAGCCTTAAGTACGTCTTTACGCAGAAGGAGTTAAATATGAGGCAACGTCGATGGCTCGAGTTGATGAAAGATTTTGAGTTGGAGCTACATTATCATCCAGGCAAGGCTAACGTTGTAGCAGACGCGTTAAGCCAAAAACCAGCAGCTTACTTCTTGATAGCACAGAGAGAATTATTGGAGGACTTGCAAGAGCTTGGCATTGAAGTAATATTACCCGGACCATATGGGACACTAGCCAACTTGCAAGTACAATCATCATTAGTAGAGAGGATCAAGGCAGCTTTGCCTACAGACGCCAGATTCAGGAGACTGAAAGAAAGGACAGAGGCCGGAGAGCAGACATGATTGCGCATTCATGAGGATGGGACATTACGATGTGGTGATCGTCTTTATGTTCCAAATAGAGAGATTCGACAGAAGCTGATGACAGAAGCTCATAGTTTAATTTATTCTATTCATCCTGGAGGCACCAAGATGTATCATGACTTACGACAGCACTTTTGGTGGCATGGAATAAAAAGAGAGATAGCTCGCTTTGTAGCTAAATGTCTGGTATGTCAACAAGTAAAGGCGGAGCACCAGAGGACAGCAGAATTATTGCAACCACTTCCGATTTCAGAGTGAAAGTGGGAGCACATCACTATGGACTTCGTCACGGGTTTTCCCAGGAGTCCAAATGGAAGAGATGCAGTATGGGTAATAGTGGACCGACTCACCAAGTCAGCCCATTTCTTATCTTTTAGAGTTGGCCAGTCTACAAAAGCTTTAGCTGACTTATATATGAGTTAGATCATGAGATTGCACAACATACAGGTCAACATTGTATCAGACAGAGATTCGCGCTTTACATCATACTTTTGGAGGAGCATGCAAGAGAGTCTTGGAACTCGTCTGAAGTTCAGTACATCTTACCACCCGCAGACAGATGGGCAGTCGGAGAGTACTATTCAAACATTGAAGGATATGTTGAGGGCTTGCATGTTAGACTTCGGAGGATCATGGGAGGACCACCTATATCTTATGGAGTTTTCTTACAACAATAGCTATCAAGCGAGTATTTAGATGGCTCCGTTTGAAGTATTGTATGGAAGAAAATATAGGTCTCATGTGTGTTGGAGTGACGTGGAAGAACGTCAGATTCTGATTTCCGAGTTGGTGGTCAATACCATGGAGACAGTTAAAAAGATTCAAGGACACTTGCGAGCAGCACAAGACAGGCAGAAGCAGTAGGAAGACCTTCATCGTCGTCCCTTGGAGTTCAAAGAGGGCGATCATGTCTTCTTGAGGATATCACCTACCAGAGGCACCATTCGATTTGGAGGGCACGGCAAGTTGAGTCCAAGGTATATTGGACCATTTGACGTGCTCGAGAGAGTGGGAGAAGTGGCATATCGACTTGCGCTACCACCTTCACTTGAGGGAGTACATGACGTATTCCATGTGTCACAGCTCAGGCGATACGTGGCAGACAACAGTCATGTTCTCGACCATTCGGAGACCACCATTGGGCCAAGCTTGTCATACCAAGAGAAACCCATGGAAATCCTTGATCGTCGAGAGAAAATATTGAGGAACCAGTCTATTTCCTTGGTTCGCGTAGCATGGAGGCATGGCGCGCCAGGAGAATCAACTTGGGAGCACGAGGACGACATGCGCAAGCGTTTTTTGAACCTATTCGCAGACCAAGGTATGAATTTACTTTGTTAATTTATATTTTATACCATCCTTGACATTCTATCGTAGCTTAGTCTTAATTTCGAGGACAAATTTTTTATAAGTTGGGTAGAATATAAAACCCCTATTCCTAGAAACCGTATTTATCCTTTTTAATTATTAATTATTAATTTAATTGTAGTAATTAGTGGATAATTAGGAGAAATAGATTTTTATTAATTTTTATTTTAGGTGTTGGTGAACTTAGGGGATTTATCGGGCTATTAGAATTTTTTTTGAATTTATTTCATGTAGGAGACCATTTGGACAGTTGCTAGCTTAATGGTATGCATTAATATAATTCTAGACTTTTCTATATATATATATATATATATATATATATATATATATAAGAGAAAAAGAAAGAAATGGAAAAAAAAAGGAAAAGATTAGAAAAGAAAAGAAAAGAAATAGTTTTTATTACTATTTTTTTTCCTTAACTACCCATAGACTACCAACCCAAACCCATCCTAATGAACCACCCGCCCCTTTTTTTGTTAACACCAGCCAATAGTAGCACACCCGCTACCACACCCATTAGTATACAACAATAGCCATTAGCCAACACCCCTTAAGCCGCGAGCAACGGAACCTGACCCCCTCTCCCTTTCATATATATATCACATTATTTCGACTAAAACCCTAACCCTAAAACATCCAAACTCTTTCTCTTCCCATCTAGACCTAGAGAGCGCCGCCACCGCAGTCGGAGAACTGCGCCATGCCATCCAAACCAATCCCGACGACCGCGACCCCGCGCACCCCGCGCACCCCGCGCACTGCAGAATTTAGCAGCGAGGTACCTGTGTTCCCCCGCAGTTTTCTGTCACCTCGCTTAACCAAACACCACCCCGTATTCACCGGTATGCTCACCCCTTAACCCTCTTCATTATCTGTGTGATAGTAGATCTCAAACAACGCGTAACCATAGGCAAAAACTGTGCCAAAGTTGGCAGAAAAAGACCAATTTCTGGGATCGCAGAAAACTGTGGTGATCACCTATGTTCCCAGATTCGTGTCTCCCACCACAGAGATCCGAATTCGATGATTCTTTTTGGTATGCGGAGACCACTTTACCTAGTTTAATTTCTGTTAAATAACCATAGATTATTAACTGCTGTAGGTAGAATTAAATTCGTTGGAAAATCCCGTAAACACACTTTTTTCAGATTTCTAAAAGTTATGAAACGGAGCGCGCCCCACCAAATGGAGTGCGTCGTGTACCAAGTGAACCAATCAGTACGCGCAGTGTATCCGGACACGTGAGAGTTCACAGAAACTGATTCGGACGCGTGTGCGCACCAAAATCAGCCCGTATCGACGGACAAAATCCCATATCGCAACTTTTGCGAAAGTCGTGCATATTTTATGCACGCTCGTCAGATTACGACGAAACTTGTGCCACTAGACTCGTGGTAATGCGCTGGTCCTGTGACCCAATTTTTATACAATTATGAAATAGTTGACCAAGTCGCCAATTGGCGGGCCCTACGGTTGACTTTTTAGGCGAAATTGTGTTCGGCCTATAGGAATCCATATTTGGACATACCGTTGGATTCATATTGACATTTAGAGTTTGTTTGACCTATAATTTATCCTATTTAGAGACTGTTATCCTTGGCATATTTTTCGGTGCAAAGTGGGCCATACGTGGATCCTATTTTTATCCGAAATTACCGTTTTGCCTCTGTGTCCAAATTGGACGAAAGGGAAGTACTTTTAACTATTTTGCTTATTCTGGAAATGTTGGTGACGTCTATTTCAGCATCCGGAGACGTTTGTTCGGAGGCCATTAGTTCCAGATCCCGTGTCCTTGACATTGGACGCTTACACTTTACAGATTTCTTGCCAGGCAAGTATACCTTGCCATTGTACTGTATTTATATTCCATATGATGTATGCATGTTTATTTCTGTTTATTTAGTTCATTTATTTTAACTGCTATATAAATTACGCGTCCAAGGAAACTTGGGTGCAACGACGGTGTCGTCGTACTATATTTTTATTTATGTATATGCATTGGACCTACTTTATGAGACTACCCCATTTTTATGAGGTATTTTATATTTTATTGGCCATGACACTATTCTTACACGAGTGTGAGTCACATGTAGGACACAGACTTGCGTACTCGGCTGGCCACTGGTACGTATAGGTCGTGCGACGGATAGGGATAACTGTCGATAGAAACTTTGCATACTAGTAGACCTGGCAGTTATTAGAGGTATTATCGTATCATGGACATGACATGCTTAGAGCATAGGATGGGAAAAACAACAAGTAAGGCATTTGGGCTCCTTTACACTTTTTCTTCTGTAACCCGGAAGCTCCACTGGATATACGGGCGGTGACCCCTATACTACTTGGCGGCCTCTGCCGTTCAAAAGACGACATGCTTTGAGGCCCCTAATTCTCCGAGAGAGTCATGCCAATCCCAGTTTTTAGCCAGATAGCCCACTTGGTGGAAAGTTGTTCTCAAACTGCATTCACATAGATGGTTAGGCGACCCCAATGGATGTTTATATTTCAATACTTTATTGGCATATTTATATGTATCTTGTTACGTCTCTCTGAGGACCTGGTACCTTTCCAGGCATAGATGAGCAGGAGTATATGCAGGAGTATGGACCTGGACCTGATGCTACTTATCCGACTGAGGAGGTCTTACCTTCGGATTATATGTGATTCATTGCAGCTGTTTAGAGATTCTAGTTGCTATTCTTTTTTGAGACATTTATTCTTATTTTAGAGTTTATTCTCTTCTCTCTTTAGTAGTTTATTATAGTCGATTTGCAGTGGATTTGTTTCCATCCGACTATCATACTTTGAGACTGCTTATTTCATATTCAGTTATTGATTTCCATTTATCTATTATTTGTGCTGTGGATGAGATATAGATTTGCGTGTGACTTGTTGTGATAGTATATTACCATTGTGGATTGGATATTCATGTACAACGTACGTGTGTATATGGTTTCCATATATTGGAGTTCGTATACATACGGCTGGCGTGTTACATATTTCTAGTCCTACGTATTTTGGGACTGGGGCATGACAAACAGTTCAGCAACACAGTAGCAAATTATGAAACACACATTTGTATAGGCAGAAAATAGCTTTTTTTATTGATTTTATTGTAACGAAGTATAATTTTTTCAGTACTGAAATAAAAATGCCTCAATGACTTACATAGCTTGTGAAAAGTAAAATAAGGCTGTTATAAAATAATATTTCATTCCATACATTATGTCCTTTTATTACATTCTTGAAACTTGAAAGCAACAACTTGAAACTATAATACATTGAAGATAGGAAGAAGCTTTAAAAAGACTACAACAGAATATTTATCTTCCTTGAGCGCCCACGGTATCTCGGTCACCTAGGTTTCTCATAGATACGTGGGTCAGTACATAACGTATACTGGTAAGCAGAACTAGCCCACTCACCTAAACCAACACTTCTAAATTGTAACGACCCGTTCCGCTCAAGCGGACATCTGATTCAAATTACACAAGTGCAACGACCCGACCCGCTTTGCTCAGCGAGAAAACTTGCTTGAGGCGAAGAATTCCAGACTTGGCCCTTCAGGAGTTCAGACTTAGACTTTCAAAGGCTCGCTCGGAGTATCGCTCGGCCGAGATAAAACATCACTAAGGTGGGTGGCTACGATGAACTTGTCTTTTCTTAGCCCGCACACTTAAAAATATGGACTATACATGCTAGTCGCTAGGTGAATCACTCCTTGCATACTAATAAAGAATACAACGCACCTAGCTAAGAAAATAATCCCATCTTGTATTGCTTGTGTTAGAACATAAAAATAAAACTTGGCTTATAATTGGACCCTCGTATGCTACCTAAGCTTCGTGCAAGTAGACTCCGCTAATGGTTCGAGTAGAACATTGCATACTCTTCATAGTACACTACTCCACTTGTTTACACTGCTCGCCTTATAGATTTTGTCGCCCGATATGCCCCTGTACGGTTTTACTCCTCGCACGACCCCTTAGACCCGTGCAAACATAAATGCTTATATTCTAAAGTAGACTATGCCGCTCGTTTTCTTATGCTTATGTTTCACACAAATGCAATGCTTGCCTACTCACATGCTAACTTGTACTCGTTTGCCTTATTTTAATGCTTGTCACTTATATGCATGCCATAAATTATCGTGCTTCACTATCTATGATTCATTCAGTTTAGGCAGGAAGACTATCAAGATAGTCATTTCGAGCCAAGTATCGAAACATTGAAAGTATTCGGAACCGTTAGGTCGCCAAGGTATTTCCTGAACTAGGGGACTGCAGCATGGACAGATAAGCCAGATAACATCATGATATCTCTGAAAATCAACACTCGTTCCATACTGAATCTAATGGCTCAGAGACTTGATACTGTACCTGATAGATCCTGACTGAATCTGACTCTGTAACTGTATCTGTACCTGCAAGAATCTGGAAAAATTAAGGATAGTATGGTAACAGACAACTTGTGCACAAGGTAGATTTTTGAATCCAGTTTCGCGGACGGTCGCTGGGGCACTTAGGCCGATCAGATCTAGACCGAACCAACTGGTAGTCGTCTGTTATGGGCGAGATGGGTGCAATGTTACCCGTATTATATATTGCTTGCACACCATATTTGCCTCGAGACTACATTGTCCACTATGAAAGTCATGTCAGTTACCTTCTGTCATATAGATTAAGATGACTCGATTGCGGCAACCCGCGTGCGAGTCATTGCATTATAGACGACTGCTCCGAGTAACACATATGTATCTATATCTGCATTTGAATACCCAAGACATCTAGTATAACACACCTGAACGAATATGAGTACTAGACATCTGTGCATACTTGTACATAATTGAACACTTGAACAATCTTCTGCAATACGTCTAATAATCTGTGTAACTCGTGCACCCGAATCAGGAACCCGCTCCTGACACTGTGTTTGCTTATGCGATTTATATGGATTTCATTATATATATATATATATATATATATATATATATATATATATATATATATATATATATATATATATACTCGTACTTGGTTTAAATTTGTAAACACCCAGATTTTTAGAATTTAATTTTAGAATTTTAATTATAAATTTGAGTTTTTAGAGATTTTCTGTAATTTTTAATTAATTATAATAAATATTCTTGTATAAATTTATATTTTTGTGTATTAAATTAATTATTAAAATAATATAAATATTATATTTTTGAGTGTATAATTAATAATAGGATATTGTATAATTTTTCTAAAATTTATTGGGCTCAAAATTATTTTTAAATAGCTAAAATGTATAATTTTTAAATAAACCAACTTAAACTAACCCAAACCGAACCAACCCAACTTAAACCAAACCAAACTGAACCAAACCAAACTGAACCCAACCCTAACGAACCAGATCCTACCTGACCCGTACCCACACCCGTATCCGACTCGCCAACCCTTTGTCTACAGTAAGTAAAATTTCTTTCTCTTCCCTGACTCCTCCGTTCATCTCCCCACACTCCGACGACCTATCCGTTCACCTCCCCTACCCTCCGACGACCCATCCGTTCACCTTTCCGTAACCGTCGTACCTCGCCTCTATAAAACCCTAGTGATACCGAACCCCCACCATCATCAGACCACCGTCACCATACCCTTTCCAGCTTCAACAACGACTTCGACCTCGACGACGACTCCGGCTATGACAGGAACTTCCCCGAGTGGCCGCGACTGAACCACGGGTGATAAGCAGTAGCCATAGCAATCTGCTGTCGATGATCGGGCACCGCCGTCGACGATCGTGCACCGCCGCCTGCATCTGTCCACGCATAGCACAACGCGAATTCAACCCCCTCTGTTTCTAGTAAGTTATCTTCCTCTACGATGTATCGATTCTCGAATGGCCTATTGCGTTTTGTTCACAGTACAACCCTCTCGAACCCTGTATAATTAGTTTGGAGTATCGTGTCCTGTGTCGGTCGCAAATTGCGACGCAAAACAGAAAAAAAATAACCCAATTTATAGTTCAAAAAACTGTCCCAAACCCCTATGTTCATGGCCATTTTTTCTCCCAACTTAGTTAATATTTTTAAAGTTCACTTAAACAGTAATTTAGACAACATAACCAAGATTTAATTCAATTAATTAGTTTATTTTAATTTATTGTATACTGAGTTTTATTCGTGGTTAAAGTTGACCAAAAACTTGGTTTTCAAAATCTAAAATTTCCTGAAACTGGGTGCGTTCCACTAAATGAGGTGACTTCGTCGCGTGCAAATTGCATTAAAATGCGCGTATCGTCAATGTGGATGTGTAAAATTTTGCAAAAGTTGATTTGGATGTGCGTGCACACTGGAATCAACGCGTATCCGTCGAAAAACTCCGTATTGACCTATTCTAACACTCATCATAATTTTGTGTATGTTTATTGTTTCGCAATGAAACTTGTGCCATCGGATTCGTAGTGTTACACTGGTCCTATAACCCAAGTTTGGTTCAATTCTGAGAACGTTGACGAAATCTAGTTTTCGTGGGCCCTACGGCTCTACTTGATGGACGATTTTGTGATCGACTCATCGAAATCTATTTCTGGATATTTTATTGGGTTTGTATCATCGTTCTGGACTTGTAGACACTAAGTTTGACAAATTTGGAGAACTTTGTCTCTAACACATTTTTTGGTGCAAAGTGGGCCATATGTGGACCCCGCTTTAACCAGAAACTGACAATTTTGTTCCTGTTTCCAAATTGGACTTATGGGTAGTCAATACTAGCTATTTCATGCATACTGAGAGTGTTGGCAATATTTATTTCAGCATCCAGAGGCGTACCTGGAGATTTTGCTGTTACTGGAGCAACTGAAGGAGTTTAAAATCCAGGCAAGTGTACCTTGCCAACTTATAGTAAATTATGTTATAATATCAACTTGTATTTTATTTAATATATATACTACTGTGATGTACTTGTTCAACTTAGGACCGTGAGATGTTGCTTAACGTTCGAACAAGATTCGGGTGTCGACGCCATACGCAGAGTCGTGTAACGTCAATTAGAGAGTTGATAACATGATCCTATATTTTCGTGCTTGCTTTACCAAGTATGTCATATCATAGGACACTTGACACTATTCATAAGACATAATCTTTCCTGAGTTATTTATAGTGATTCTGTATAGGTTTACAGGATTCGTGACATAAGACTTGCATATAAATAGATATCATTATGACTCGCTGTACTAGCTAGAGGTCATGATCTTGCGTGTTATGGACATGAGACGTCGTGGATATGAGACGTGTGATTACATTGGGTGAAAAGAGACACACTGGCTATAGGCTGATTACATACATATATATTTATTATTGCAGTACTTTTGTCTCTGTTCCAGAGCTTAGCCTATTACGTGATATTACTACTACCGGCTTCCCGACACAGAGCTTGTAGTGGTCGCAGCCTGAGTACTAGTGATGCTCTCATTTGCATATCACATAGTTGGTTACATAGCTTGCCATGTTGATATATTTTTATATACTATATTTTATTTGGCTTGAGTTATTCTTGTACCTTGCTATGTCCCCTGAGGACCTGGATCCAGATTATGTCCCCATGTATAGCAGAGGAGATTTACCCCGAGGTATACGGGATATGTGCTGATGCTGGAGCAATAGTAGCACCAGAGGACGAGGTTGTGCCAGAGGATTTCTCCTAAGTATTTTGTTATATACTCAGTTATTTCTGTTTCTAGATACTCTATATCATGACTCTTGGATTACTGTACTAAACTTATTATCGGGTTGTTCCCCGAGATACTTTTTATTGGAACTTGTTGATGGATTATATTTCTTTTTGATTAGTCGAACGTTTTGAATTGTGTTTACCTTATGTGGATGAGATTAGAATTAGACTTTGACATATATCTTAGACCATTGTATTTGTTTTACAACTTAAGTATACTCTAACGGGTCCATTAAATTGGGTTTGCCCATTGGAGTTGTCCTGCTGGCCATTACCACGTGGCTAGTCCCTCTGTATTTTTGGGACTGGGGTGTGACATAGTTTTTGTGGTGGCCCATGCAGGTCTACGACTATATTGCTTTGGTTTCAACTAAGGAACCGAGCAAGCCTTCACTTAGGATAAGTTATAGGATCTCATCCACTTTTTGATATATTCTTGACCTCTATATCGACTCCAAAATAATTTCTTGACTTGCATCCTGCCTTGATTCCTCTGTACGTGTCTCATAGTTTACTTTGGATGCAGAGTAATGGATCTACGAGCTAGCGGCGAGACTTTCGTAGGTACATCATAAGGTGCTGTGGTCACCTACGACGATATAGTGCCACCATTGGGTGGAGATTCCTCCACTCAACAAAGCAATCAAGCATGTCAGCATGCCTCAAGATTCCGACGAGATGACATTCCACCACCGCCACAGTTTACTCCACCAATGCCCATTTTTTCACCAGGACAGGCTATGGACAGACAACAAATATTCCAAATATTCTACGCAATGATGCAAGCCCAACAGTAGGTTCATCAAGAGGCTCAGCATCATGAGGCGGAGAACTTGAGGAACAGCCTAGTAACTGTACTGGAGCAGGCGAACCCACCAGCTAGGCGACCATCGACGGGATCTATCACTGATTTCTGCCAGCTGAAGTCTCGTATCTTTTTTGGTAAGTAGAAACCCACTGAAGTTCATGAGTGGCTCACAAACACTCAACACCAGTTGGAAGCAGCTGAGCTTTCGAGGGAGCGATGGATGACTGCCGTCATGATACAGTTGACGGGTAATACACATCATTAGTGGCTATATGAGGAGAGACCGCTCGGACCAGACTGAGTCACTTGGAAGGAGTTCTCTAGACTCTTTTAAGAGATGTATATTTCATCTATTGCTCGATCAGAACTTCGAGACAAGTTCAATCGCCTCACTTAAGGCAATGTTACGGTAGAAAAGTACAATGTAGTGTTCATCCATTTGGGTTGCTTCGCCCCTACTCTAATTCCAACAGAAGAAAAGAAGGCTAAAAAATTCTTTGACAGACTAAACTTTGAGCTACCGAGACAGATTGGCTCTGTTGCACCTACTTCTTATACGGAAGTTTGCCATATCCATATGACCTCTGAGCAAACCACTCCCTAGAATATCATCAGTCGTCATCTTAACTAATCGCCCGTGCTTAAATTTAGGTACGCCAGCGGTGTTAAGTCCACAAAGCCTATCAAGTCCACATTACCTCTGATAGGTATTATTTTTAAACTTATTATTTGCACTCAATGTGCGCAACAAATAATAAGTTCACCAAAAGTCCCCAGCGGGATGTCCTCAACAAACTGCGGTATCATATTACATCCATATTTTCTATGGTACGATATCCAAAAATCATAATATACAACACGACAAATGCAGAAGAAGTCCCGAAAAAGGTAAAACTTTTATTCAAGATCATGAGTACGTATGATAAAAATCTGTTACATTTCAAGGGTTTTCATTAATATTCAAGGACTTGAGTACATATGTCACATCCCAGTCTCAAATTACGTAGGACCAGGTATCCGTACACATGCCAACTATACGAACAAGTATAGAAATCCAACTTAATGGACCTAACCAGTCGTAGTACGCTGTAAAATATAACTAAGTCTCAATATCACAGGCAGGTAAAATCTAGTATCATCTACAAAATATCACAGAATAAAAAACTGAATGAAATAGGTAAGTCTCAGAATCCACTATAAAAGAATATCTAGTGGAGAACAATCCACAAAAATGAGTACAAAAGAATACTGAAAGAATACAACTAAGCAATAATAAAATATTCCCAAAACACTAAGCAACTATCATCTATGAAGCTCACAGAAACTCCTGTAGCTCTACCTCAATGTCCTCGTCAGAAAAATCACCAACTCAGTAGTCCGTCGGGTACAAGTGCTCGTCTGGATATGGAAAAGGTGACAGGTCCTCAGAGGAACATAACAAGTACACAAGAAATCGACATGCATGAAAGTAAAGCAGTGAACAATAAAGGTAACTAAACCACCTATGTGATATGCACATGCGACATCTCTAATGGCATATGAGGGGGAAGAAATAGAAGAATAGTCGTCCCACCAGGCGTTCCATAGAACTCGGGGGTTTCATAGTTGCATTATTTTTACAGTACAATAAGAAACAGAAATCACATACGCTCACTAGTAGATTCTTTCCTCCCAATGAACTATCTAAACCGTATATGCGGTATAGACAGAATGCAACAACGTCAATAAAAATCTAGAACTCAAACGAACACCAACAGCCAACACAAGACGCGAACTCACGTACAGATGGCCAGTCAACACGCCAGTCCATGCACTCACTCACTCAGTGTAAGTGTTTGAAACAGTATCAGGTCAGAAGATATCACGTATCTTCACAACATAACGGGTATATATTCTACTCTAAGACACATGCACACAGCTAACAAAATAAAAAGCGCTAGGCATATGTAAACTGCACAATACAAACAAGCAAGATATACTTGCCTTCCAAGCCAAGATGCGAGCACAACAATTTTGGTCTGGAGCTCTCCACAAGAACGTCTCGAACACCTACCAATTAATTATTATACTAATTAGACTCTTACTGTCAAGTTATAATTAGGTTATTAACTAGTTCTTAATTCCACGTTGATTGCACATGCTAGTAACTAGCCCTCAAAATATTATTAGTCGTTAAACATTTACCAAAATTTTTTTTTAAAGACATTAATTATCTAAATAATAATTCTGAAATTTTTATTAGAAAATAAGGTTTTTAGTGGTAGGGTCATCTCCTATAATTTTTATAAGTCAAAAATCAAGTAAAAACCAAAACTAGGTCATAAAAGGTTACCGACAAGTCAATAAACCCATTTTTTGATAAATGGATAATTCTGGAATAAATACTTAAAAATCAGAATTAAAATAACATAATATACTTTTAGATGTAGAAAATATAGATTTTTGGTCGGGGTTTGAGTCTGAAATTGTCGGGGTCAAGATTTGTCAAAACTAGGTCAACTTGTTACATAAACACCTAGAATTCTAATTTTTCTAAATAGAAATAAAATCTGAATAAATATGGTAAAATTAGTAATAAATACAATAAATTCTAATTATTTATCTATACAAAAATAATTTAGGTTTTACTATCTACAAGTTGATCCTATTAGGGTTAGAAATCAAACTTGCTAGTATGCATGCAAAATGGATGGTACATGGGTGTTGTGACAATATAATCATCAAATAATATAATTTTGATATAATTTTAGAACATATAATTTCTGAAAAATAATACTTTATCAAAAAAAATTAGGATTTTCTATCTATGATCAAGTCCTAACAAGGTCCAAGGGTCTCCAACATGCATACATCAAAACTAGGTCAACTAGGAAACTTTTTATGCATAAAAGACATTTAAATAAAAAATAATATTCCAAAAAATATATTAAAAACTGAATTTAGTATAGGTTAATAACATTATATTTTAATTATTTATAAAGTTTTACAAGGGTTCGATGCGGAATTTTGGAGAAAACATAAAACTATGCTACCCTTCCCATTGTATATGCAATTTATTCCAAAAATAATAACAATTTAATATTCTAAAATAATCAGTAAAAATATGGATACAAATAATTTAAACATCATATTTTTTATTATTAACATGATTTAATCAAGGTTTTCACCTATGGGTGCATATATGCATTCATGGGTTCAAATCTTTACATGCAAACTCTAAAATAAAACCCTACAAAGAAGAAAATTATAATGGATTAAAAATACATATAAAATTATTTATTTATATATATACAAATATTTATTCATGCATTCATACATATTAGAGAGGTTGGAGGAAGAAGGAGACTTACTAGAGAGAGAGAAGGATGAAGAACTAGGTTTTTTGGATGAAGGAGGTGATGTGTGTCCACGTGAGGGGGAGGGGGTCGGCGGCTTGGAGGTGGCAGCTAGGGTGATGGAGGAATGAGAGAAAGTTAGGATTTTGTAGAGGAGATTTTAGGTTAGGGTTTAAGATATATATATATATATATATATATATATATATATATATATATATATATATATATAGGTAGAGAGAGAGGAAGAGAGGGGTCGCGGATGAGAGCGGGTTACGTACGGTTTGGCGGGGGTCCCGAGTTTGAGGTGGGTGGGAATATGATTGGGTATTTATTTAATTAGTAGGTTTCCTAATTAGGTTATTAGTTATTAAATAGTCAATAACTAATTAATGAATAAGATTTGATTTGATTTCTAAGAAAATAAAATAATAAATAAATAATAAGCAAATCTTTCAAAAAGGTAAATTGCCTAGATTGGCATGGGGGCTCATGATTTGGTTAGTAGCAAATCTTTGGTAAATATTTAATCCAAGATTCATTAAGATTTGATTGGAATTCTAAAGGAATAAGATAAGGGTAAATAATATGCAAATCTTTGAAAAAGAATATTGCCTAGATTTGATTGGCATGGGAATCTCATGGTGGAAATTTAATTATGGGTTGCTAATTAAATTTTTTTTGGATTGAAGATTAACCATGAATAAATTATATACATAATATCTAAATATTAAATATAAGAAACTACGGTTGTTACACTAATGCCACACTAATGTTGAATGGTCGAATTTTGTGTCACCGGAAGATCATACTGGTAGTGTCTCCCGTGTAGGCTACTTTCTACGAAGGGCGTTGTAGATTTTGGGGTCATCCTATGTCATTAATGTCCAAACTATGGTGAATTATCCTAATAAAATAATTAGGTTTTAATTAATTTTAAAATAATCTAAAATAAATATAATAAATATAAAATACACACAAAATACCTATTTTGGGTGAGGGGATTTACAACATATGATGGAAATCCCTTTCAAGGGTTTCCATGAGTTCTCGCCAACAAGAACCTCTTCCATTAAAAGGCGCCCATGTGTTGTTTCTGCCACAGACACAAGTGAGCCCAACAGCAGGGCTCATTGCTTTCTGGATCGTCTCTCCACAGTGCAAATCTCAGTATATGGAAAAGAATCCATACTGATAGATAGCAAGGGAGGAGCATAGGAAGACGCTCTGCAAACAGGCGGGAAGACCGACTACATGAATGAAAATTAATCCAAATTTTGTCATCTTTGTCGTAATCCCCCAATGTCATGCCCAAGTCCCAAAAATACGTAGGACTAGGACACGTAAGCATGCCAGCCGCATGGATATGACAACTCCAATATATGGAAACCAAAACCCATACGTACGTTGTAATATGAATATCAAATCCACAAGTGGTATAAATCTATCACAAGTCACAGGGTGTAATCTAAATCTCATCCACGAAAATTAATATAATAATTAACCAATATCTATGAAACTAGATCTCAATATAAGTATCTAGAGAGGATAGTCGGATGGAAATAAATCCACTGCCGAACTGGAATATAAAGTAAATACAATATAAGTACAACACAACAAACACAATACAAGAATATCAACTAACGACCACAGGGCTCGAAGAGAAGACATCCTCGAAACATATGTAACCATCCGAATCTGCGCTCCTGCGAATACTCAAGAACAACGACACCTGGAAGGGGCCAAGTCCTCAGAGGGACATAATAAGATACATAAAAGTATGCCAATAAAGTACTGAAATAAATATCCAATGGGTCGCCTAATTGTCTAAGTGAATGCAGTTTAAGAACAACTTTCCCCACAAGTGGGCTATCTGGCTGAAAACTGGGATTGGCATAGTTCTCTTGGAGATCCAGGGGCCTAAAAAGCATGTCGTTTTTTGAACGCCAGAGGCCGCCTGATAATATATAATATATAGTGGTCATCACCACCCGTATCTCCGGCGGAGAATCCGGGCGCACAATAGAAAAAGTGCAAATGAGCCCAAATGCGGTAATTATTGTTCTTTCCACCCCATGCTCTAAGCATGTCACATCCATGACACAATTTGGTTTATAGCCTATCTTTAGTACCCTAGCCCAATCCTGCAACCAAACAAGGACAATGATTGGACCACCGTACTACAATAGGCTATGTCCATGGACATCTAATAACTGTTAAGTCTTCTAGCATACAAAGTTTCTATCAGTAGTCATCCCTAACGTACGGTCCATACGTACATGAGGCCAGACTTGTCACGCAGTGTAAACACCCTAAATTTTTGAGAATAATTTTAAATGAAGTTATTTCGTTTTGGGAATTTTTGGAAACTTAAAACCAGGATGAGTGTGATTTAAAGAAATAATTTTAAGTGTGGCTAGATGGGGTTAAAATATTCTGGAAGTAAAAATTTATTGTGTATGATGGAGAACCGGACGCATGGCATTTTTCGGTGAATTAATCGGACACCGGAGCAGCGTATCGAGGACCAAAAGCAATTGGATTGTAAACCGAACCCAAACGAACCAAACCCAAACCTACCAACCCGAAACCCGCAGGGAAACCCTAGCTACCGGAGTTCCTGTAGCAGCTATAAAGGGGCTGCCTCGACATCCGTGTGGCCCTCATCCCCCAACTACCAGCCGCCACCGAAACCCTAGTTTCATCCCCGCCGCCGACTTCATCCATCCCTCACGAACGAGCAACCCCTAAACCCTAACCTCCCGCCGCCGTCCACTGCGGCCGACCTAGCCGCTGAACCGTTGACCCACCCATCGGAGCCCTAGGTCGCCGGCGACTTCGACCAGCAAGCACCGCCGCTCGACTCCACGAGCGACTCTACGACCCAGCACCTGACCGCGATCCCCGCCGAGCCGTTGATTCCGCTGCCCTCGCCCACCGAGCCGACAGTTCATCCGCCCAGTCCACCCCGACGTCTCCCGAGCGCCTCCCCGCTGCCTCGAGACGACCCCTCCGGCGAAGGCCAAACGCTGACTCAGACGCAGAAGAACCCTAGGCGAGAGCCAGTACTCAGCGGACACAACTCAGCGGTGTCGAGTTGATCCTCGGACACAAGGAAATTCAGACTCGCGAGGCTCTGTTCAGGTACCGGTTTCTTCCTCATCGTGACTCCGTTTTCAATTCCGCCAGCTGCTATGCGTAGACTGTATACCCCTCTCGGTGCCCGTGCAATTCGCTCGGTGCATCGCGTCCTGTAGCGATCGTACACCGCGATCCAAAACAGGAAAAAACAACGCCCTGTTTCACCTCGGAACTGAATCCGCCCCGCCAATCGGGACGACTTGGTCGCACGCGGTCTTTACCAAACTGTGCGCGACGTTGATACGGTCGTGTAGGATTTCGCAGAAGTCGATTCGGAGGTGTGTGCACCCCGGAATCAACGCGTATCCGCCGACGACACACCGTATCCGTCCTTCCTGGAACACGCTGTAACTTCGTGTATACACGTCGGATCGAGACGAAACTTGCGCCATCGGACTCGTAGCAATACGCTGGTCTTGTGAGCCAACTTTGGTTCGATTCTGAGGATGTTGACAAAACCACGTATCGTGGGCCCCACAGGCTCCACTTGACCGGTGATTTTGTGATCGGCTCATCGGAATCCAATTCTGGAAGTTCCGTTGGGTTCGTATCATCGTTCCTGACTTGTAGACACTGAGTTTGACTAATTTGGAGACCTTTGACCCTGACACGCTTTTCGGTGCAAAGTGGCCCACAAGTGGAACCCGCTTTGGTCCGGAAATGACCATTTTGCCCCTGTGTCCAAATTGGACGTAAGGACAGGCATTTCTAGCAGTTTGATACCTTCTGAGACTGTTGATGATATTTATTACAGCATCTGGAGTAGCCCCTACCGGTTCCACAGATCCCAGGACGACAGTTGATATTCGGACATCAGGCAAGTGTACCTTGCCAAACTCTGCAGCTTAGTTATTTATTTTCCTTGCTATATATATATTACTGTGCATGCTCAACCTAGGACCGTTTGACATACTTAGCGTCCGATTATCAGTCGGGTGCCAACATCGTACGCGGTGTTGGGTAATGTCATCTAGATATGGACATACGTGACACTTTATCTTCTCGTACTGGTCATACCAAGTACACTTGACCCAGGACACTGGACACTGATCATGAGACAGGATCTTCCCGAGATATTCGTGGTGATCCTGTATAGGTTGCAGGACTTATAGAGATACTATATTCTAGATACATTATGACTTGTGCATTAGTTATGACCCCGCGGACATGGACGTGAGACGTTATGTTCATGATTTGTGTGGTTACATTGGGTGGGGAGAGACACACAGACTACAGGCTGATTATATATATACACCCCTATTACCGTGAGGCACAAGACTTTATAGCCGAGCTTGGCCCATTACTCATATTTACTGCTGCTACCGGCTCCCCTACACAGAGCTTGTAGTATGCTTCAGCCTGAGTTCTAGTGCTGCTCTTATCTTGCATATCACTTAGCTGGTTATTTTAGTATTCCCTTATTGTTTCATCTATTGCTGGATAGATTCACAGGCTACAGGTTGATATTATTATGTCGGCTACTCAGTCTCCCGCTGAGCTAGACCACCCCATGATACCCCTGCTACAGGCTCCCCTACACAGAGCTTGTAGAGGTTCAACCTGAGTACTATTGATATTCTCTCTTGCATTATGCAGATGTTACATACTTACCCTGCTTATCTCATTATTGCTGCACTGTTTATATTCTGGCTTGTTTTATTTCCTGTACCTTGCTATGTCCCCTGAGGACCTGGATATGGATTTTGTCCCCAGATTTTGCAGAACAGGTTTACCCCGAGGTTTACGGGACTGCAGCAGGAGGAGCCGATCCAGGAGCTGTACCACCATCTGATGGCGAGGTCTTAGCTGAAGACTTCTCTTGAGCATCCATGTTCATGCTCAGTTTTTATTTATTATTTCAGTCTTTTCTTTTCTGGTCTGTAGAACCATTGTACTAGATATTTATCGGGCTGTTCCCCGAAGTACTTTGTGAGACTTGCTGATGATTTACATTCCTCATTTATTATGTGGATCATATTTTATATCTTGTGTGGATGAGATTAGTTGTGCCATGATTGTCGTAGACTTGTTTTACAGCTTAAGTATGCCCTGATGGATCCATTATATTGAGTTGGTCCATCGGTGCGTACTGCTGGCCATTATCACGCGTCCGATCCCTCGGTAGTTTGGGACTGGGGCGTGACACGCAGTCCGTGATCTATATGAGACTCACACTCATGTAACAATTGTGTCACGGCTGTTTGATGATAAACAAAAGAAATTGAAAGTAGGTTTATACGAAACCCTTTCTTTGTTTACAAACAAGAAAAAAAGAAGTACAATTAATCATATACGAGGATGTTAAGTACAAAAAATAATTCTAGGGAAAAATTGCTATAAGAGTCTGATCTGCGGTCGATCACTTTGTCCTTTGGACCACACGATGACGAAGAAGTGCTGTAGAAGAAGAAGAAGCTTCAAATATTGCAGAAGGGATTGGATTATCATTGCCAAAGTCGTCAATCACTACTCTCTGTCTGTGCTCTCTCACTCTCTGATCTCTTGGTCTCTGATCTTGATCCTCTCCTCGATCTTCTTGATCTCGACCTTCTTGATTGTGACCTTCATCTTCTGTGACCGAAAGTCTCTATTTATAGAGCTCAGTCACAGTAACTGTCCGGCCGGCGTAGAAGCCAAACTTGAAGAGAGTTGCACTCTTTACGAGACGGTTATAATAACTGCTACCTACGTCTGAATGATCTCCTGAATCCGCGTGTGACGCATATCCCATTATGAGGTAACGCATATAATCGCTCATCGAAGATCACGGCAGGCAAGCTACGTAGGTAACTGCCCCTCGCGTAAAGATGGTTGGTGTAAAAGCCAAATAGCTGTTTTATTGGCATAAAAGCCAAGTAGCTGTCTTGTTGGCGTAAAAACCAAATAGCTGTCTTGTTGATGTAAAAGCCAACTAGCTATTTTGTTGGCGAAAAAGCCAAATAACTGTCTTATTGGCATAAAAGCCAAGTAGCTGTCTTGTTGGCGTAAAAGCCAAATTCTTCGTAAAGCTTGATGCTGCATAAATAGGTAACCAGCATAAACTAGCCAATTATCCTTCCTGACTGAGGTCTTGAGCGTATTCTGGACTAAATAGCCTTATCACATACCTTTGCAAATATAGCCTGAGTTGGCGTATTTCGGAGAGATAGCATACGGCGTACTCCTATAGTTGAAAATAGCCTGATTGGCGTATTTTAGGAGATAGCATACGGCGTACTCCTATAGTTGAAAATAGCCTGGTTGGCTTAACATGCAGGGATGATGACGTAAGCATATTAGCCCTAGTTTTAGCTCTCCCAGTCATTAAAAATAGAACAAAATCTCGTGCATTAAATGGAGAGATCTGCCCCATCTCGTGCATTAACTACAGAGATATGCCTCGAGTTCTGTATGAGAGACATCTTTTGACGTGGCGTCTGATTTCGTCTTATGTTTAGCGTAAAGACTCATTTCTGCCCATGTAGAATAGGCAGCGTATTCTTTAAATGCGTAAAAATGACTTGTATCAAAGATATATCACTAACCGACAGCTGTAATGCCCCGTTCCCCCTATTCGGGGAGCGCGGCCAAGGAATACTTACGACCGTCCGAACGGGACAGATTGAATTAAGATCCTTTCCTCGTTATGGATTGGTTTCTTCGGAATCAGGTCCCATATACAATGGATTGTGCCTCGAGGATGGACTCGGCGGCAGAGTCGAGAGGGGCCTTTCCGTTGCGTTGGTTTCTTGTCCGTTTTCGTGCCGCTTGGATGCTTTCTTGTTGGTTTTATGACTTGCGTTTTCTTGAACGGTTTCAATGGATTTCATTGCTTTCGTTCTTAGGATTTCGCATTTTGTATCGAGCCTTGGAGACCGAAGCAGGAGGTATTGATCATCCGTTGGTGCGTGCAGGTGATCGTGTAGACGACGCGCGAGCGGAGTCTTAGGGGTCTCTCCTTCTTCTTCCTATTCAACCAAACTTGTGAGTGGCTCTATTTCGATAAGCACCTTCTTTCCAAGGGCTCCGTTCATAATAAAGATTGACTCAGTTGTGCATTCATTCAAACGATACCAAATATATATAAAGTTGAATGAAAAGATAAAAAGTAGGCTTGGAACATTCATTGCTTGTCATTCAGAACCTTGCATAAATTCATTAATGCATGCACGTTCGTTGGGTATAATAATTGATCGGCACTTATTTATAGCACAAGTTATTCTTCTCTAAACTGCTAAATGTTATTGCATATAACTTGTTGGTCGATTATGGTAGCACAGTAAAGCGGTTCCGTACATGCCGTTTCTTTAAATTCTTAGGCGTTAACTATGGGTTTGGTGGGTTGGTGTTGGACAAACTTGTATACAAGGGGTAACGTTCTATGAACGGTCGCCGGGGCACCGGGACCGCTTCGACCTGGGTAGAACATTTGCTAGTGTAGTCCTAGCGCTTGGATGGGTCCGTGCGTCCGCCAAAGGCTAGCTACCTGAGGCGGAATGTCAGCCGATCCATCCCCCGTCCAACCAAAAGATGTTGTGTATATTTAAACTGTGCAGACTAACTATGTCTTCGTGACAGGGAAGGCTATGGTAAGTTGTACAGGTGGTTCAGACGGGACAGGTAAAGTCACCGAACGGTGGCATGCGAAGTTATGTTATTTTGTTCTTGCATATCTGCTAAATGAAATCGGAACTAGGCAAGAATAGAAACCCACCTAAGCAAATAATTGTAGCATACTCATTAGATCATATCTCTTGAGCTTGGTAAAGTTGAGCAGCTAGCCTTCACCAGTACTTTTCAAAGTACTGACCCTCGTTGTAGCAGGTTCCCCGGCGCAAGGCGACGCGGCGAGGAGCTGAAGCTCACTCCGAACTTTTGGGATCCTTGGCGGTTCGTAGCCAAGACTTTTGGAGGCTCAAGCTAGAAGCCTTTCACTCTCTCTGTTGCTGAATATCGCTAAGGCGATGGTGCTTACTCGCACCCAAGGTGGTTTTGCGTTTTTGAATCTATGTAAAGGGACATAATGTATGGATCGGCTATCTCATTTTGCGTCCAAGTTTGTAAGCCCGTGGGCATTTTATACTTTTGAGTCAAGCAATGTAAAAAGATGTTCATTATGAATAAAAGAAAAACTTTTCTATGCCTCAACCTTGTGTTATCTTATATGTCTACTCTGCTGCATTGTTCTAAAGAATATCCTTATGCCTAAGGCCTTGTGCACGCGCGCCCTACGCGTGCACGGCATCACGCCCGGGGGACGATTATCGATTAGCCGAAAATCGGGGCGTGACATATTGGTATCAGAGCATGCTTCAGATCCTTTGATCTCACAAAGAAAGTTTCTAAAGGAACCTTGTTCCTTCCGAGTAGACCCTTGAATTTGCTTGGCCAAAATGAGATACGTTCCATACAGTGAGTCCATAATATACCTTGAGACTAATATAAGTTACTTTCCTTTCAAGGAACGACTTCCGAGCCGGGTGCACAAGCGCAGATGGTGGCGCAAGTGCAAGCGAGTAGTTCAGGCACCTCGGGCAGCTCTGGGAGTCCAGCTGCCGCACCCTCTGCCGATCCGTTCGAACGAATGATGCGTTTGATGGAGACGCAGCAGAAACAAGCTGAACTACGGCAGAGTCAGTTTGAGTCACGGATTGAGGCTCAATTCGTGGCGCAGCGACTTCAGGCGGATACACAGCAGAAGCAGATGAATAGTCTGCAAACAATGGTGACGAATATGGTCGCCAACAATCATTCTGCATCCGCCCCCGCAACCGTGCCTATAGTTGCTGAAGCCACCGGACCGCAGAATTCCCAGGGTACCTTACCCTCAGGCGAGAACGGGTCAATCGTCTCAATATCAGAATTCAAGAAGATGTGCCGTGCTACGTTTAAAGGCACCGAGGACCCTTCCTTAGCGATGGACTGGCTGGTCGAGTTGGAGGACCACTTCGAAGCGCTGTGCCTAGACGAGACCAAGAAGGTGGCGTGTGCCCAGCTTCAGCTCCGACAAAATGCACATGATTGGTGGGATATGCACAAGCAAGCTATTTTGAGTGAAGGTGGCACAACGGCTATCTCCTGGTCCGTGTTTCGCAAGGCCTTCGTGGAGGAATACCTTCCACCCGCCGTCCGTCGCGAAAAGGAAGACGAGTTTGCCCTACTGAAGCAGGGGGACATGACGGTACGTCAATACGCTTCAGAATTCAACCGACTTGCAAAATTTGCCAAGTCTCAGCTCGCCGATGCCGAAAGTCGTGCAAGAAAGTTCGAGCTCGGACTACGACCTTCTATCCGTGCTCACGTCGTAGTGACTCAATATCGTACCATGCGGGAGTCCCTGAATCATGCACTGTCCCTTGAGTCGCAGTATCCTCCAGTTCGCACCGGCGCTGTGCAAAATAACAATCACAAGCGTCCTGCCAACACAGGAGGAAACAACGCGCATAAGCGCCACAACAACAACGGCGGTAAACAGGGAGCAAACCCGGGAAGGGGTAACGAAGCCGTCTGCCACCGATGCAATCGTACAGGACACATCGCACGGAACTGTCGGGTGTTCAATGGTTCATGCTTTAAATGCGGTCGTCAGGGCCACATGGCAGTGAACTGTCGTGCTAGCGGGCAAGAGCAGCAGCAGCAACAAAACCAAGAGCCTCAACGTCAGGGGCAAACTCAACGAGCGAACGAAGCACCGCCAAACGCTCAGGGCCGAGTCTATGCTTTGACTCGGGACGAGGCACTTGCATCGAACACGACGGTGTCAGGTATATTACTTTTTAATAATGTACCTGCTCGAGTATTGTTTGATTCTGGTGCAACACATAGCTTCATTTCGGCAGATTTTGCCGCCGAACACACATTCCCTATGACACCGCTAGGCTTAAACCTAAGTGTTAGCACTCCTTCGGGAGTAGATCTATCGGCTCGCTTAGTCTGTCGTGAAGGTAACATTTGCATCGGGGGACGGAGATTGTCATTAGATGCGATAGTTCTAGACATAAGGGACTACGATCTTATTCTGGGGATGGATTGGCTCGGCGCTTGTTCAGCTACAATCGACTGTGCGAAAAAGAAGTCGTATTTCGTTTGCCCGGCGAGATCGAGTTTCGCTTCACGTGCAGTCCTGAGTCGAAAGCGTCGAATGCCTGCATGGTGATCTCAGCAATGTCTGCTCGACGGATGATTCACTCCGGCTGCGAAGGGTACTTAGCGTCCGTTCGAGACACTCGGCAAGATTGCGCAAACGTTGAGTCTATCCCCGTTGTGGCAGATTTTCCTGATGTGTTCCTCGACGAGTTGCCAGGCATGCCGCCCGATCGAGAGACAGAGTTTACTATAGACACGTTCCCAGAAACTCGACCAATTTCCAAGACACTGTATCGAATGGCCCCGGCAGAATTGAAAGAGCTTAAAGTACAGTTGCAAGACTTGCTAGATCGAGGATACATTCGGCCTAGTGTATCACCGTGGGGTGCCCCAGTACTATTCGTGAAGAAAAAGGATGGCTCGTTGCGGCTCTGCATCGACTATCGAGAATTGAATAAAGCAACCATTCGTAACCAGTATCCTCTTCCAAGAATAGACGATCTTTTCGATCAGTTGCAGGCTGCCATGGTATTCTCTAAAATTGATCTCCGTTCGGGCTATCACCAACTAAAGATCAAGCAAGACGATGTGCCAAAGTCAGCTTTTCGAACTCGCTATGGCCATTATGAGTTCCTGGTGATGCCGTTCGGACTAACCAATGCACCCGCTGCCTTTATGAGTTTGATGAACCTTGTGTTCCGGCCCTATCTCGATAAGTTTGTAGTAGTATTCATCGATGATATCTTGGTGTATTCGAAGAGTGAAGAAGAACATGCAGAGCACTTGCGGACCGTGCTACAAACTCTTCGGGACAACCAGCTATATGCTAAGCTGAGTAAGTGTGAATTCTGGCTAAGTAGTGTATCTTTCCTCGGGCACATCATTTCTGTGGGAGGCATCTCAGTCGATCCGAAGAAGGTGGAGGCCATTGTCGAGTGGAAGCGACCTGCATCCGTTAGCGAGATTCGAAGCTTCCTCGGGCTAGCGGGCTACTACAGACGGTTCGTGAAGGATTTTTCCAAACTTGCACTACCTCTGACTCGCCTCACACAAAAGGGAGTCGCATTTGAGTGGTCCGCCGACTGCGAAGCTTCGTTTAAAGAGTTAAAGCATCGCCTCACCTCTGCCCCGTTACTTGCACTACCAGACGAGATCTCGGGATTTCAGATATTTAGCGACGCGTCGGGGCAAGGTTTGGGGTATGTACTTATGCAGCGAGATCGAGTGATAGCCTATGCCTCCAGGCAACTGAAGAAGCACGAGAAAAATTATCCTACACACGACCTGGAATTGGCGGCAATTATCTTTGGCCTGAAATTGTGGCGACACTACCTTTATGGAGTGCCTTGCCGAATTTATACTGATCACAAGAGCTTGAAGTACCTATTCACCCAGACGGACCTCAACCTTCGTCAGCGCCGTTGGCTAGAATTGATAAAAGATTACGACTTGACGATAGACTACACACCTGGAAAAAGGAACGTTGTAGCGGATGCTCTGAGTCGGATCTTCGTTGGATCTCTGTCAGTCGATCGCAGGTTACGAAGGGACTTAGAAGAGATGGGCATCGAACTCCGAATTCGATATCGTGGCGCGCGGGTCGCTCAAATGCGATTCATACCCAACCTAATAGAGCGGGTCACATCTACTCAGAAAGACGACCCTTTCCTAAAGAAGATGCACGAGCAGATTCTAGCGGGGAAGGCGAAGGACTTTGCAGTAGATGAAAATGGAGCGTTGCGGGTGAGAGGAAGGCTATGCGTCTCCGATGATTCAGAACTTAGAAAGGAGATCCTTGCGGAAGCTCATTACGCAGCCTATATGATCCATCCCGGGAGCACGAAGATGTATAAAAACCTCCGAACGACCTTCTGGTGGCAAGGCATGAAGAAAGATGTTGCACTCTTTGTGTCCCAATGCATAACCTGTCAAAGGGTGAAAGCAGAGCATCAGAGGCCGGGCGGAGAGATGCAAAATCTTGCTATCCCGGAATGAAAGTGGGAGCACATCTGCATGGATTTCATTGTTGGCCTGCCAAGGACGCAACGGGGGAACGACGCGATCTGGGTTATCGTCGACCGGTTAACCAAGTCTGCACACTTCCTTGCCATCAAAAGTACTTGGAGCGCCGATCGCCTCGCCCAGACCTACCTTGACGAGATAGTCCGGCTGCATGGAGTGCCAGTTTCTATAGTATCAGATCGGGACAGGCGATTCATCTCGCGTTTCTGGGAGAGCCTTCAGCTGGCGATGGGGACCAAGTTGAAGTTTAGCTCAGCCTATTATCCACAAACCGATGGTCAGACGGAACGAGTGAATCAGATACTAGAAGACATGTTGCGCCTCTGCGTGATCGATTCGAAGTCAAGTTGGGACGTCTACCTGCCGCTGGCCGAATTTGCATACAACAACAGTTATCAGTCCAGCATCGAGATGGCTCCGTACGAGGCTTTGTATGGGCGGAAGTGTAGGTCACCAATCTGCTGGGACGAAGTCGGAGAACGGCAAATCCTAGGGCCGGAGCTGGTTGAACAAACCGTACAAAAAGTTCGGTTGATTCGTGAACGGTTGAAGACAGCACAAAGCCGACAAAAGAGTTATGCCGATGCTCGACGTCGCCCCCTTGAATTCTTTGAAGGGGATCATGTGTTCTTGAAAGTCTCGCCTATGCGCGGAGTCATGCGATTCGGAGTAAAAGGAAAGTTAAGTCCAAGATTTGTTGGACCGTTTGAAATTCTCAAACGGGTTACTCCGGTCGCCTATCAAGTTGCTTTGCCGCCTGCCCTATCAGAAGTACACAATATTTTTCATGTTTCACAGCTGAGAAAGTTTGTACACGACCCGAACCACATAGTCGACTTGGGGCAATTGAATCTGCAAGCGGACTTGTCGTACGCGGCAGAGCCTGTCCAAGTTTTGGACCGTAAAGAGAAGCAGTTGCGGAACCGAACCGTCTCGCTAGTGCGCGTCCTGTGGCGGAACCACTCGGTCGAGGAGTCGACCTGGGAACTTGAAGCTGATATGAGGGAAAGGTTCCCCTCATTATTCCTTAGGGGTAGGTTCTATTCCTAAGTTTCGGGACGAAACTTTCTTTTGGATGGTTATGATGTAATGCCCCGTTCCCCCTATTCGGGGAGCGCGGCCAAGGAATACTTACGACCGTCCGAACGGGACAGATTGAATTAAGATCCTTTCCTCGTTATGGATTGGTTTCTTTGGAATCAGGTCCCATATACAATAGATTGTGCCTCGAGGATGGACTCGGCGGCAGAGTCGAGAGGGGCCTTTCCGTTGCGTTGGTTTCTTGTCCGTTTTCGTGCCGCTTGGATGCTTTCTTGTTGGTTTTATGACTTGCGTTTTCTTGAACGGTTTCAATGGATTTCATTACTTTCGTTCTTAGGATTTCGTATTTCGTATCGAGCCTTGGAGACCGAAGCAGGAGGTATTGATCATCCGTTGGTGCGTGCAGGTGATCGTGTAGACGACGCGCGAGCGGAGTCTTAGGGGTCTCTCCTTCTTCTTCCTATTCAACCAAACTTGTGAGTGGCTCTATTTCGATAAGCACCTTCTTTCCAAGGGCTCCGTTCATAATAAAGATTGACTCAGTTGTGCATTCATTCAAACGATACCAAATATATATAAAGTTGAATGAAAAGATAAAAAGTAGGCTTGGAACATTCATTGCTTGTCATTCAGAACCTTGCATAAATTCATTGATGCATGCACGTTCGTTGGGTATAATAATTGATCGGCACTTATTTATAGCACAAGTTATTCTTCTCTAAACTGCTAAATGTTATTGCATATAACTTGTTGGTCGATTATGGTAGCACAGTAAAGCGGTTCCGTACATGCCGTTTCTTTAAATTCTTAGGCGTTAACTATGGGTTTGGTGGGTTGGTGTTGGACAAACTTGTATACAAGGGGTAACGTTCTACGAACGGTCGCCGGGGCACCGGGACCGCTTCGACCTGGGTAGAACATTTGCTAGTGTAGTCCTAGCGCTTGGATGGGTCCGTGCGTCCGCCAAAGGCTAGCTACCTGAGGCGGAATGTCAGCCGATCCATCCCCCGTCCAACCAAAAGATGTTGTGTATATTTAAACTGTGCAGACTAACTATGTCTTCGTGACAGGGAAGGCTATGGTAAGTTGTACAGGTGGTTCAGACGGGACAGGTAAAGTCACCGAACGGTGGCATGCGAAGTTATGTTATTTTGTTCTTGCATATCTGCTAAATGAAATCGGAACTAGGCAAGAATAGAAACCCACCTAAGCAAATAATTGTAGCATACTCATTAGATCATATCTCTTGAGCTTGGTAAAGTTGAGCAGCTAGCCTTCACCAGTACTTTTCAAAGTACTGACCCTCGTTGTAGCAGGTTCCCCGGCGCAAGGCGACGCGGCGAGGAGCTGAAGCTCACTCCGAACTTTTGGGATCCTTGGCGGTTCATAGCCAAGACTTTTGGAGGCTCAAGCTAGAAGCCTTTTACTCTCTCTGTTGCTGAATATCGCTAAGGCGATGGTGCTTACTCGCACCCAAGGTGGTTTTGCGTTTTTGAATCTATGTAAAGGGACATAATGTATGGATCGGCTATCTCATTTTGCGTCCAAGTTTGTAAGCCCGTGGGCATTTTATACTTTTGAGTCAAGCAATGTAAAAAGATGTTCATTATGAATAAAAGAGAAACTTTTCTATGCCTCAACCTTGTGTTATCTTATATGTCTACTCTGCTGCATTGTTCTAAAGAATATCCTTATGCCTAAGGCCTTGTGCACGCGCGCCCTACGCGTGCACGGCATCACGCCCGGGGGACGATTATCGATTAGCCAGAAATCGGGGCGTGACAACAGCCTGGGTCTTTGTGTAGAATCATCATTACTGCCGTCCTCTCGATCGTCGTGTAGTATCCTTTGTCAGGAGTCAGGTTCACTGTTTTGTCTGACAGGTTCATTCGAGGAATACGAAGAGTTCCTCGTACAACTTCACACTGCATTAAAAGCAGACATATTTTACGCCGGAGGGAGGTATAGCAACCTTTTTATGCCAAAACAGCCTGGAAATGCTTGCCTTACGCGGGCTGTTCTGGAGCTCTATTTTACGCTAAATAGCGTTGAAGCTCTGTTGTACGCCAATAGCTCTGAAGTCATATTTTACTCCACACAGCGCTGGAGCTCTATTTTACGTGGGCTTCATGCATGTTGGGGGTTTTACGCGTATAATTCTCCAGTATATTTCCATGCTTCTACAAGTCCCCCTTCAAAGTTTTCAAATTTCTCATAATTTGAAATACTTTGAATGAAGCATGAAACGGTCAAATTTGACTCGTTCTGCGAGGCTGATTTTTCGAAGATATTTAGAAAGTTATTGGGATTTGGTATGTTCTCTTCTGCCTATATAAAGGCAAGCGAGTGAACCTATTTTTCTATACTTCCTTCACCAAAAAGATGGTTGCCGAGATTCTTCGGACTGACCTGAGGAAGAAGAAGATTATGCTCTTCCAGCATGTAAGAAGCCATAAAAAGAGACGTCTTCGAGCAAATATCCTCTGCAATGATGGATCATGGAAGGATATCATAGCTTCCTTTGCTTGGGATAATCAGCAATTTTATATGACAAAGGAGAGAGAAAGGGTCTCATCGGACCACACAGCTTGCTAGCTGTATTTTCTTCTATTATGAAGCTGGACGTAGGTGGGCAGCTTGGCCCTGTCTTCCAGTATTGTGTTGGGTCTGAATCCCTAACACAATTCTAGGCATGGCTGCCATGGTGTATAGAGGGTGGGCTTTATACAGACCCAGTTCTGTATCCTCCCGTCATTGAACATTTTCTTGTTCATCGGCCGAAGAAGCCGATGAAGTACCGTAGAAGAAGAACTGAAGATCTCTGTCAGACGAGAACCTAGCGTAACAGATTTCCATCATGATCTTGAGTATTAATGAATAATCCTTTATAAAAAAGGATTTTCATCATATGTAATCATGAAAATAAAAAATCCTTTATAAACTGGATTTTCATCATATGTAATCATGATTAATAAACTTGTCTTCTTTTACGCATTGCTGATTTGCCATATTTGCTGTGAGAAAGTCTGATAATGTGCAGCTTCGACACGTTTGAGTAATTTTACGCTGACTCTGATAAATGCTTATCCGGTCACGTCCCAACTTTTACGCGTAACGGAAGATGCGTAAAAAGCTCTTTAGCATTAAGTTGTCTTGAAGATCCAACTGTCATGCTATTTTTGGACGAGAAGTCGCATAGAATTCTGAACTGTCACTTCTCTGATACGAAGAATTTTTGTTCAGAACATCATCTTCAAGAATGGTTTCCCGAAAATTCCTCGAAATAGGGCAAGAAATGTTCGCCGAACAGGCCATACTTGCACTTAGATGTAAAGGATTCTGGCTAAACTTCGAATGAACTTCCAATGGCCCAAGAAGAAGAGTCATCTTCAATGCTGACATCTGTGTGTTTCAGGCACTTGGAATATTTTGTAGCCAAAAAGGAGCATTTTTTGCGTAAACCCTTGTAATTGGCCATATGTAGCTTCTTAGCGTAGAATCATAGATCTGTAGCTTCTGAGCGTAAAAGCTTCTGAGCGTAAAACCGTAGGTTTATAGCTTCTGAGCGTAAAAGCTTGTGAGCGTAAAATCGTAGATTTGTAGCTTCTGAGCATAAAATGTGGATCCATTATGCAGTATGACTGTCCGCCTTCCTTTTTAAATGATAGGCTGATGTGGTCCCTAATCATAATCAAATATTAAAAATCAGATTTGGTTAGGGATTCGAAGAGTTATCTGAACTCTATAAATAGCCTACGTTGTGAGAGAAAAACTCTTCATCTGTTTCTGCAAAAACCCTTTCGTCTCTTTGAGAACTCTTCGTCTTCGTCTCTTTTCTGAGAACTCCGAGTTTCGCCATGGCACCAAAAGAGGCCGCCGTCTCTAAGGGAAAGAAAGTTGCCTCTTTATCTCGCTCCACTGCTCAAGCACGAGCGACCCCTACTAGGCCAAGCGAGTCTCGTTCTGAACGAAGTGTTCCGCCGTCTAACTGCGCTCCGGATATCACAGGTAAAGACTTCGAGAGAAATAGAGAACCTTCTGCACACGTTTTTCGTGTATGCGCAATAATACGCCCACATTCCTAATGTATTAGCGTAAAAACTCCATATTTTTATAGTCTGACGTAAAAACTCAGACTGTCAAAATTTGGCGTATACTACAAACTATGAGTTTTACGCGTTGGATGTAAATTCCAGTGTAAAAACTCAAATTTTGGCAGTCTGGCGTAATGGCTCAGACTGTTAGATTTTGGCGTATACTGCCAACCTTGAGTTTTACGCACTGGAAATAGATTCCAACGTAAGACTCAAGTTTTTGCAGTCTGGCGTAAAAGCTCAGACTGTTAGGCTTTGGCGTATACTGCAAGAGTGTAGCGTCTAGCATAAAACTGACTTGTTTTCTTGCTTTTTACAGTGGACCTGCAGATCTCTCCTTTGGCTGAAGTGATGGGCTCTACTGCTGGGATGCTGAATTCCAACTATATGGAGGACTTGTCCCGTGTGACATTCTCAATCTCTGGAACCGAGTATCCTCAAGAAAGGGGAACTCTGATCTCGACCCAGGGAAAATAAATACTGCTGAGTATGATCAGTGGGGAGCCCCTGACATACATAGATGGGACTGAATATAAGAAACCAGGTTTCTTATTCGGGGATGTTATCGATAAACAATCCCAGACTAAGCCCAAGAAGGAGGATTGGGTATTTTTTGCTGAGGGCACGGTCATGTATCTGCCAAGGATGCCCAGAGATTACCCTATTTCAGCATTCTTTCATGCCACTCATCCCAGGAAGATGATATGGACTCTGACTCCCGATCTTCACGGCCAGCCGAGGAAGATCTTTTATAAGAAATAATTAAACCGAGGAGCCTTTGTGAGCAGTCCTTCAGGCCCTGTTATGCCTTTCAGAGGATTACTGCGGGGCAGCGTCCCGAGTGAAGACACTTCACTGATCCAGCCGATTCAAATAGCGACTTTCTGTAATGACTTCATGAGGCAAGAAGGAGTATACCCTAAGGTTAACCCTCGCACCAGTGGATGACTTAGCCCCCAGAATCTTCGATGGGCCAGTTTAACTGCCTGGGCCCTGAAGCACTTCCAGACGGAGCTAGAAAGTATTGGTTTGTTTGCGGCTATGAGTGCCACTAGTGTTGGGTTGTCTCTCAACCCCAACTTATTCTTAGCTTTGATGGAGCGATATAATTCGCTCACTGGAACTTTCGCCATACCGCTAGGTGAGTTGGGCTTAGCCTTCATGAGATGGCAGACATCTCAAAGCTGCCAATGGGACACACTCCTTATGAAGAGTACGTTCCCACAAATAGGGAGCTGAGGGATACAAACCCTCGGGCAGTGGCAGTGTACCAGGAGCTGATGAGCCACTATCTTGCCTGCACCATATTCTACAAAGAGCCCTCTGATTTGGCCCATATCAACAAATGAGTATCCTACCTCTTCTTCCATCAGGCCAGAAATGCCAAGCAGGATAAGGTTATAGATAGTAGAGATAAGCCCTTGAACCTTCTGAGTATGCTTAGTGCCAACACAGTTGATGATCTCATTAAAGACGCAGGGGCTTTAGATTGTGTTCTCGATGAAGAGATAGGAGGTTATCCTGCAGGCACTAAAGCCTATAGTTATATGAGGCATTGTCGCAAGCCTCTGTCAAGGGAAGCTCAACTGGCTGGCTTCCTCTCTATTTGGCTACGCCAATGGGTAGTGCCTGGCATCGCATCTGCGGATCGCATCCATCGCAACACCTTATGGCCCATAGTGCATTTGGTGTTTGGAGCAAGATTGGGCCTACTTCCTGCCATGGTATGCAGGATACAAGCTGGTCTGAGGGCCATTACTGATAGGCTGCTGGCTGATGATACACAGCGTGAAGGATATCCCAGAGTGGAATTACCATTCCTATATCTGATGGGATGGTTAATCCTTCACAACACCAGAGTGATGTCTCCTGGATCTACCAGTGGTTCGGGAAGTAATTGAATTACAAGAATTCCCTTTGGAATATGACTAGCGTCATTGATTGTCGACCAGCACTAAATTTTGCCCATAGTTGAAAGTTCTTCTGCATTATCCTCCCTGTATGTTTATGGTAATAAACGAAAGAAGAAAGTATATAAGACGAGGTTTATACGAAACCCATTTCTTTGGTTTACAAACAAGATTGTACAATTAGTCCTATACGAGGACGTCGAGTATAATTTTTAAATCTGGGTAAATATTGCTATAGGTGTCTGATTTGCAGTCGATCACTTTAGCCCTTGGACCACACGATGGTGAAGAAGTGCCGTAGAAGATGGGAAGCAGCTTCAAAGGTTGTAAAAGAGGGCGGATGCACGATGCCAAAGTCATCGATCGCTACTCTTTGTCTGAGCTCCAGATTCTTCTCTCTCGAGGACTCTTCGACTTCTCTCCTAGGTCTTTTGACCTATTTTTCTCGACCTTTGGTTCGATCTTTTCTGAAGTTCGACCTTGTTCGGGTTTTTTTTGACCTTGGACCTCTATCAATAGGGGTCTCTATTTATAGAGTTTTGGTGACAGTGACCACTCAGTCGGTGTAGAAACCGAGTAGTGGAAAGTACAGCATCCTTTTACACGATGGTTAAAGTAACCACTGCCTGCGTATAGATAATCTTTTGTATGAGCGTGTGACGCGTGTCCAACTAAGGGACAAACGCGTATAACTGCTGCGAAGATCACGGCGTAGAAGCCACGTAGGTAGGTATCCCTTGTATAGAAGAGGTTGGCGTAGAAGCCAATGTCTGTCACCATGGCGTAGAAGCCAAGTAGGCATAGAAGTCGAGGGCACAGAAGCCGAGGAGGCGTAGAAGCCTGAGCGATCCTTTAGCCGGAATTACGACTCTTGGGGATATAATTAAATCTCCTGCATTAAATATAAAGATCCGCCATTATCCTGCATTAATTACAGAGACATGTTCTGAAGATCTGTCATCATTCTGAGCATTAAATGCAGAGACGTGCCTCGAGCCCTGTACGAAGAACAGCTTTTTGACGTGGCAGTCTGCTTGTCTTCCGTGGAGCGTAAGAAGCTCACATCTGCCTGTGTAAAACAAGGTAGCGTATTCCCTCGTATGCGTAAGAGCAGTTTACGCCGAGGAGACGTCAGTAAACGATAATTCGGTAATTTAATCAAATCTCCTGCATTAAATGCAGAGATCCACCATCATCCCGCACATTAATTACAGAGGGGTGTCCCGAGTGGTCTGCCATTATTCCAGCCGTCGTCTGGGTAGTCGTGCAGTACTCTTTGTCAGAAGTCAGACGTCAGGTTCACTGTACGATTTGACAGGTTCATTTCGGGGAATACGAAGCGTTCCTCGTACGCTTAAATGCTGCATTGAAAGCGGATGAGTTTTACGCCATAGAGGCGCTGAGGCACCCTGTCTACGCTGAAGCAGCCTGGACATACTACATTTATGCGGATGATCCTTGAGCTCATTTTTTACGCTGTTCTTAGCGAAAAAGGCTCTGTTGCATGTTGATGGCTCTGAGGTCATCTTTTATGCTGTCCTGCATCACCATGCTGCGTAGAGCTATCCGGCGTATTTTTCATGCTTCTACAAGACCCCCTTCAAAGCTTTTAAATTCCTCGTAATTTTAAATGCTTTGAATGAAGCATGAACCATTCCTCGTAACTCGAAACATTTTTGAATGGAGCCTGAAACGGTCAAGTCTGACACGTTCTTTCAAGGCTGACTTTATGGCGGAGTTATTAGGGACCGGTGCGATCTTTTTCGCCTATAAAAAGGCCGAGGAGTTTACCTGTTCTTCCCACAGTTCTCTTGCCATGCAGAGATGATCGTCGGAGTTCGTCGGGCTGACCTGAGGAAGAAGGAGATCATGTTCTTCCAGTATGTAAGGAGCCGAAAGAGACGGCATCTTCGAGCAAATGTCCACTGCAACGATGGATCATGGAAGGATATCATAGCCTCCTTTGCTTGGGATAATCAGCAACTTTGTATGGCAGTTCTTCCGGAGAGAGGAAGGGTCATCTTAGACCATACTTTTTGCAAGCGGTGCCTTCTCCCGTTACCTCCGTGGACGAGAGCAGATAGACTAGCTCTGTCCAGGATTGAGTTGGGTGAAATATCCCAACTCAATCTGTCATGGCGTACGGAGCATGGGATCTGCATCATTTGTGCATGCCCAGTCCTGTATCCTCCCGCCATTTGATCATTTTCTTGTTTATCGACTGTGGATGTCGACGAACTGCCATGGAAGAAGAGGAAGACCTCCACCGATGCGAGAACCTGGTTGAACAGATCCTGGGGGTGGCCCTCCGATGAAGATGAGAAAATCCTTTGTAGAAGGGATTTCCCTCATATGTAACCATAAAAATGAAGAAGAAGCCTTGTAGAATAGATTTCTCTCATATGTAATCATGATTTTAATTTTAATAAAATTGTCTTCTTCTGTGCGTATGATCATTTGCCATATGTTGCTGTGAAGTCTGAATATGTGTAGCTTCGATACGTCTGATTCTTTACGCCGACTCTATTTTAGAAAGAGTGCTTGGTCCTGTCCTGCCTTTTACGCATAGCTAGGGATGCGCAGAAAGTCGCTCAGCATTCGAGTGTTCGAACTGTCCTGCTGTTAGGAATGAGGGACCGCATAGAATTCTGAACTGTTGCTTCTGATAAAAAGAATTCCTGTTCAGACATCATCTTCAAGAATGATTTCTCAAAAATCTCTTGGAATCAGGGCGAGAAATGGCTGTCAAACTGAGTTGCCATCTTGATTTGTAGACGAAATATTCAGACTGGAGTCTGGATGAACTTCGAATCATCCCATAAAGAAGAGTAATTTTCAATGTTTGAACTCTGTATGCTTCGGGTACTTGGGGTATCTTTTGGTCAAGAAGGAGTATCTTCTGTGTGAACTCTCGTAATTGACAGCCTTGAGAATCGTCTAGATGCACGCGTACTCTGGCCTACGTATCTCTCAGATGTGCGAAGAGTCATGGCATAAGATCATAAGTTCGTAGCCTCGTGAGCGTAAACTAAATGCCATCGAGCGTGAAATCGTAGACTTGTAGTTCCTGAGCGTGAAGTCGTAGGTTTGTAGCCTCTCGAGCATAAAAGCTTACCGAGCACAAAGGCATCCGGGCGTAAAACCGTAGACTTGTAGCCTCTGAACGTAAAATCGTAGATTTGTAGCTGTCGAGCGTAGAAAGCTCATTGGCGCAGAACTGTAGATTTGTAGCCTGTGAAAAGAAAATCTTTCGAGCGTAAAATTGTGGATCTGTTGCTTCTGAGCGTAAACTAAATGCCACCGGAGCGTGAGATTATAGATTTGTAGCTGTCGAGCGTGAAGTCGTAGGTTTGTAGCCTCTCGAGCATAAAAGCTTACCGAGCACAAAGGCATCCGGACGTAAAACCATAGACTTGTAGCCTGCGAGCGTAATAGATCTGTAGCTGTCGAGCGTAGAAAGCTCCTTAGCTAGAAACCACGAATCTGCTTTGCACGAAAGCTTTTCGAATTTCGCTGACTGTCTGCCTTCTCTGAGTAATAGGCTGACGTAGTACCCAATCATAATCGAATATTAATTAGAAGATTTGGTTCGGGTTTCGAGGAGTCCATCCGAACTCTATATATACCCTAAGTTTCTGAGAGAAAAACTTTTCATCCGTCTTCTGCGAAAGAAAGGCTTCGACTGTTTGAGTTCTTCTTCGTTTCTTCCCCGAGTCTTCAAAGTTTCCAGTGATGGCCTCGAAACAAACCTCCTCCTCTAAGGGAAAGAAGGTCGATTCTTTTTTTCGTTCTTCCGCTCAAGCGGGAGTGTCTCCGGTCGGGCAAGGCGAACTCTATTCTGAGCGAAGTGTCCCGCCGACGAGCAGTGCACCCGGCCTGATAAGTAGAGTTTTTGGGACGAAAAGAACGACTGAAAAATCCTTCGCACACGTTGTACGTGACTGCGCTAGGTCATCTTCTATGCTGATAGCCTCTTTGAGGAAGATGATGCACAGGGACGTTTCATCTTTTACGTCCATATTTCTAATATGCCAGCGTAGAAACTCCATATTTTCGCAGTCGGGCGTAAAAGCTTTGACTGTCGAGAACTTGGTGCATGCTACAAAATTTGAGTCGTACGCTCGTGGATAAAAGTCCTGACGTAGACTCGAATTTTGCCAGTCTGGCGTAAAGCGCAGACTGTACATGATCAAGTTTTTATAGTCTTAGCGTAAAGCACAGACTCTTGGCTCTTGGCATCTGTTGCAAGATTGTAATGTCTAGTATAGGAACTGACATATTTTTCTTATACCCTTACAATTGACTTGCATGAGTCTCCGCTAGCTGATGTGATGGGTTCTGCCGCCAGGATGCTGCACTCCAACTATCTGGAGGATCTGTCGCATGTTACATTTCCTATCTCCGGGCCCCAGTATCCCGAAGGAAGGGAATTTTTGATATTGGCTCAGAACGAGCGAACGCTGTTGAACATGATTAATGGAGAGCCCCTGACGTACGTAGACGGGGACCAGTATATAAAGCCGACATTTTTCTTCGGGGACATGATTGATAAGCAGTCCCAGACGAAGCCCAAGAAAGAACTCTGGGTTTTCCCTGCCGGGGGCTTGGTCTTGCATCTGCCCAAGATGCCGAGAGATTATCCCACCTCGGCCTTCTTCCATGCTACACATCCCAGGAAGATGTCGTGGATGCTGACTCCCGATCTTCACGGCAGGCCGGGGAAGATCTTCTACCAGAAAGGATCTGGTCTATTTGTCAGCCGCCCTTCTGGCCCTGTAACGCCGTTCAGGGGATTGTACCCGGGCAGTGTCCCGAGTGAAGACATCTTAGTGCTCCAGCCGGTGCAATTGCCGACCTTCTGTAATAATTTTATGGGGCGCGGAGGAGTATACCCCAAGGTGAATCCTCGGTGCAATGGTTGGATGACCCCAACGAATCTTCGATGGGCTCGCTTAGTTGATTGGGCCCTGAAGCATTTTCAGACCGAGTTGGAGAGCATCAGTCTGTTTGCAACTGTGAGTGCCACCAGTGTTGGGTTACCTCCTAACCCCAACCTATTTTTGGCACTGATGGAGCAATATATTTCGCTCATCGGGACTTTTGCCACTCCACTGGGGGAGTTGGGATTGGCCCTCCATGAGATGGCAGAGATCTTGAGACTGCCGATGGGGGATACTCCATATGAAGAGTATGTTCCCACGAACCGGGAGCTGGGGGATTCAGACCCTCGGGTAGTGGAAGTGTACCAGGTGCTGATGTGCTACTACCTTGCTTACACCACTTTTTATGGTGAGCCTTCGAATTTGGCTCATATCAACAGATGGACGTCCTACCTCTTCTTTCATCGGGCCAGGACTGCTCAGCCGGAGAAGGTATTGGAAGGCAAGGATCATCCTTTGAATCCTCTGAGCGTGCTTACTGCTCAGGTAGTCGATGATCTTATGGAGGATGCTGGGGCTCCGGATCAGATCCTCGACGAGGGGATTGGAAGATATCCTGTAGGTACTAAGGCCTACAGTTATCTGAGGCATTGTCGTAGGCCTCTGTCCAAGGAAGCTCAACTGGCTGGCTTCCTCTCTATATGGCTGCGCCGACTGGTGGTACCCGGTATTGCATCTGCGGATCGTATTTATCGCAACACCTTATGGCCTGCAGTACGTCTGGTGTTCGGGGCGAGACTGGGCTTGCTCTCTGCCATGGTGTGCCGCATACAATCTGGCCTGAGGGCGATAACTAAGGCACTGCTCGCCGATGAAGCTCGGCGTGAAAGCTTTCCCCGGGTGGAATTGCCATACCTGTATTTGATGGGATGGTTAATTCTCCATAACCCCCAGGTGATGTCTCCAGGTTCCGGCAGTAGCTTGGGGGGTAGTTTCTTGTTGAATTACAAGAAATCCTCCTGGAATGTGCTCACAGTCTTAGACTGTCGGTGGGTGCTGAATTGCGGTCATAGCTGGAAGCTCTTCTGCACTGTCCCCTCTGTACATCGCAATCAATCGGGGATTAGGCTTGAGGATTCAGGTAGAGAGAAGACCATTCTTTCTCCTGAGGCTTTTAATTGGTTGGTCTGCATTAGACCTTCCCACTTGCTGTACAGAAGTGAAGACCAGTGCCTCTTTGAACCCTACCTGCCTAGTTGGTTCGCCAGGCAGTTTGGGTATGATCAGTTGCACGTGGGCAACGTCGTTACCAGCTTCAGGTCCAGAGGTGGACTCATTGATGGAGCGAGGGGATGGCAATATTTTATCATGGGCTGTACTGGGGCAAGTTTTATTGTGCCCGTCATCACACTCTCCACGGAGCTGCGCATCCTCCATATGTATGCCCAGTTCTATGTGGCCACCAACACCTTCCATCGCGATTTTGATATGCATGAAAGTTTTAGGGACCCTCTTCCAAGCCTGGGGGAAGAGTCGAAGTCCCCTCGGTTTCTTCTGACGAGGATGAAGGGTCCGTTATTCCGGATGAGCCTCTTGTATTGGTACCGAGGGGTGAAGTACCTCCGCCTGCAGGGGCTTTGGTAATCTCTGGGAAGCGAAGGGCTCCTGCTCCGAAGGAGATTTCCCCTCGTAAGAGGAAGAAGAAGACGGTTACTCGTCCTCTCCGCATCCCTGGTATTGAGGCTCCTGGAAGTGAGCCTGCTTCTCCCTATGTTGGGGATGATTCTTTGATTGGAGGTTCCTTGCCATATAAAGAGGGACCTTCTACAGTTTCGGCCGGTGGTGTCGGAGAATCTCAGCTGGAGACTGCTGTCGCTGCTACTGCTTCAGGTAGTGGAACCAAGTCGCCTCCAGGGCTGAGTATAATAAGATTCCGTATACCTTTATCCGGATCAGCGTCGGAAGAGACCCCTGCCGTGCCTGTCAGTGCCTCTAGCGCGAATCCAGCCGATGAGCCTCGGTTAGAATTTGACGAGGACTTGGAAGACTACTTGCCAGCGTCAGTCAGCAGGCCCCCTTCTCATGGTATGATAGCTTGCTTAGCATCACTAAGAAATAATTTAGCTGTACTGGCTGCAGATACGACGTACATGCCGTCGGCCATGGGTAAAGGTCGTCTTTATGCCTCTTCTTCAGGAAATTTAACATTTATATTGATATTAACTTCCTTTTGTCTTCTTTTCAGGGGAAGACCTCTTCGGGGAGGGCAATGTATATGCGCCCTTCGGCTCTGTGTCAGGTCCTGGTGATGACATGGGGATGCCTGGCTTTGAAGAGGAAGCATCTTCGGGTGCCGGCTCGCCTGCCGACGAGATTCTGATACCTCGAGAGGAGGATGAACCTCTCATTGCGACATCGCCTCCTTCGAGTATACCAATGACTTCGACTGTTGTTGGCACATCATCTTTTATCGCGCCACCTGTGGAGACGACGACTGTGGCCACATCGACTGCGGTCGTCCCTGGAGGGAGGTTCGCCAATATCGTAGCCACTCCCAGCGTCTATTCGGGCCTAGCCCAGCTGACTGAGCAGTATACCAGTATCTTCTACACCACCTTGAAAATGCTAATATCAATGGTGTTGGAGAAGAATCTGAGCTTCGAGGCTCTGAAATGGTCCTCTCAGGCTGTGATAGTGTCGGTCAGGGAATTTGACGACACTGGGGTAGCTGATGCCCTGGAGGAGATAGTCAAGGGTTTGGAGTAGCCTATTTGTCACGCCCCGATCTCCCGCAGGCAAATCGGCCGTTCCCGCTAGGCGGGAATCACCCTCGCCAGCGCTCCTGCGGAACGATCGCTTGACCCATCCGGGCGTGATACCGCACGAGCGTGAACCACGCCCGTGCAAGGCCGTGATTCATTGGCTGGCGGTAAGAGTTCTAAGACACAGAGTCGCACAGATTGTCCGAGTGCAGCAGAGTCATAAACACATAGCGATTCGGTAACAAGTTCTCTGAGTTGAAAAATATAGCGGAAGCATTTAAACACAAGTTGAAGTAAAGCAAGCTCTTTTATTGATATGAACATGTGTTACAGGCGGCGTATAGCCGAGATTACAAGTCGCTCAAGCCTCTCTCTCTGAAACAGTAAAAGCGTGCCAAGTGGCTATAATTATGGAATGATTGTACAGACGATGTTCAGACGAGTTCGGGCTATGTTCCAACATTATGTCTTGTATATGTGCTTCTGTTCCGGACGCACCGTTGCTTCGGAGTGATCTTCACGCCTAAGCACGCACGTTGGAGGCATCCGCACCGAACGAGGTTTTCCCGTACCCTGCATACAAACTGGTGGATTATCAGTACATTGAATGCACTGGTGGGGAAGCTACTCGCCCGCTCGACAAATCCAAACACGTAATACAGGTTCCGTGCACAACTATTAAGTTATCTTTCTAGTTGCCTTAGGATCAGTTTCATGCAAATATTGAATAGCCTAACGTGTCGGGCAGTGCGCCGTACAAATGAGAGAAAACACGGCGAGACTTACCAACTTACCATCTCCTTCCCTGTCCAAGGCAAACATTGAGGCAAACATTGTTAATTCAAGCACGGGCATGTATAAGCATTCAGGGGCATAGCATATGCAAACACGAGGGTCGTTTTAACATGATCGTTCATGTGTTTAGTTGTTTCTTGATGCGATGCAATGACTCGCACACGGATAGCCGCTAAGCGAGGATGACTTATCTATATGAACACGAGTCGCTGGCGTAGCCATTTATGGACGTAGTCGAGGACAAGGATAGCATGCTACGCGAGTACACGAGGCACATGAACACGAAGCGTTGCAAGCTATCCTCCCTGAACACGAGACTACACACGAGCTCCATCCGGACCGGATCGGCCCTAGTGCCCCGGTGACCGTCCGTGGAACTAGTCCGCGATATGCACTTTCTTTCGGGTCTTTCAATTATCACGGGATATACAAGAACACGGGAACACGCGTGCACTAGAACACGAGAACACGAGTACACGAGTACGGGATACTTGAATCATGATTCTGTACAGTAACTTGCCTTGATGCATTCCCCTAGCTCGGGGCTGCCTGGTGACCCAACGGTCCCGAATACTTGCAGGTTGAATCATGCACGGATCGACTACTTGGTAGTCTTCCGGGGTTTGGATGAAAACAAGGCAACATTCAAGCAGACAAGCATGCGTTTCTAAGGAACATAAGCAACACGTTTGCTCGGGCCCGAAGGTAAGCCGAGAGATGAAACCGTTAGGGACTTAGCATGCGAGGGTCTGAATACAAACAGTATTTCAATTTCCATGTTCTAGCAAGCATTACAAGTTGGGATTATTCCCTTAGCTAGGTGCGTTGGATTTATTAGCATGCAGGGGTGATTCACCTAGCGACTAGCATGAATATTCCAGATTTTTATGTGTGCTGGCTAAGCAAAGACAAGTTCACCGTAGCCACCCACCTTAGCGATGATTCGCCTCGGTAGAGCGATACGTCAAGCGAGCCTCTGAAAGCCTTAGCCGGATTCCTGTAGGGACAAGTCTGGATATCCTTTGCTTCTCGATCGAGGCAAAGCGGGTCGGGACAGTTGCACTTTTGCCGTTTGAGACGGCAGTCCGCTTGAGCGGAACAGGGTGTTACACTATTAACGAGTATCTGCGGCTAGCTCGAGGCGACATCGACGGTCTCGTTCAAGCTAGGTACGACTCTCTGACTGCAGAGTTTGCCGGGCAAATGGAGTCCTTGAATAAGTCCATCGAGGCTCAGCGGCAGGAGATGGATCAGGAGCATGCCCAATTGGAGTATATCGTCCCCGAGTTGACCCGGTGCGAAGCCGAATATGAGGAAGTGGCAGCGAAGGCCCGTATATTGAAGGAGGAGCTCGTTCAAGTAGAGTCAAAGTCTCTCTCTTTGTCGGCAGCCCGAGATTTGTTGAAGGAGTGACGGACGACTATTCAGCAGAACTTGACGCGCGTGGGCGCTTTCCACTCAGGTTGGAACGGGCTCGTGCCGCGTCTTGAGCTCCCCCCAATACGCGGTCTGAGCTAGCTGCTCTGGACAATGATACGGCAAGGTTGGAACGGGCTCGTGCCGCGTCTTGAACTCCCGGGATGAGAGAATGGTTGCTCTGGCACAGCAGACTCGCGACCTAACCGCTCCCCCCAAATGATGTACCTCCCTCTTTCTTTCTTTTTGCTGGGGATAAAACCCAGGACGCTTTTTAATGTACTTTTGCTCCTTTCTGGGAATGAATAAAGAAACTCTTTTCTGACTTTATGGACCCATCATTTTGGAATATAAATGACAGGTTTGGACGAGAGTGATATCAGAGATAATATGGACGTGATATACTCTCGGTAAACTTTAGCAGGACATATCTATTCAGAGATCATACGGACATGATAGAATATGCTTTAGTAGGACATATCTATTCAGAGGTTATATGGACATGATAGAATATGCTTTGACTGAAGTTTTGTACACAAAATACTATCATAGGTAATATGGACGTGATAGGCCTTGTAGTTCCAAATCAGTCGAACATATCTATTCAGAGGTTATATGGACATGATAGAATATGACCCAACTAGTTTCATTTTGGAAGTAGTTTTGTCAGAATGAGGTCTTCGCCATATTCCACTTGAGCAGAGGAGATTAAGCATAGTACCTTTTCAAGAATTTGTCGTTGATAGGAGCCATTAGCAGGTCTCCATTAGGCTGGGCTAACCTGTAAGCGCCATTTGAGAACGTCGTCTCGATCACATAAGGGCCTTCCTATTTGGGCTGGAATTTGCCCTTACTCTTGTGAGTAATGATCATTGGCCTTCTCATAGCTAAAACTAGCTCGCCAACTTTGAACACTCTTTCCTTCACTTTATGATTGAAAGCTCTGGAAATACGTGCCTGGTAGAATACGATGCGCTGCTGAGCTTGAAGGCGTTTCTCGTCTAATCCCTCTAGCTCTTGAAGCCTTAGTAGGTCGTTCTTCTCTTGAGTCAACTCATTAGCCACGGCTATCCTGAGTGATGGGATTTGAATTTCGATGGAAAGAACTGCTTCACTCTCATAGACCAACGAGAATGGGGTGCAACCTGTCGGTGCTCGTACCGTTGTGCGGTATGCCCAAAGATATTCTCCTAGCTTCTTGTTCCAATCTCTCTTGTTTGAGGAGACAAACTTCTTTAAGAGCTGGATAATATGCCGTAGAGGCCATATTTTGTATCCGATTCTTATCGCAAAATCGGTGAAACGTATGGCTGATGAACTGAGGCCCATTGTCATGAATTATCCTTCGGGGGATCCCGAAGCGATAAATGACGTGATGCTTGATGAAGCTGATCATATTAGATGTCTTCACCTCAGCAAGAGGGATCACCTCTGCCTATTTGGAGAAATAATCCGTGATGGCCAGTATGAACCGGTGACCTCTGGAAGAAGATGGGTGAATAGGACCAATGATATCCATACCCCATACTTCGAAAGGCCAGGATGCAATCATAGGATGTAGATGTTCAGACGGTTGATGTATGAAGTCTGCATGAACCTGACAGGCTCTGCATTGTCTGGCATACTTGATTGCGTCTGCGATCATAGTGGGCCAGTAATAGCGCATTCTCCTGATACGATCCTGTAGCTTAGGACCGGGTTGATGTGCTTCGCATACACCGTCGTGAGCTTCATGGATAATCTACTGCGCTTCACTATCAGCGAGGCATCTCAGTAGCAGTCCATCATAGGTCCGGCGATATAGACACTGTGAGGATGCATCAAAGTAGAAGCGTAAGGATCATTTTTTGACGGATACTGCTTCTTTGGGGTTCTCCGGTAAGATTCCGTATGCCACGAAATCTATAAAGGGACTTCTCCAGTCTCTTGTGGGAGGATCGATGTTCACAGTGTAGCTGCGTTCTATGTGAAAGTTATTTTTTACACAGAATAAATCCCTGTTAAGGAGGATCACCGAATTCTGCCTTCTTATAGGAGTAGCTAAATCTGCAGCTAGACTGGCTAGGGCGTCAGCTTCCAGATTCTGAGATCGAGGTACATGCTCTAAGAAGAACCCTTTGAATGTCATGGCTATCTCGACCGTTGCTCGGTGATAGGGGATGAGGTCTGGATTTCGGATTTTATATATTCCTATGACTTGATTGACGATCAGCAGGGAATCACCGAAAGCTTCCAGAGATTCGACCCCCAGCTCTTTAGCGACTTGGAGCCCGATTAGTAGAGCGTTATACTCTGCGACATTGTTGGAGCAGGGCTCGCTAAGAGAGTATGCTCGGTAGATGACGAGTTTGTCAGGAGTAATCAGGATAATTCCTACTCCTGAAACTACGTTTCCCCTGGGACCATTCCTGGAGGCGCCATCGAAGAATAGTTGCCATGCGTCACTTTCCATTGCGGAATTATATTCTGTAACTTCGTCGGGAATGTCCTCGTATAATTTGGAGGCCTCCGAGATCGGATGAGCAGCTAGGAAGTCAGCCAATGCTTGGCCTTTGATGGACTTCTGAGGGACGTACACCATGTCATACGGTGTTAATAACATCGCCCAGGTCGCGAGTCGGGAGTTAAGAACACTTGGCTTGTTCATCAGTACCCGAAGAGGATTGATCCTGGAGATGATGTGAATCGTCTGACCTGTGACATAGTGTCGCATTTTCTGAATAGCGAACATCAGGGCCAAGCATTCTTTCTCCACCGGGTTGTACCGGTGTTCGGCTCCGACCATCATCCTGTTGAGGTAGTAGATAGCCTGTTCATGTCCTACATCGTTCTTCTGTGCGAGAAGAGCTCCCAGAGAATGATCCATCGCTAGAACATACAGCAAGAATGGTCTTCCTATGACGGTAGGCACCAGAATGGGCGGATGAGTGAGGTAGCGCTTGATATCGTTAAACGCCTGTTGGCAGGCTTCGTCCCATACGAAGGATACACCTTTCTTCATGAGATGAGAAAAGGGCTGGCATTTCCCGGAGAGGTTGGATATGAATCTCCGGATATAAGCCAGACGACCTTGAAATCCCCTGAGTTCCCTCAGATTATGGGGTGGTCGCATTTCTAAGATGGCCTTGACTTTATCAGGGTCCACTTGAATGCCTTTGGCGGTAATGACAAATCCCAAGAATTTGCCACTAGATACACCCATAAAGGACTTTGTGGGATTCATTTTGAGCTGATGTTGGCACATCAGCTCGAATATTATCTTCAAGTCTTGGATGTGATTATCCTTGAGGTGCTTGTTCTTCCGCAAACCGAGTCTGCTTTACGCTGGAGGAGTTCTTCCGGCGTAATTCTGGCTGGCGTAAAACTGAGGAGGTTCTCAGTCGTCCATCAGCACCTCGTGTAATCCGGAGGGCGGGCAGATTGTTCCCTTACGGGCGTAAAGGCCGGGAATTTGAGCAGTCTGCCGCTTGCTTTCCCTTGCGTGGATTGCAGGGATCATCTGCTTCTTTGCGGAGGGCAGATGCATTTTTACATGCGGAGCGTGTTTGGATCTTCTGATTTGGCGCTAAGGCATTATCAGAAGTTTTGTCTATTCCGCCAGAGACGGGAGACTGAATTTCACGCGTAGGGCGCGAGTTATACTTCTGGGTTGGCACTAAGGCCTTGCCAGAAGTTTTGTCTATTCCGCCAGAGACGGGAGACTGAATTTTATGCGCAGGGCACAGGTGATACTTCTGGGTTGGCACTAAGGTCTTGCCAGAAGTTTTGTCTATTCTGCCAGAGACGGAAGACTAAATTTTATGCGCAGGGCACGGAGGGAGCAATGCTACAACCTCATTGGTCGGAGAGATCGGAGAGTCGACAGGAATGGTAGTGGATGTCTTGGGCATCCAGACCTTGCGTAGCTTCCTGTTGTCTTGTACAGAGAGAGAGTGAGAGCTACCCCCTGTCCGAAGTATGTCTTCGTAGGCAGACTGGTCGAACTGGACGACCAGTATCTTCTTTACGGATCCCACGGATACCGCATCGTGTTGAGCAATCGCCTTCTCGTCAGAGGAGAAGGATGTCCCCAGCAGAGTCGCCATCTTGTTTATGGTAATAAACGAAAGAAGAATGTATATAAGACGAGGTTTATACGAAACTCGTTTCTTTGGTTTACAAACAAGCTTGTACAATTAGTCCTATACGAGGACGTCGAGTACAATTTTTAAATCTGGGTAAATATTGCTATAGGTGTCTGATCTGCAGTCGATCACTTTAGCCCTTGGACCACACGATGGTGAAGAAGTGCCGTAGAAGACAGGAAGCAGCTTCGAAGGTTGCAAAAGAGGGCGGATGCACGATGGCAAAGTCGTCGATCGCTACTCTTTGCCTGAGCTCCGGATTCTTCTCTCTCGAGGACTCTTCGACTTCTCTCCTAGGTCTTTTGACCTATTTTTCCCGACCTTTGGTTCGATCTTTTCTGAAGTTTGACCTTGTTCGGGTTTTTTTCGACCTTGGGCCTCTGTTAATAGAGGTCTCTATTTATAGAGTTTTGGTGACAGTGACCACTCAGTCGGTGTAGAAACCGAGTAGTGGAAAGTACAACACCCTTTTACACGATGGTTAAAGTAACCACTGCCTGCGTATAGATGATCTTTTGTATAAGCGTGTGATGCATGTCCAACTAAGGGACAAACGCGTATAACTGCTGCGAAGATCACGGCGTAGAAGCCACGTAGGTAGGTATCCCTTGTGTAGAAGAGGTTGGCGTAGAAGCCAATGTCTGTCACCATGGCGTAGAAGCCAAGTAGGCATAGAAGCCGAGGGCACAGAAGCCGAGGAGACGTAGAAGCCTGAGCGATCCTTTAGCCAGAATTATGGCTTTAGGAGATATAATCAAATCTCCTACATTAAATGCAGAGATCCGCCATTATCCTGCATTAATTGCAGAGGCGTGTTCTGAAGATCTGTCATCATTCTGAGCATTAAATGCAAAGACGTGCCTCGAGCCCTGTACGAAGAGCAGCTTTTTGATGTGGCAGTCTGCTTGTCTTTTGCGGAGTGTAAGAAGCTCACATCTGCCTGTGTAAAACAAGGCAGCATATTCCCTCGTATGCGTAAGAGCAGTTTATGCCGAGGAGACGTCAGTAAACGACGGTTCGGTGATTTAATCAAATCCCCTGTATTAAATGCAGAGATCTGCCATCATCCCGCGCATTAATTGCAGAGGCGTATCCCGAGTGGTCTGCCATTATTCCAGCCGTTGTCTGGGTAGTCGTGCAGTACTCTTTGTCAGAAGTCAAACGTCAGGTTCACTGCACGATTTGACAGGTTTATTTCGGGGAATACGAAGCGTTCCTCGTACGCTTAAATGCTGTATTGAAAGCGGATGAGTTTTACGCCATAGAGGCGCTGAAGCACCCTGTCTACGCTGAAGCAGCCTGGATATACTGTATTTATGCGGACGGTCCTTAAGCTCATTTTTTACGCTGTTCTTAGCGGAAAAGGCTCTCTTGCATGTTGATGGCTCTGAGGTCATCTTTTACGCTGCCCCGCATCACCATGCTGCGTAGAGCTATCCGGCGTATTTTTTATGCTTCTATACTGTACATATCAATCAACAGGGGGAGAAACTTCAGGATGCGGGTCAGAGGAAGACTATTCTTTCTTCTGAAGCCTCTTACTGGTTGGTCTGCATTAGACCTTCCTACCTGCTGTACAGAAGTGAGGACCACTGCTACTTTGAGCCTTATCTGTCTAGCCGGTTCGCCAGGCAATTTGGGTACGACCAGTTGCACGTGCGGAATCCTATCACCAGCTTCAAGTTTAAAGGTGGACTTATTGATGGAGTGAGAAGATGGCGGTATTTCATCATGGGTTGTACTGGAGCAACCTTTGCTGTGCCCACAACTTTTCTCTCCATGGAGTTGCGTATTCTTCATTCGTACGCACAGTTTTATGCGTCCATCAATACCTTCCATCGTGATTTTGATGTACATGGAAGTTTCAGGATGCCCTCCCATAGTTCCACTGGAAGGGAGGAGATACCATCTATTTTCTCGGATGAAGGTGATGAAACCACCGGTGCAGACGACTATTTACTGATTGTACCGAGAGGCGTAATAGCTCCGCCAGCAGAGCCTCTCATAATCTCCAATAAACGAAAGGCTTCCACTCTGAAAGAGCCTTTCCCCCATAAGAAGAAGCAGACTGTCAAAGGTCCTAAAAAGACTTCCACCAAGGGGGCCTCTAGGAGTGAGCCTATTGTTTCCTCTGTTGGGGATAATTCTTTGATCAGGGGTCCTTTGCCTTTTAGAGAGGGAACCTCCACAGTTTTATATGACAGTGCTGGAGATTCTTTGCTCACGATTGCTGCAGCTACCACCGTTACTGGTAGTGCTTCGAGATCGCCTTCGAGGCCGAGCATAATAAGAATCAATATACCTTTATCCAGACAAATAATGAGCCTAGCCCCTCCTTCGTCTGTAAGTATTTTAAGCGAGATTCTGCCCGATGAACCTCGAGTGGATCTGGGTGACGACTGGGATGACTATCCTCAAACGTCAGTTGGTGCACCCTCTTCTCCAGGTATGACAGCTTGTTTAGCATCATTAAGAAATAATTTAGCTATACAAGCTGCAGACGCAACATACATACCATCGGCCATAGGTAAATATTGCCTTCACGCACTTTTCAAGAAAATTAACATCAAATTGATATTAACTTTTCCTTATCTTATTCGCAGGTGAAGACATCTCGGGGGAGGGCAGAGTTGACACAACTTCTGACTTTGTTGCAGATCCAGCTAATGAAACGGCGGTACCCGACGTCGAAGAAGCATGCTTTGAAGCTGTCGATCTTTAATCCGCGACATTCTCGGGTGTCATCCCACCAGTAGCAGTTCAAATAACATCAGAGAAGGATGAGCCCATGATCTCAACTATGCCTCCTTCGTTGAGTATGCCATCAACTTCAACCATTGTTGGTGTCCCTTCTTTTGTCGCACCATCCATTGAAGCAACGACTGTGGCAATATCCTCTGCAGTCATTCCAGAAAGGAGATTTACCGGTATTGTGGTCACTCCCAGCGTATATCCGATCTTTGCTATGCTAGTTGAACAATACACTAGTATATTCTACCTCACTTTGAAAGAATTGATATCCATGGTGCTGGAGAAGAATCTGAGCTTTGATGCTCTGAAGACGTCCTCCAAGCTCACTATAGCGCCGATTAGAAATTTTAATGACACTGAAAGAGCTAATGCGCTAGAGCAAATAGTTAATGGTTTAGAACAGCCCATTAACAAATATTTGCAACTATCCCGAGGCAGCATTGATGACCTGGTTCAGGCTGAGTATGACTCCCAAACTGCAAAACTTGCTCAGCAGACAGAATCTTTAAACAAATCCATCCAGGAACGTCAACAAGAGATGGAGAAAGAGCAGCAGTATTGGTGGAGAGTATTCCTCAGCTAGCTAAGTGCTGCACAGAATGTGAGGGATACAAAGTAAGGGTTCAAGAATTGGAAGCTAAACTTGCCCAAACGAGGGAGAAGCTTCTCAAAGCATCGTTAGTCCGTAATGTATTGGAGGGCCAAGTGAGTACAGCTCAGCAGAACTTGATGCATGTAGGTGTCATCCATACAAGTTTTGTTGATAGTCTGTCCGAACTATCTATCTTGAGCAATGACAAGGCAAGGCTGGAGCGGGCTCGTACTAACATTTTAGACTTCAGGAATGAGAGGATGGCTTCTTTGGAAAAACAGAATCGCGATTTAACTGCTCCTCCCCAATGATGTACTTTTTTTGTTCCTTATTTTTTTAGAGATAATAAAGATATATTTTCTGACTTTGTGGACCCATCACTTTTAAATGATAGGCTAAGATGAAAGTGATATCAGAGATAATATGAACATGATATACTTTCGGTAAGGTTTGGCTGAATGTAAATCTATTCAGAGGTAAGATGAACCCGATAGAATATAATCCAACTAAATTTGATACAAAACACTATCAGAGGTAATATGAACATGATAGGTTTCAAATTAGTTAAACATATCTATTCAGAGGTCATATAAACCTGATAGAATATGATTCGGCTAACCTTGGTATTTAGTATTGTCAGAATAAGATCTTCATCATACTCCGTTAAGCAAAGGAGATCAAGTATAGTACTTTTTCAGGAATTTGCTATTGATATGAGCCATTATCGAATTTCTATTAGGCTTGGCTCATCTGTAAGCGCTATTTGAGAATGTTGTTTCAATCATATAAGGGCCCTCCATTTCTTTACGATTGTGTGAACTTCGGATATTGTACTAGAGGTAGTATGGACGTAGTACAATACCGTATTTGTTGAGGACATCCCACTGGGGGATCTTTGGTGGACATATTATTTATTGCGCATGTTGAGTGCAAATAATAAGTTCAAAATAAGCCCAATCAGAAATTTGGATGTGATAGGTTTTGAGGCTAGTAAAGACATCCTGCTGGGGGATTTTTTGTGGACCTATTACTTCTTTGCGCACGTTAGTGCAAATAATAGGTTTGAGACAAGTCCTGACAGAGGTCATATAGATATGACAGTTTTTGTGGACCCACTACTTTTTGTGCACGTTAGGGCAAGTAATAGGTTTGGGACAAACCCTGACGGATGCTTGTAAAATATGACTCTGTGGGGATGAACATGGACTGAATTTTTCTTTGCTGGAAAAATGAGAATAGTTCAGAGATAATATGGACATGAACAATTCGTTTCTATTAGACCTATTACTTCTTGTGCACAAGAGTACAAGTAATAAGTTTAAGACAAGCCCTGCCAGAGGTAATATGAACATGGCAGTTTTTGTGGACTTAACACCACTGGCGTACTTAGAGTTTAAGTACGGGTGCTAAGTTGAGATGACTATCGGTATCAGAGGTAATATGGACATGATAATCAATAGCCGACTCCGGAAGGTTTGCTCAGAGGTAATATGAACATGACAAACTCAGCCTGAGAGAATTATTATGACAGGAGTTCAGAGGTAATATGAACGTAAACTAATATCCGAAAGACTCATTGAGGAGTGATTCGTCGAGTCCGGTCTATCCAAACATGAAGATAGACCTAAGGATTGTTCTGCTAGGGAGATTGATGGGGCGATAACTCAGAGGTAATATGAATATGGCTAGCGTCTAACGAGATTGGTTAGAATAGTCACTGCGGGAGTGTGCAAGTAGATTTAAAGGAGATTTTGAGGATCCATCATCCGTTGCGTATCCGGGACTTTTGGATACGGATGAAGGCTCTTTACAAAAATTTGTAACGAAGGAGAAAATGTTGCACATAGGCACTTGCTGGAGATGAAGAACCAAGATTCAATTTGTACATTTAGGTTATGGACTTATTACCCATGGCGTACCTTAAGTACAGATAATAAGCTGAAACGACTAGTACTACCAGGGGTTATGCGAACGTGATAGTAGATAGTCAAAAAGAAGAACTTTACTCAAAGGTAATATGGACATGGAAAAGTTCTGAAAATATCTTACTCAGAGGTAATATGAACGTGGTAAGATATGGCCTGGTGGGGATAAAAAAAATAGGACAGAGGTAATATGAAAGTGACCATTTTTGTGGTAATAGATTTACTCTGTCTGAGAAAGTAGAGAGACATAGTTCAGAGATAATATTGACGTGAACTGATCGATAGTAACAACCTGGGAGGTTTGCTCAGAGGTCACTTGGACATGGAAAACTCAGCTGGAGAAAAAGAAAATATTTAGACAACAATTCAGAGGTAATATGAACATGAACCGATATCCAAAAAATTTACTGAAGAGTGATTTACTGAGTGAGGATATCCTAAAGTTTGTTCCTCTGGGGAGATTTTAGGGACTCATCATCCGGTACTTCTTGAGGGGCAAATTGACACGTTGGAGTGAGATCAATTTGCCGTCATCTTGTTTATAAAATGCAAAGTGGTGACTTTGGCATCGATCAACTCCTGGATTCTCCTTTTTAGTACATAGCACGCCTTTGTGGGATGATGAATGTACAGATGAAAGAGACAATATTCTGGGTCATCGACCTTGCCAGCCCTTTTAGGGTATCTGATGTTGGGTAGCCGAAGTTTGTTTTCCCTCATCAATATATAAAAAATTTCCATGATGTCATCCTCATTAAAGGAGAAAGTCCTCTTTGGCTTTCGGGCTTCCGATACCTGAGTTGTACGGTCCTCAGAGGAAATGGTCATAGTTGCATCACTTTCGAACACAGAGGCAATTCTACCCCCAGCTTTGGATGCTGCCCTATTTTGTCGAGGGAGACTACCCCCCGACATGTCGTTGTCTGGTTCTTCTTCTTCTTGTTTGCCTTTTTCCACAGAAGTTGATTTAGAAGGACCTGCCTCTGGTATTACAGGATCAGACTCTGGAGGTTTGGAGTTTGCAAGAGATGCGGTATATCCTAACCCAAAACGAGTTCGTTGACAATAAGAATTACCATACAACGGTATTCGTCTGCCTTTTCCATAATTGAGGCCTTGTTTCAACTTTAAATTATAACTCATGTTTTGCATAATCTTTAAAGCCTGTGGACTATATTTGAGGGTTTGCATTTTTCCACCATCAGACTCGTGAGATCCTTCTTGTACAATCGGTCTATTCCGCATTCGACCGAAGATTATTTGATGCTGATCGTCGTGAGTAGGTGGAACAATAAAGACAGATTCTTCATGTGGCCCATATGTCATGACGATATTAGATGTTGACGCTACTTCCCATATGACCTCCCCACGTTTGGTAGTTAGGGTCATTAAATCTTGATTTTGACCCCTGCCTTTGCCTTTCTGGATCAAGAAATCACGCAAATCAGGAAGATTACCAGAAGAAGAAGAAGAAGGCTCATTCTGCCTTTTTATATCAGTAGGGGCGTGGAGATTGGGGACCATAACTCTCTCTTTCTGCCATAAGAATACAGCAGTTCAGCCATGTGAGTAGCATACGATCCATCATCCGTCTGAGGAGCATATTTTCCGGTGAAGCGGGTCTTCTTTACACGGACAAACTTATCCTGGCATAATTTGGAGTTTTGCACAGGTTTGCATAAAATAGGGAAAGTCCTCAAACGGCCTCCAGCATCACGCGTAATCTGAAGAGTGGACAACTTTTTCTCTTGGGGGGCGTACAAACCCAGAGGTCAGGAGATTTGCCACTTGTTTCCCCTTGATGTGATCCAAGGGTCCATCTGCCTTCTTATAGACGGGAGATATATTTTTATGCGCAGGGCGCATTTAAAATTTTCGAATTGGCATTGAGGCCTTGTCAAAAATTTTGTTTGCCACGTCACAGACGGAAGACAAAATTTTACGCGCATAGTGCGTTCAAGACTTCTGGATTGGCACTGGGGCATTTCCAGAAGCTTTGTCTGCCATGACACAGATGGGAGACGAAGTTTTACACGCAGAACACGTTCTAGACTTCTGGATTGGCACTGGGACATTGCCAGAAGCTTTGTCTGCCATGTCACAGACGGGAGACGGGTTTTTACGTACAAGGCATATAGGTTGTGATGTCACAACCTTGTTGATCGGAGAAAGAGAGCCTGCAGGAAGGGTAGAGGATGTCCGGGGCATCCATACTTTACGCAGCTTTCTGTTGTCCTGGACAGAGAGGGAATGAGAGCTACCCCTTGCGCGAAGCATGTCTTCATAAGCAGATTGGTCGAATTGGACGACCAAAGTCTTCTTCGTCGATCCGACGGATACAGCATCGTGTTGAGCAATGGCTTTCTCGTCATATGAGAAAGTAGTCCCCAGCAGAGTCGCCATCTTGTGTTTGATGATAAACAAAAGATATTGAAAGTAGATTTATACGAAACCCTTTCTTTGTTTACAAACAAGAAAAAAAGAAGTACAATTAATCCTATACGAGGATGTTAAGTACAAAAAATAATTCTGGAAAAAATTGCTATAGGAGTCTGATCTGCGGTCGATCACTTTGTCCCTTGGACCACACGATGACGAAGAAGTGCTGTAGAATAAGAAGAAGTGTAAACCCCCTCGACCAGATTCTAGTATTTTAGGAATATTTTTCATAATTTAGGATTTGTTGCAATTTATTAATTTATTTTGCTTACATATCCTATTGACTTGTGCACCTGTCCATCACCTAATTATTTGGAGCTTTACCTTGACTGTTATCCCTGAACGAAGTTCACATACCTCTCCTAGACATGCCAGTCTACTATCCTGCACTTTGTGCAACTCCCAGATACTCAGTTCCGAGCCTCGTATGAGACGCACAAATCTCGTTACAATCGCCCGTATTTAATTCCTATTTTGATTCCCAGACCTGTACCCATTTATGTTCCAATAGAGATTTGAGACCCAACATGCACCTGTTTTGCCCAGACAAAAATACGTTATTTTTCTACACTAAGTATACTACATTTAGTGTATTAACACCGCAAGAAAATTATGGCCCTACCTGCCTCTAAATAATTAGAGAACACCGTGCGCAGTATTTATTAATTAATTAAATACGATGGCCCGTATCACCCCAAAACCAGGCCTAGTCCCTGCCCAGGCTCACCCCACACACCCCCAAGGCACTCCCCCAGCTTTCCCCCTCATTTCTGTGAATTTTAGTATTTTCAGGAATCGGATGTTTTTCCCAGACAATTTCGTAATTGTACAATTTCCCAAAATAGGACCTCTGCGCAATTTATAAAATTACAGGGACTTTCCTGTAAATTAAAGTGTGAGTTGTCACCCCCTCATTGGCCGGTGAACCTGCACCGTCCATTTGGAGGCGGGACCCACCCGAAAAGATCCCGAAAATATCTTGTAAATATCTTTAGATATTTTTACATATTAAATTAATATAATTTTTCTATAAAAGAAATAAGAAAATAAAAACTAAAAAACCCTAAACCTACCCTGGCCGCAGCCCCCCCCCTCCGCCGGAGCGGCAACCCCCTCCCCCCCCCCGGCGGCGAGTGCCCCGCCCGCGGCGAGCCACCCCCTTCCCCCCCCCGCTGACCCCTCTCCTCCCCGAGTCTCCCCTCCTCTCTTTCTCCTTCGGCTCCTCTTCCCTCCACCGCCACCACCATCACCGGTCACCACCGCCATCATCATCGTCGTCATCCCCCCCGCACCACCTCTCCCCTCTCCCTCTCTCCTCCTCCTCCGCCCCCACCAGCACCAACCCCCTCTCCTCAGCCCCTTTCTCCTCCGCCACTCCAGCAAACAAGACCCCGCACCACCTCTCCTCTCTCCCCAGCCACTCCTCCACCCCGCCTTCCGCCACCCGACCCCGGCCAGCTTCAGACCCCTCCGACTCCTCCCCACCGTGAACTCCCCCCTGGCCGAGACTACCCCGCTCCTCCCTGCCCGACCTTCTCTTCTCCTCCTCCTTCACTTCCCTGCTCAGCCCCGAGCTTCTCCTCCAGCATCCCCCGAAGCGAGCCGACCCCGGCGCTGCCTCCGGCCGCCCGTCAGAGGCCCCCTCATCGCGCCGCTATCCTCCAGCAAGCCGCCCTCCTCCAGCGAGCTGCCCCGGCCAGTCTCCAGCAACCCTAGGGTCGCCGTGGACGCGGACAGGGCACAGGACACGGACACAGCCCCAGGACTCGTGTCGGACACGGAGAAGTTTGGTTTTTCGAGCTCTGTTCAGGTAACCCATTCTAACTCCTCGTATTTCTGTTTTTAATTCCGTCAGTTGCATCGCGTAGACTGTATACCCCTCTCGGTGTCCGTGCAAACCGCTCGGAGCATCGCGTCCTGTGGCGATCGCGAACCGCGATCCAAATACAGGAAAAACAATGACCCGATTCACCCCGGAACTGAGTACGCCCTGCCAAACGGGACGACTTGGTCGCACGCGGTCTTTACCGAAACGTGTGCGCCGTTGATACGGACGTGAAGGATTTCGCAGAAGTTGATTTGGATGTGCATGCATACCGGAATCAACACGTATCCGCCGACATCGTTCCGTATCCGTCAGTTCTGGAACATGCTGTAACTTTGTGTACACACGTCAGATCGAAACAAAACTTGTGCCATCGGACTCGTAGCAATACGCTGGTCCTGTGATCCAAGTTTGGTTCGATTCTGAGAACGTTGACAAAATCCCGTATCGTGGGCCCCACCGGCTCTACTTAACGGGCGATTTTGTGATCGGCCCATCGGAATCCAGTTCTGGATATTCCGTTGGATTCGTATTGACGTTCTGGACTTGTTGACACTAAGTTTGGCGAATTTGGAGACCTTTGACCTTGACACATTTTTTGGTGCAAAGCGGCCCACATGTGAACCCCGCTTTGACCAGAAACTGTCATTTTTGTCCCTGTGTCCAAATTAGACTTAAAGACAGGCGTTTTTAGCTATTTGATATTTTCTGAGACTGTTAGTGATGTTTATTTCAGTATCCGGAGACATTATTCTGAGGCCATAGTTCTGACTTTTGGCATTTGACATCTGGACATTATATTTGCAGCTCTCCTGCCAGGCAAGTATACCTTGCCTTGTTGTACTGTTTAAATTCAGTTATTGTTAGTTACATGTTTATTTATTTTAATATTATGTAAATGTGCGCGTCCGAGAAGATTCGGGTGCAGTCAACGAAGGCGTTGACGTTAGGACTTGTGTCTGACCTAGTGTCTAGTAGACCCACCTAAAGTTGTGAAGTTATTGATATAACTTCTCAGGTCTTGACACGTATCATTATACGTCACAGAGTGAGTACATATAGGGATGCGTGCCTCATGCGCGACTGGCCATCAGTGTGAGCAACACGTGTAGCGGTATTTAGCTCAGTTGTTTATGTTATTGAGACTTGCATCATAGTAGGAGGTGTCCACGTCATTTTTATGACTTGTACATATATATTGGGCGGAAAAGATACTAGTAGGCATATGGGACACCCCCTCTTTATATATTCCTGTTGCCTGATACCATACTCTTTGGAGATGGGGCGTTCCTGTTACCATGCTGCTCGGAGATGGGGTATTGGTTTTCTTGTTCCCGTTACCATGCTCCGAGGAGAATGGGGTATTCCTGTTTTATCCTTCGTTCCATACTCTGGAGGGATGGACGATTGCAGAGTGCCCTTGCGTCAGGGGGCATATGACACATATACTAGCCAGTCACGACGATTGGCGAATTACGTCAGCATATGTCTAGCCACACATTCCCATGCGTACTACAAGGTCTTTAAATTGTATTCACTTAGATGGTTAGCACACCCCATTTACTGATTCAGTATTTACATTATGGCATGCTTCTATGTATCTTGTTATGTCCCTCTGAGGACCTGGTCCCTTTCCAGGTATAGATGTTCCTGAGTATTCGTGGGAGCGCAGATCCGGACAGACTACTTATATTCCGAGGAGGTCTTCTATTCGAGCCTCGTGATTGTCAGATGTTGTTCTTATATGGTGTGTATCTGGTTCCTTTTATATTCTATTTTCGCCAGTAGTTTTGTTTCCATCCGGCTGTCATTCTTTAGATATTTGTTATTGAGATCTAGTTACTTGGTTATTAGTTATTCATGTATATTTGACTCTGTGGATGAGATTTAGATATTATCCTGTGACTTGTGATTAGTTTTACCACTTATGAATTTATTGTTCATATACAGCGTACGCACGTATATATGGTTTCCATATATTGGAGTTGCCATATATACGGGCGGCTGGCATAGTTACGTGACCTAGTCCTACGTATTTTGGGACTGGGGCGTGACATGTTTTTAGTGGTGGCCCATGCAGGTCAGAGCATATTGTCTCGGTTACATTACTGTACCGAGCAAGCCTGCACCTAGGATTAAAATATAGAATCTCATCCATAATTGACTATGACTTATCTTCCTTCCAGTCCGTCCTACTTACATAATTGCATCCTGCTTGATTCATGTACTTCCCTGATAATTCTTTTAGTATAGCCCCTACTAGAATATAGAAATCCCGGTTGATAGGAGGATACTTAGGGTAACATTCCTAATAAGAATACCACTAGGGCTTTGGCACATCATTAAGTTCTGACTACTTAATGAACCCTAGTCTTCCTTATTACCTAAATGAACCCGTCTTCCATATTACTTAATAAACCCTAGCCTTCCTGATTTCCTAAATGAACCCTAGTCTTCCCCTTTACCTAATAAACCCTAGCGTTACTTACCTATAGATTAACTTACCATTATCCCTTGACGTATTTATGTATGACTTGAGTATAGTATAAACACTACTAGGATTAGTTAGAGATAGGATTATTAGAGATTTGACCATAGTATTGACCCTAGTCTTTAAAAATCAATAGAAATCCAAGGTTGAATACTAGGACAGAAACCTCATCCTAAGTTTGAATAACCCGAGTTTTACGCAAAAGACCCATTACCCTTGTTGGCGTAAAAACCAATTGACTCTTGTTTACGTAAAAGCCAAACAAACTGCCTAGTTGGCGTAAAACCAAATGACTTTCTTGTTGGCGTAAAAACCAAATTATGCAGAAGATTGTCCCCTTTACGCCGCCCTTAGTCTTCCTTATCCTGCGTATGACGCATCATGCCAGCCACGTAGGTAACTGCCCTGCGCAAACCTGATGATTCATAGATAACCAGCGTAGAGTAACCTGTTTAAGCGTAACGTAAGAATAGGATGTTAGCATATTGTTACAGCCATAGCTTTCCCCAGTTGAACCAAATCCCGTACATTAAATGCAGAGATACGCCTCGAGCTCTGTGCAAAAAGGAACAACTTTTGACAGGACATCTGGTTTTGTCTCACCTCGAGCGTAAATGACTTGTATCCAAAAGTCACTAACGACAATCTGGATCTCCGTGCAAACCATCATCAAACCATCCCCTCGATCGTTGTACAAGTACTTTTGTCAGATGTCAGGATTCATTAACTTGACTGACAAACTCATGAATTTCTTGTACAACTTCACGCTGCAGCGTATGCTAGACTTTTTACGCTGGCAGATTTTTACGCAACCTTTAGGCAATACTTTGCCCGCAGACCTTACGCAGGAAGAATAGCAATCTCTCACGCGCAGACTTTATACGCGAACAGCTCTGAAGCTCTACCTTATGCTTCTCTATTTTACGCGGATAACTCTGAAACCTATTTTACTCCGATAGTTTGAATCCCTGATTTACGCCAAACTATTTTTGTCTCTGCTTTACGCAGACAACCTCGAACCCCTACTTTACGCGGACTTTCTTGAAATCTCTGTTTTAGACAGACAACTTATAGATATATTAAGATTGTAGAACTTAGAAGGCCATACCTCTTTTAGGTCAACTAGCAACTTAGACAAGGAATTATAATAACAACTGTAGAGATTGTAGAGTCTTGTCTCTTTTGTGATTATTGAATTGTTATGAAATTTCTCGTATCATAATCTAGCGTACTTATATTTACCATACTACCTTGACTTATACTGCTATTATAGCCTAGTTTCGCAAGCTTATTCTTTATCAAGCTTGTTCTTGAGATATGTATTATTGGAGTACTACACTAATACATTTCAGAATCAGTGTATTACGGTCTGATCAACCATAGTGCACTTGGTTCGCCCTTCGCATAACTACTTTACGTGAATTGAGATATATAGTGATTAGTAGATAGATGTACTTGCCCGTTAGATATGCCTGAGCATATCGTATCAGCTACATAACTGTGCTGATCCGAATATGTGAATAGGGATTACCAAAATAGGATTTCAATCCACAACTGCCTTGACAATTCCCATTGTATTCTTTAAACGCCTTGACCTCCACACTTCTAATCTATTACTCCCCCCTTGAACTCTTGATTATTGTTTATCGTCTTTCCCTATTTCGAAAAAAACGAAACCTCGTGTCTCGTATAATTACGATAAGTGTATTGTTTCTGTAACTATTTCTGTTTGTTTCTTGGGTAATTACTAAACTCTATTATTAGTTTAGATTGTAGTTTAAAACTGTGCTATCTTTAGAATGACCTTCGCTACCTACCTACGTTTTATTACGTTCCTGATACCTGCATCACTAAGGCAGCATAAGAAATTTTATTTTTGCCTCGTAACTTGGAGCAAGATTCAGAACTCAAGTATTACGAAAAAGGATGTATCATTTTGCTGACAGGAGTCTAAAAGGATTTCACCTGAATGAACAATTGATTGACTCCTGAATGGATAGCAGCACCTATGACTAGGTTGACTTGTAAGGATCAAGATTCCTATGGACCCACTCACCAAGTCAGCACAATTCTTACCTATAGAGTTGACCAGTCTGCAGAAGCTTTAGCTAACTTATTTGAGGCAGATCGTAAGATTGTACGGCATACCAGTCAGTATTGTACCAGACAAGGATTCGCATGACCAGAGTTGGTCGTCAACACCGAAGAGACAGTTAAGTAAATACGAGGACACTGGCGAGCAGTACAAGACAGACAGAAGCAGTAGACAGACCGTCATCATCACCCCTTGGAATTCAAAGAGGACGATCATGTCTTTTTGAGGATATCACCTTTAGGCCGAGACCTGTCGTATCAAGAGCAACCCGTGGGAACCCTTGACCATCGAGAAACAGTATTGAAGAACCAGTCTATTCCCTTGATCCGCGTAGCATGGAAGCATGACGCGCCAGGAGAAACAACTTGGAAGCGCGAGTACGACATGCGTAAACGTTTTTGAACATATTCTCAACCCAAGATATGAATTACTTTGTTAAATTATATCTTATGCCGTCTTTGACTTCTACCATGGCTTAGTTTTAATTTCGAGGACGAAATTTTTATAAGTTGGGTAGATTGTAAACCCCCTCGACCAGATTCCAGTATTTTAGGGATATTTTTCACAATTTAGGATTTTTTGCAATTTATTAATTTATTTTGCTTACATATCCTATTGACTTGTGCACCTGTCCATTACCTAATTATTTGGAGCTTTACCTTGACTGTTATCCCCGAACGAAGTTCACATACCTCTCCTAGACATGCCAGTCTACTATCCTACACTTTATACAACTCCCAGATACTCAGTTCCGAGCCTCGTATGAGACGCACAAATCTCGTTACAATCGCCCGTATTTAATTCCTATTTTGATTCCCAGACCTATACCCATTTATGTTCCAATAGAGATTTGATACCCAACATGCACCTGTTTTGCCCAGACAAAAATATGTTATTTTTCTACACTAAGTATACTACATTTAGTGTATTGACACCGCAAGAAAATTATGGCCCTACCTGCCTCTAAATAATTAGAGAACACCGTGCGCAGTATTTATTAATTAATTAAATACGATGGCCCGTATCACCCCAAAACCAGGCCTAGTCCCTGCCCAGGCTCACCCCACACACCCCCAAGGCACTCCCCCAGCTTTCCCCCTCATTTCTATGAATTTTAGTATTTTCAGGAATCGGGTGTTTTTCCTAGACAATTTCGTAATTGCACAATTTTCCAAAATAGGACCTTTGCGCAATTTATGAAATTACAGGGACTTTCCTATAAATTGCAGTGTGAGGTGTCACCCCCTCATTGGCCGGTGAACCTGCACCGTCCATTTGGAGGCGGGACCCACCCGAAAAGATCCCGGAAATATCCCAAAAATATCTTGTAAATATCTTTAGATATTTTTACATATTAAATTAATATAATTTTTCTATAAAAGAAATAAGAAAATAAAAACTAAAAAACCCTAAACCTACCCTGGCCGCAGCCCCCCCCCGGTCGGAGCGGCAACCCCCTCCCCCCCCGGCGGCGAGTGCCCCGCTCGCGGCGAGCCACCCCCTTCCCTCCCCCCCCGCTGACCCCTCTCCTCCCCGAGTCTTCCCTCCTCTCCTTCTCCTCCGGCTCCTCTTCCCTCCACCGCCACCACCATCATCGGTCACCACCACCACCGCCATCATCATCGTCGTCATCCCCCCCCGCACCACCTCTCCCCTCTCCCTCTCTCCTCCTCCTCCGCCCCCACCAGCAGCAACCCCCTCTCCTCAGCCCCTTTCTCCTCCGCCACTCCAGCAAACACGACCCTGCACCACCTCTCCTCTCTCCCCAGCCACTCCTCCACCCCGCCTTCCGCCACCCGACCCCGGCCAGCTCCAGACCCCTCCGACTCCTCCCCACCGTGAACTCCCCCCCTGGCCGAGACCATCCCGCTCCTCCCTGCCCGACCTTCTCTCCTCCTCCTCCTTCACTTCCCTGCTCAGCCCCGAGCTTCTCCTCCAGCATTCCCCGAAGCGAGCCGACCCTGGCGCTACCTCCGGCCGTCCGTCAGAGGCCCCCTCGTCGCGCCGCCCTCCTCCAGCAAGCCGCCCTCCTCCAGCGAGCCGCCCCGGCCAGTCTCCAGCAACCCTAGGGTCGCCGTGGACGGGGACAGGGCACAGGACATGGACACAGCCCCCGGACTAGTGTCAGACACGGAGAAGTTTGGTTTTTTGAGCTCTGTTCAGGTAACCCATTCTAACTCCTCGTATTTCCGTTTTTAATTCCGTCAGTTGCATCGCGTAGACTGTATACCCCTCTCGGTGTCCGTGCAAACCGCTCGGAGCATCGCGTCCTGTGGCGATCACGAACCGCGATCCAAATACAGGAAAAATAACGACCCGATTCACCCCGGAACTGAGTACGCCCCGCCAAACGGGACGACTTGGTCGCACGCGGTCTTTACCGAAACGTGCGCGCCGTTGATACGGACGTGCGAGATTTTGCAGAAGTTGATTTGGATATGCGTGCACACCGAAATCAACACGTATCCGCCGACATCGCCCCGTATCCGTCAGTTCTGGAATACGCTGTAACTTTGTGTACACACGTCAGATCGAAACAAAACTTGCGCCATCGGACTCGTAGTAATACGCTGGTCCTGTGATCCAAGTTTGGTTCGATTCTGAGAACGTTGACAAAATCCCGTATCGTGGGCCCCACCGGCTCCACTTAACGGGCGATTTTGTGATTGGCCCATCGGAATCCAGTTCTGGATATTCCGTTGGATTCGTATCGACGTTCTTGACTTGTTGACACTAAGTTTGGCGAATTTGGAGACCTTTGACCTTGACACATTTTTCGGTGCAAAATGGCCCACATCTGGACCCCGCTTTGACCAGAAACTGTCATTTTTGCCCCTGTGTCCAAATTGAACTTAAGGACAGGCGTTTCTAGCTATTTGATATTTTCTGAGACTGTTAGTGATGTTTATTTCAGTATCCGGAGATATTATTCTGAGGCCATAGTTCTGACTTTTGGCATTTGACATCAGGATATTATATTTGCAGCTCTCCTGCCAGGCAAGTATACCTTGCCTTGTTGTACTGTTTAAATTCAGTTATTGTTAGTTACATGTTTATTTATTTTAATATTATGTAAATGTGCGCGTCCGAGAAGACTCGGGTGCAGTCAACGAAGGCGTTGACGTTAGGACTTGTGTCTGACCTAGTGTCTAGTAGACCCACCTAAAGTTATAAAGTTATTAATATAACTTCTCAGGCCTTGACACGTATCATTACACATCACAGAGTGAGTACATGTAGGGACACGTGCCTCATGCGCGACTGGCCATCAGTGTGAGCAACACGTGTAGCGGTATTTAGCTCAGTTGTTTATGTTATTGAGACTTGCATCATAGTAGGAGGTGTCCACATCGTTTTTATGACTTGTACATCTATATTGGGCGGGAAAGATACTAGTAGGCGTATGGGACACCCCCTCCTTATATATTCCTGTTGCCTGATACCATACTCTTCGGAGATGGGGCGTTCCTGTTACCATGCTGCTCGGAGATATGGTATTGGTTTTCTTGTTCCCGTTACCATGCTCCGAGGAGGATGGGATATTCCTATTTTATCCTTCGTTCCATACTCTGCAGGGATGGACGATTGCAGAGTGCCCTTGCGTCAGGGGGCATATGACACATATACTAGCCAGTCACGACGATTGGTGAATTACGTCAGCATATGTCTAGCCACACATTCCCATGCGTACTACAAGGTCTTTAAATTACATTCATTTAGATGGTTAGCACACCCCATTTACTGATTCAGTATTTACATTATGGCATGCTTCTATGTATCTTGTTATGTCCCTCTGAGGACTTGGTCCCTTTCCAGGTGTAGATGTTTCTGAGTATTCGTGGGAGCGCAGATCCGGACAGACTACTTATATTCCGAGGAGGTCTTCTATTCGAGCCTCGTGATTGTCAGATGTTGTTCTTATATGGTGTGTATCTGGTTCCTTTTATATTCTATTTTCGCCAGTAGTTTTGTTTCCATCCGGCTGTCATTCTTTAGATATTTGTTATTGAGATCTAGTTACTTGGTTATTAGTTATTCATGTATATTTGACTCTGTGGATGAGATTTAGATATTACCCTGTGACTTGTGATTAGTTTTACCACTTATGAATTTATTGTTCATATACAGCGTACGCACGTATATATGGTTTCCATATATTGGAGTTGCCATATATACGGGCGGCTGGCATAGTTACGTGACCTAGTCCTACGTATTTTGGGACTGGGGCGTGACAAGAAGCTTCAAATATTGTAGGAGGGTTTGGATTCTCATTGCCAAAGTCGTCAATCACTACTCTCTGTCTGTGCTCTCTCTCTCTCTCTGATCTCTTGGTCTCTGATCTTGATCCTCTCCTCGATCTTCTTGATCTCGACCTTCTTGATTGTGTCCTTCTTGATTGTGACCTTCATCTCCTGTGACCGAAAGTCTCTATTTATAGAGCTCAGTCACAGTAACTGTCCAGTCGACGTAGAAGCCAAACTGTGAAGAGAGTTGCACTCTTTTCGCGGCGGTTATAATAACTGCTACCTACGTCTGAATGATCTCCTGAATCCGCGTGTGACGCGTGTCCCATTATGAGGTAACGCGTATAATCGCTCATCGAAGATCACGGCATGCAAGCCATGTCGATAACTGCCCCTCAGGTAAAGATGGTTGGCGTAAAAGCCAAATAGCTATTTTGTTGGCGTAAAAGCCAAGTAGCTGTCTTGTTGGCATAAAAGCCAAATAGCTGTCTTATTGGCATAAAAGTCAAATATCTGTTTTATTGGCAAAAAAGCCAAATAGCTGTCTTATTGGCGTAAATGCCAAGTAGCTGTCTTGTTGGCGTAAAAGCCAAATTCTGCGTAAAGTTTGATGCTGCATAAATAGGTAACCAGCGTAAACTAGCCAATTATCCTTCCTGACTGAGGTCTTGAGCGTATTCTGGACTAAATAGCCTTATCACGTACCTTTGCAAATATAGCCTGAGTTGGCGTATTTCGAGGAGATAGTATACGGCGTACTCCTATAGTTGAAAATAGCTTGATTGGCGTATTTCGAAGAGATAGCATACGGCGTACTCCTATAGTTGAAAATAGCCTGGTTGGCATAACATGCAGGGATGATGACGTAAGCGTATTAGCCCTAGTTTTAGCTCTCCCGGCCATTAAAAATAGAATAAAATCTCGTACATTAAATGCAGAGATCTGCCCCCATCTCGTGCATTAACTGCAGAGATATGCCTCGAGTTCTGTACGAGAGATAGCTTTTGACATGGCATCTGATTTCGTCTTATGTTGAGCATAAAGACTCATTTCTGCCCATGTAGAATAGGCAGCGTATTCTTTGAATGCGTAAAAATGACTTGTATCAAAGATATGTCACTAACCGACAGCCTGGGCCTTTGTACAGAATCATCATTACAGTCGTCCTCTCAATCATCGTGCAGTACTCTTTGTCAGGAGTCAGGTTCACTGTTTTGTCTGACAGGTTCATTCGAGGAATATGAAGAGTTCCTCGTACAACTTCATACTGCATTAAAAGCAGACATATTTTACGCCGAAGGGAGGTGTAGCAATCTTTTTACGCCAAAACAGCCTGGAAGTGCTTGTCTTATGCGGGCTGTTCTGGAGCTCTATTTGACGCTAAATAGCATTGAAGCTCTGTTGTACGCCAATGGCTCTGAAGTCATATTTTACTCCACACAGCGCTGGAGCTCTGTTTTACGCGAGCTTCATACATGTTGGAGGTTTTACCATATAATTCCTCAGCATATTTTTATGCTTCTACAATGGCCAATGAACCTAATTATGCTACATGATAATGGAGTAGTCTCATAAACAAGGTCAATACAAATACATAAATAAAAATATATCGCGACGACACCGTCGCACGCATTTTATATAACAGTTAAAATATATGAACTAAAAACAGAAAATAAAGATGCATGCAACATATGAAATATAAATAACAGTACAATGACAAGGTATACTTGCCTGGCAAGAAGCTGCAAGATGTAACGTCTAGATGTCAAACACACAGGATCAGAAGCTATGACCTCAGAACAGATATCTCTGGATGCTGAAATAGATATCACTAACGTTCCCAGAATAACCAAAATAGCTAGAAATCACTTCCCTTTCGTCCAATTTGGATACAGGGGCAAAACGGTAATTTTGGGCCAAAGTAGGGTCCACATGTCGTCCACTTTGCACCGAAAAGTATATCAAGGGCAAAGGTCTCTAAATAGGACAAATTATAGGTCAAACAAACTCTAAATGTCAGTACGAACTCAACGATATGTCCAAATATGGATTTCGATGAGCCGAACACAATTTTGCCCAAAAAGTCAACCATAGGACATGCCAATTGGCGACTTGGTCAACTATCTCAGAATTGCGTAAAAATTGGGTCACAGGACCAGTACGTTACCACGAGTCTAGTGGCACAAGTTTTGTCGCATTCTGACGAGCGTGCACAAAATGCGTAGGACTTTTGTAAAAGTTGCGACACGGGAGATTTGCTGCAAATACGGGCTGATTTTGACGCGCACACACTGTTTGTGGTAGAAAACGAAAAGAATGAAAGATGTATTCAAGACGGGGTTTATACAGGACCCGTGTTCTTTTGTTTACAAACAAACTTGTACAATGTAATCCTATACGAGGATGTGGGAGTACAATTTATTTAATCTGGGTATAAATTGCTATAGGTGTCTGATCTGTAGTCGATCACTTTAGCCCTTGGACCACACGATGGTGAAGAAGTGCCGTAGAAGACAGGAAGCAGCCTCGGAGGTTGCAGAAAAGGGTGGATGCACGATGTCCAGGTCGTCGATCCCTATCCTTTGCCTGTGCTCCGGGTTCCTCTCTCTCTCTCTCTCGATCTCCTCTCTCCTGGCTCGATCTTCAATTGTTCGACCTCTTCTCTGAGTCTTCAATTGTTCGATCTTTCAATTTGTCGACCTTTTTCCTCTGTTGATAGAGGTCTCTATTTATAGAGTTTTAGTGACAGTGACCACTCAGTTGGTGTAAAAACCGAGGAGTGGACAACATAGTACCCTTTTACACGACGGTTAAAGTAACCAATGCCTGCGTATGGATGATCTTTTGAATGAGCGTGTGACGCGGGTCCAACTAAGGAACACAACGCGTACGATTGCTACGAAGATCACGGCGTAAAAGCCACGTAGGTAGGTATCCCCCGTGTAGAAGAGGTGGGCGTAAAAGCCGATGTCTGTCACCGTGGCATAGAAGCCAAGTAGGCATAGAAGACGGGTGGGCGTAGAAGCCCGACGGCATAAAAGCCGGGTGAGCATAGAAGCTGAGGAGGCGTAGAAGCCATCTGGGCACAGAAGCTGAACGGGCATAGAAGCCACTGCGTAATGTGCTTGGGGAGGCGTGGAAGCCGAGAGAGCATAGAAGCTGAGGAGGCGTAGAAGCCATCTGGGCACAGAAGCTGAACGGGCATAGAAGCCACTGCATAATGTGCTGAACGCTGACGTAGACGTCTTTTAGCCGGAATCACGGCTTTTGAAGATATTATCAAATCCCTCGCATTAAATGCAGAGATCTGCCATTATTTTGTGTATTAATTGCGAATGCGTGTTCTGAAGGCCTGCCATCGTTCAGGGACGTGCCTCGAGCCATGTGTGGAAAATAGCTTTTGTTGTGGCAGTCTGTTTGTCTTTCGTGGGGCGTAGATGGTTCTCGTCCGCCTGTATGAAACAAGGCAGTGTATCCCTTTGTATGCGTAAAAGCGGTTTATGCAAAGGGGATGTCACTAAACGCCGGTTTTGGTGACTCTTCATCAAATCCCTTACATTAAATGCAGAGATCCGCCATCATTCTGTGCATTAAATGCAGAGGCATATTCTGAAGGCCTGCCATCGTTCAGGGACGTGCCTCGAGCCATGTGTGGAGAACAGCTTTTGACGTGGCAGTCTGTTTGTCTTCCGCGGGACGTAGATGGTTCTCGCCCGCCTGTATGGAACAAGGCAGTGTATCCCTTTATATACGTAAAAGCAGTTTATACAAAGGGGATGTCACTAAACGCCGGTTTTGGTGACTCTTCATCAAATCCCTTGCATTAAATACAGAGATCCGCCATCATTCTATGCATTAAATGCAGAGGCGTGTTCTGAAGGCCTGCCACCCTTCTGTGCATTAGTCGTGCCTCGAGAAGACCGTTACCGCCTTGTGCGCCAATCGCAGAGACGTGCCTCGAGCCCTACGCAAAGTACAGTTTTTGACGTGGCAGGCGGTTTGTCTGCTGTGGAGCGTAAACAGCTCACGTCTGCCCGTGTAAAACAAGGCAGCGTATCCCTTTGTGTATGTAAAAGAAACAGTTTACGTAAGGGAGATGGCAGTGACTGACAGCCTGGGTCGTAGTACCGTGCCATCATTATAGCCGTCCATCTGGGTAGCCGAGCCGTATCCTTCTGTCAGAAGTCCAGACGTCAGGTTCATTGCAGGGTCTGACAGGTTCATCTCGGGGAGCACGAAGCGTTCCTCGCACGCTTTAATACCGCATTTGAAAGCGGAAGTGTTTTACGCCATATAGGCGACGAAGCCCTCTGCTTTACGTTCTGAGGCGGCCTGGACATACTGCACTTACGCGAATGGTCCTGAGAAGCTCTTGCCTTGCCTGCTTGGTGGCTCTGAGGTCACCTCTTTACGTTGCCCTGCACCAATAGGTTGCGTATAGTCATCCGGCATATTTTTCATGCTTCTACAAGACCCCCTTCAAAGCTTTTAAATTCCTCGGAATTTGAAACGCTTTGAATGAAGCATGAACCGTTCCTCGTAACTCGGAACGCCTTCTGAAATGGAGCCCGAAACGGTCAAGTTTGACACGTTCTTTCAGGCCGGTCTTTACGGCGGATTTATTGGGGGTAGGTGTAACCTCTTTTGCCTATAAAAGGGCTGAGGAGTTAACCTGTTCTTCCCATATTTCCTTTCACCATGCTGAGATGATCGCCGGAGTTCGTCGGGTCGACCTGAGGAAGAAGAAGACCATGTTCTTCCAGCATGTAAGGAGCCGAACAAGACGTCGTCTTCGAGCAAGTGTCATCTGCAATGATGAATCATGGAAGGATATCTTAGCCTCCCTTGCTCGGGATAATCAGCAACTTCATGCGGTATCTCACTCGGAGAGTGGGGAGGGGTCACATTTGACCAGGCCGCTTGCAAGTGGCGCCTTCTCTCGTTACCTCTGGTGACGAGAGGTAGACAGACCGGCTAGGGTGGCAGTGGTCTGTAGGGAAGCAGAGTTACCCTGCTTTCCTTCGGTTGGAGGATGGGTCTATGCCCAGTTGTGTATCCTCCTGCCACCGCTCATCTTCTTGGAAGAAGAGAAAGACCTTTGTAGAGGGGATTTCCCTCATATGTAATCACGAAAATGAAGAAAAATCCCTTGTAGACAGGATTTCCCTCATATGTAATTGTGATTTTAACTTTAAATAAAGTCGCCTTTCTTCTCCGCATATGATCATCTTTGCCATACGTTACTGTGAAGTCTGAATATGTGCAGCTTCGACACGTCTGATTCTGTACGCCGACTCTGATAAAAAGAGTATTAGGTCCCGTCCTATCTTTTACGCATAACTAGTGATGCGCAGATGCTTTAGGAATGTAGGAACCGCGTAGAGTTTCTGAACTGTCTCCTGATGAACAGAAATTTTGTTCAGACTTCGTCTTCAAGAATGACCTCTCGAAACTCCCTTGGAACAGGGTCGAGGTTTCGGCTGTCAAACCGAGTTGCCATAGACGAGATGTTCAGACTGGAGTCTGGATGATCCTTCATTTGACTTGAGAAGAGTAATTTCTCAATGTTTGAACTCTGTATGCTTCGGGTACTTGGGATATATATTGAGGCCAAGATGGAGTATCTTCTGTATGAACTCCTGTAATTGACCGCTTTGAGCACTGTTCGGATATGCAGAAAGTCAGAGATCCGTTAGTGTAGATGAGCTAAAAATCCTGAGTTCGTAGCCTACCGAGCGTAGAAAGCCACCGAGCGTGAGGTTGTAGGTTTATATCTGCTAAGCATGAAGTCGTAGGTTTGTAGCCTCTCGAGCATAAAAGCTACTGAGCACAAAAGACATCCGGGCATAAAACCATAGACTTATAGCTTGTGAGCATAAAACTGTAGATCTGTAGCCGTCGAGCGTAGAAAGCTCTTTTAGCGTAGAACTGTAGATTTGCAGCCTGTGAAAAAGAAGTCTTCCGAGCGTGAGGTCGTGGATCTTGTTGCCTCCGAGCGTAAACTAAACACCACCGGGCGTGGGACCATAGGTTAGTATCTGCTAAGCGTGAAGTCGTAGGTTTGTAGCCTCTCGAGCAAAAAAGCTACTGAGCACAAAAGGCATCCGGGCATAAAACCATAGACTTATAGCTTGTGAGCGTAAAAACCGTAGATCTGTAGCCGTCGAGCGTAGAAAGCTCTTTAGCGTAAAACCGCGAATCTGCTTTGCACGAAAAACTCTTCGAATTTGCTGACTGTCCGTCTTTCGAGAGTAGTGGATTGCCGTAGTACCCAATCATAACCAAATATTAATTTGCGAGATTTGGTTAGGGTTTCGAGGAATCCGTCCGAGGATTCGAGGAGTCGATCCGAATCCTATATATATCCCGAGATCTTGCGAGAAAACTTTTCATCCATCTTCTGCGAAAGAGAGTCTTCGTCCGTTCGAGTTTTTTTCTCCGTTGCTTCTTCGAGCACCCAGAGTCTTCAGAAATGGCGCCGAAGCAAACCCCTTCCGCTAAGGGAAAGAGTGTAGGTTCTTCTTCCCATTCTTCCGCCCCGACGAGGGAGTCTTTGGGCGGGCAAGGCGAACTTCATTCTGAGCAAAGTATCCCGCCGACGAGCAGCGCTCCCGGCCTTAGAGGTAGAGCCTTCGGGATGACAAAGAACGACGAAAAATCCTTCGCACACGTTGAACGTGACCGCGCTAGGTCATCTTCTGTGCTGATAGCCTCTTTGAGGAAGATGATGCACGGAGACGTTTTTATCTCTTACGCCCATATTTCTAATGTGCCAGCGTAAGGGCTCCATCGTTTTTCCAGTTCTGGGCGTAACAGCTCCGACTGCCGAAAACTTGGTGTATACTATAAAATTTTAGTTTTACGCCTGGGGACGGAACCTCCGGCGTAATAACTAGAATTTTTGGTAGCCCGGCGTAAAGCACGGATCGTACGCTGCCAGTTACGTCTCTGGATGAGACCTCCTGCGTAAAATGGCCAAATTTGTACAGTCTTGGCTTAAAGCACAGACTGTGGCTTCTGGATCCCCATGTTGCAAGATTTCGTAATGACGTGTTTTTTTCTCGTACTTTTGCAGTTAATTTGGGTGAGTCTCCACTGGCTGAGGTGATGGGTTCCGCTGCCGGGATGCTGCACTCGAACTATTTGGAGGATCTGTCCCACGTGGCATTTCCCATCTCCGGACCCCAGTATCCTGAGGGAAGGGAGCTTTTAATATCAGCTTAGGGCGAGCGGATGCTGCTGAATATGATTAACGGGGAGCCCCTGACGTATATAGACGGGGAGCAGTACATAAAGCCAGCTTTTCTCTTTGGGGACATGATCGATAAACGGTCCCAGACGAAGCCTAAGAGAGAACCTTGGATATTTCTTGCCGGGAACCTGGTTTTGTACCTGCCAACGATGCCGAGGGACTATCCCATTTCGGCCTTCTTCCATGCGACACACCCTAGGAGGATGTCGTGGACCCTGACGCCCGATCTTCACGGCAAACCGGGAAAGATCTTTCATCTGAAAGGAGCTGACCAGGGGTCGTTCGTCAGCCGTCCTTCTGGCCTCGTGACGTCGTTCAGGGGACTGTGCCCGGGCAGTACCCCGAGCGAAGATAGTCTAGTGATCCAGCCTGTCCAGTTGCCGACTTTCTGCAACGACTTCATGGGGCGAGGGGGAGTATATCCCAAGGAGAATCCTCGATGCAACGGGTGGATCACTCCAACAAACCGTCGATGGGCTTGCCTACTTGACTGGGCCTTGAAGCATTGTCAGAGAGAGCTGGAGTGCATTGGGCTGTATGCCGCTGTGAGCGCGACCAGTGTTGGGTTGCCTCCTAACCCTAACCTGTACTTGGCACTGATGGAGCGATATATTTCGCTCACCGGGACTTTTGCCACTCCGCTGAGGGAGTTGGGATTGGCCCTCCATGAGATGGAAGTGATCTCGAGGCTGCCGATGGGGGATACCCCCTATGAAGAGTATGTCCCCACCAATCGAGAGTTGGGGGATTCGGACCCTCGGGTAGTGGAGGTGTATCAGGAGCTGATGTGCCACTACTTTGCGTGCACTGCTTTTTATGACGAGCCTTCTGATTTGGCCCATACCACCAGGTGGACGTCCTACCTCTTCTTCCACCGGGCCAGGGCCGCCAAACCGGAGAAAGTTTTGGGGGGCAAGGATGAGCCCATAAATTGTTTGGGCGTGCTTAGTGCCCAGGTCGTTGAGGCTCTTATGGATGACGCCAAGGCTCCGAACCAGATTCTTGACGACGGGGTAGGAAAGTATCCTGAAGGCACTAAGGCCTATAGCTACTTGAGGCGTTGCCGCTGACCTCTGTCCAAGGAAGCCCAGCTGGCTGGTTTCCTCTCCATATGGTTGCGTCGAGTAGTGGTGCCCGGTACTGCATCTGCGGACCGCATTCACCAGAACATCCTGTGGCCCACGGTGTGTCTGGTGTTTGGGGCAAGACTGGGCTTACTCCCTGCTATGGTGTGTCGTATACAGGCTGGCCTGAGAGCCATGACTGACGGGCTGCTCGCCGATGAGACTCGGCGTGAAAGCTTTCCTCGGGTAGAATTACCATACCTGTATATGATGGGATGGTTAATTCTGCACAACCCTCGGGTGATGTCCCCTGGCTCCGGTAGTAGCCCGGGGGGTAGCTTTCAGCTGAATTATAAGGACTCTCCCTAGAATGTGAACACAATTCTAGACTGTAGGCTGACACTGGGCCTCAGTCACGGCTGGAAGCTCCTTTGTATTGTCCCCTCTGTACATCGCAATCAATCGAGGATCAGGCTGGAGGACTTAGGTGGAGAGAAGACTAATCTTTCTCCGGAGGCTTTTAAGTGGTTGATCTGTATCAGGCCTTCCCACTTGTTGTATAGAAGTAAAGATCATTGCTTCTTCGAGCCTTACTTGCCTAGTCGGTTTGCCAGGCAATTTGGGTACGACCAGTTGCACGTGGGCAATGTCGTCACCAGCTTCAGGTCCAGGGGCGGACTCATTGATGGAGCCAGAGGATGGCGATATTTCATCATGGGATGCACTAGAGCAATCTTTACCGTGCCGGTCGTCACACCCTCCACGGAGCTACGCATCTTACATTCGTATGCCCAGTTCTATGTGGCGGTTAACACCTTCCACCGTGATTTTGACATGCGTAGGAGTTTTAGGGTGCCGTCTTCCACGCCTGGGGGAAGAGTCGAAGTCCCTTCGGTTTCTCCTGACGAGGGTGAGGAGTTCGCTACTCCTGATGAGCCGTTGGTGTCGGTGCCGAGGTGTGAAGTGCCTCTGCCTGCGGGGGCCTTGGTAGTCTCTGGGAAGCGAAGGGCCGCTGCTCCCAAGGAGGTTTCTCCTCGCAAGAGGAAGAGGACGGTCAATCGTTCTCTTCGAATTCCTGGTATCGAGGCTCCTAGAGAGGAATCTGCTGTTTCGCCTGTCGAGGATGTTTCCCTGATCGGAGGTTCCTCGCCTTCTAGGGAGGGACCCTCAATTTCGGCTGGCGGTGCCGGGGCACTCCGTCTTGAGGATGTCGTCGTCGCTACTGCCTCCGGTAGTGGTACGAGATTGTCGGTGCGGCCGAGGCAGATGGGAGAATCTTTCCTTAGACCAGCAACGGATGAAACCCCTGCCGTGTCCGTGAGTATGCCTGGCGAGGTCCCAGCTGACGAACCTCGACCGCGCCTTGGTGGAGGCTTGGTAGAGCTCCTGGCGATGTCGGTTGGCCCACCCCCTTCTCCAGGTATGACAGTTCGCATTACGTCATTAAGGCGTAATTTAGCTACATCGGCTGCAGATGCACCGTATATGCCGCTGGCCACGGGTAAATGTCATCTTTATGTCTCCTTTTTAGAAAGAGTACCATTATATTGATATCAACTCTCTTGTCCTTATCCGAGGGGATGGCGTCCACGGGGAATATAGCTCTGAAGCGCCTTCTGGCCCTGCTCCGGCTCATGGTGACGACATGGAGGCGTTTGACTTTGAGGAGGAAATATCTCCGGGGGCCGGTTCGCTTGTTGAAGAGGCTTTGATATCCCAAAAAGAAGAAGAGCCTGTCATTGCGACTACTTCGGTTGACGTGCCCCTTTTGGTCGCACCACCTGTTGAGGCGACGGTTGTGACCACTTCATCTGCAATCATTCCTGGAGGGGGACTTGCCAATGCCGCGGCTACTCCTGGCGCCCAATCGGATTTAGCTGCGCTGACCGAGCAATACACCAGTGTCTTCTATGCTACTTTGAAGGCGCTGGTACCGATGGTGCTGAAGGGGAATTTGGACCTTGAGCGCCTGAAGAAGTCCTCTCGGATTCTGATAGAGGCGATCCGGGATTTTGACGGCACTGGGCTAGCTGATGCCTTGGAGGCGATGGTTAATGGTTTGGAGCAACCCATTAACGAATATTTGCAGCTAACTCGGGGCGGTATTGAAGCTGAGGTCCAGTCCAGATATGACTTCATGACTGCGCGGTTTGCCAAACAGATGGAAAGCTTGGATAAACTCGTTCAAACACGTCAGCTGGAGATGGACGAAAGAAAAGCCGTCGTGGAGGAGGCCCTTGCCCTTCAACTAAAGTGCCAATCTGAGCATGAAGGGAACGTAGCGAGGGCTCGCAAGTTGAGAGAAAAGCTCACTCAGGCGGAGGAGTGGGCTTCCCAGTCATTGGCAGGTCTGGATGTAGCGACTGGTTGACTGAGCGCAGCGCGACGGGATCTGGATCGTACAGAAGCTGCCCGTGCGGGTGTTCGTCGGGCGAGGGCCGAATTGTCCCTCAAGGGAGACAACGAGGCACGGCTGGAGCAGGCCCGCGCTGATGCCTTGGCCTGCAGGGATGAGAGGATAGCTGTACTGGCGCAGCAGATTCACGATCTGACCGCTCCCCCACAATGATGTACCCTTTCTTCTTCTTGCTTCCCAGTGTAATTCTGCTCTTTCTTGGAAATAAAGTGAACTCTTTCCTGACTTTGTGGACCCATCATTTCGGAATGTAAATGACAGGTTTGGACGAGAGTGATATCAGAGGTAGTATGGACGTGATAAACTCTCGAGAAACTCTAGTAGGATATATTTATTCAGAGGTCATACGGACATGATATAATATGCTTTGACTAAGGTTTGTAGGTAAGATACTATCAGAGGTGATATGGACATGATAGGCTCTCAAGAAACTTTAGCAGGACACATTTATTCAGAGGTCATACGGACATGATAGAATATGCTTTGACTAAGGTCTGTAGGTAAGATACTATCAGAGGTGATATGGACATGATAGGCTCTCAAAAAACTTTTGCAGGACACATTTATTCAGAGGTCATACGGACATGATAGAATACGACCCAACTAGTTGTGTTTTTGGAAGTAGTTTTGTCAGAATTGAGGTTTTCGCTATATTCCAATTGAGCAGAGGAGGTTAAGCATAGTACCTTTTCAGGAATTTATCGTTGATAGGAGCCATTAACAGGTCTCCATTAGGCTGGGCTGACCTGTAAGCGCCATTTGAGAACGTTGTCTCGACCACATAAGGACCTTCCCATTTGGGCTGGAATTTGCCTTTACTCCTGTGGGTAAGAATCATCGGCCTTCTTACGGCTAGAACTAGCTCGCCGACTTTGAACACTCTTTTCTTTACTTTATGATTGAAAGCTCTGGAAATGCGTGCTTGGTAGAGCGTGATGCGCTGCTGAGCTTGGAGGCGTTTCTCGTCTAATCCTTCTAGCTCCTGAAGTCTTAAAAGGTCGTTCTTCTCTTGAGTCAGCTCGTTAGCCATGGCTATTCTGAGTGACGGGATCTGGATTTCAATGGGGAGAACTGCTTCGCTTCCGTAGACCAGTGAGAATGGAGTACAACCTGTCGGTGTTCGTACCGTTGTGCGGTATGCCCAGAGACATTCGCCCAGTCTCTCATTCCAATCTCTTTTGTTCGAAGAGACAAACTTCTTCAAGAGTTTGATAATGGTTTTGTTGAAAGCTTCCGCCAAACCATTAGCAGCTGGATAATATGCCGTAGAGGCAACATTATGTATCCGATTTTTATCGCAAAATCGATAAAATGCTTGACTGATGAACTGAGGCACATTGTCGTGAATTATCCTCCGAGGTACCCCGAAGCGATAGATGACATAATGCTTGATGAAGCTGATCACATTAGACGCCTTTACCTCCGCAAGAGGGATCGCCTCTGCCCACTTGGAGAAGTAATCCGTGATGGCCAGTATGAACTGGTGACCCTTGGAAGAAGATGGGTGAATAGGACCAATGACATCCATACCCCATGCTTCGAAAGGCCAGGACGCAACCGTGGGATGTAGATATTCGGACGGCTGATGTATGAAGTCTGCATGGACCTGACAGGCCTTGCATTGTTTTGCATAGCTGATCGCGTCTGTGATCATAGTGGGCCAGTAGTAGCCCATTCTCCTGATACGATCCTGTAGCTTAAGGCCGGGTTGATGCGCCCCGCATATGCCGTCGTGAGCTTCACGGATGATTAGCTGTGCTTCATTGTCAGAGAGACATCTCAATAGCAGTCGGTCATAGGTCCGGCGATATAGGCATTGTGAAGATGCATCGAAGTAGAAGCGTAAGGATCGTCTCTTGACGGATACCGCTTCTTTAGGGTCTTCCGGCAAGATTCCGTATGCCACAAAATCTATGAAAGGACTCTTCCAATCTCGTCTGGGAGGATCGGTGCGTGTAGCGTAGCTGCGTTCTATGTGAGAGTTGTTTTTCATACAGAGTAAATCTCTATTAAGAAGGATTACCGAGTTCTGCCTTCTTATAGGAGTAGCTAAATTTGCAGCTAGACTGGCTAGGGCATCAGCTTCAAGGTTCTGGGATCGAGGCACATGCTCCAGGAAAAATCTTTTGAATGTCATGGCTATCTCGACTGCTGCTTGGTGATAGGGGATGAGATCTGGATTCCGGACTTCATATATTCCTCTGACTTGATTGACGATAAGCAGAGAATCACCGAAAGCTTCCAGGGATTCGACCCCCAGCTCTTTAGCGACTTGGAGCCCGATTAACAGAGCGTTATACTCTGCCACGTTGTTGGAGCAGGGCTCGTTGAGAGAGTATGCTCGGTAGACGACGAGTTTATCGGGAGTAACCAGGACGATTCCTACTCCTGAAACCGTACTTCCCTTAGGACCAGTTCTGGAGGCACCATCAAAGAAAAGTTGCCATGCGTCACTTTTCGTCGCGGAATTACATTCTGCAACTTCGTCAGGGATGTCCTCGTACAACTTGGAGGTCTCCGGGATTGGATGAGCAGCTAGGAAGTCGGCCAATGCTTGGCCTTTGATGGACTTCTGAGGGACGTACACCATGTTATATGGTGTTAACAGCATCGCCCAAGTTGCGAGTCGGGAATTAAGAGCACTTGGCTTGCTCATTAGTACTCGAAGAGGGTTGATTCTGGAGATGATATGGATAGTCTGGCCGGTGACATAGTACCGCGTCTTCTGGATAGCGAACATCAGAGCCAAGCATTCTTTCTCCACTGGGTTGTACCGGTGTTCGGCCCCGACCATCATTCTACTTAGATAGTAGATAGCCTGTTCATGCCCTACATCATTCTTCTGCGCAAAAAGAGCTCCCAGGGAATGGTCCATTGCTCGAACGTATAGAAAGAATGGTCTTTCTACGACGGGAGGCACCAGAACTGGCGGATGAGTGAGGTAGCGTTTGATATCGTTAAACGCTTGTTGACAGGCTTCGTCCCATACGAAGGATACACCTTTCTTCATGAGGCGAGAAAAAGGCTGACATCTTCCGGAGAGGTTGGATATAAATCTCCGGATGTAAGCCAAATGACCTTGAAATCCTCTAAGTTCCCTCAGATTGCGAGGCGATCGCATTTCTACGATGGCTTAGACTTTCTCAGGGTCCACTTGGATGCCTTTGGCGGTAATGAAAAATCCCAGGAATTTGTCGCTAGATACACCCAGAAAGGACTTTGTAGGATTCATCTTGAGTTGATGTTGGCGCATCAACTCGAACACCGACCTCAAGTCTCGAATGTGATCATCTTTGAGGCGACTTTTGACAGCTATGTCGTCCATGTAGCATTCCACCGTTTTGCGTAAATGCTCATGGAATATGTTACTCATAGCTCGTTGGTATGTTGCCCCGGCGTTCTTTAATCCAAAGGGCATTACTGTATAGCAATATACCCCCAGTGGTGTTCGAAAGGCGGTATGCTTCTCGTCTCCAGGATGCATCTTGATCTGATTGTATCCTGAGAATTCGTCCATGAAAGACATGCGTTCAAAACCGCAGGTATTGTCGATCATGATGTCTGTGATGGGAAGAGGGAACTCATCCTTGGGGCAGGCCGCATTCAGATCCTGGTAATCGATGTAGATGCATATTTTCCTAATTTTCTTCATGACTGGGACAACGTTGGCGACCCAGTCGGGATGTTGTTCCTCACGGATGAAACCGCAGGCTATCAACTTTTTGACTTTGGCTTCAATGGCGTCCATCATGTCCGGGCGGAACCGGCGCTGGTGCTGCTTTACAGGCTTTGAATTGGGCGATATATTGAGTTTGTGGGTAGCCATCTCTGGATCAAGTCCTGGCATATCCTCATAATTCTACGCGAAGACGTCGATGTATTCTCTTATCAGTTGAATAACTTCTTCCCTTTCGGCTGGGGAAAGATTGTTACTGATAAATATCGGCCTTGGTGAGAGTTTATCCCCAACGTCGATCTGAATAACTTTATCTTCAGTGGGAGGTTCTCTCTACTCGAAGCGGAACTCCCATTGTGTATCCATCTGTTGAGCCCAAGAGTCATTTTCGAATGGCTCAGACTCTGGCTCATTTGCTTCGCAGGGCTCTATCACTACCATATTTACTGATAATGTTCGCTCGAGAGCGTCAGGTGAGTCGGAGGGTGATGAGCCGTCCTGATATGAGGAAAGGAAATTCTTGCTTGATTTGGAGGAGGCGGCATACCCTAACCCGAAACGGGTCTGTTGATAGCGGGGATTGCCGAACAGTGGCGTTCGTCTGCCCTTCCCGTAGTTGAGGCCTGGCTTTCACTCCAAGTCGTAGCCCATGTTTTGCATGATCCTCAATGCCTATGGGCTGTATTGGTGGACCTGCATTTTCCCAGTATCGTCATCGAGAGAATCCTCTTGGACAGTCGGTTGACTGCGTACGCGGCCGAAGACTATTGTATGCTGATTATCGCAGGTAGGCGGGACAAGGAAGATAGAGTCCTCTTGCGGTCCATACGTTGTGACGACGTTGGATGATGATGCTACCTCCCATATGTACGGGTGATAGGAACCCATAGTTGTCAAGCAGTTCTGTGCTAATGTTTCTATACCGTCATGGGGAGAGGATATATCTGTTCAGAGGTAAGATAGACATGGCAGTTTTTGTGGACTTTACACTACTGGTGTACTTAGGGCTAAGTACAAATGTTAAGTGTAGATGACAATCGATGATCAGGGATAATGATAAACCCTTTTTACTATATAGTGATTTTCTCGAGTGGGGATAGACCTGTAGGGTCCACTGGGGAAACCTTCAGGGTTCATCATGCCGTATCTTTCTTGAGGAACCAAAAAAAAGGTGAACCCTGGCTCACAGTGGTTGTTCCCTCGTTTATAGATGTAAAGTGGTGACCTTGGCGTCGATCAACTCCTGAATTTTTCTTTTTAACAAATAGCAGGCCTTCGTAGGGTGATGGACGTACTGATGGAAGAGACAATAATCTGGATCATCGACTTCGCCGGCGCTCTCGGGATATCTGATGTTAGGAACCTGGAGTTTGTTTTCTTTTATCAACATGTTGAAGATTTCAACGACGTCGTCTTCCTTGAAGGAAAAGGCCTTTTTCGATCTTCGGGATCCTGATGCCCGAGTCCTTTGATCTTCTGGGAGGGCCGCCCTCGCTGTCTTGTACCTAGATTTTGAGAGGGTTCTACCCCTCGTCTTGTCGTTGTATTGGTTTTTAGAAGCTGACTTGGAGGGACCTTCCTCTGGTATTACAGGATCATCCTCTGGAAGTTTGGTGTGTGCAGCAGGGGACGCAGTGTACCCCAACCCGAAACGAGTTTGTCGATAGTAAGGATTACTATGCAACAGTGTTCTCCTGCCTCTTCCATAGTTGAGACCTTGCTTTGATTTTAAATCATAACCCATGTTCTGTATAATCTTCAGAGCTTGAGGGCTATACCTGTGGATTTGCATCTTCCCTCCCTCAGTCTCGCGAAAATCCTCTTGTACAATCGGACCGCTCCCCCTGCGACCGAAGACTATTGGACGCTGGTCGTCGCGAGTTGGTAGGACAATAAAGGTCCCACTCTCACATGGTTCAGATATCATGATGACGTTAGATGTTGACGCGTCTTCCCACACGATTTCTCCCCATTTGACGCCTGGGAGATCTAAAGCCTGTTCACGAATCCCGTCTTTGCATCTCTGGGTCAGATGCGTATGCGGGTTTGTGGAAGAAGACGATTGTTTGTTTCTTCTGCTCCCACCAGTGGTCATGAGGAGGTTGGGCACCATGGCTCTTGCTGTGCCACCCGTGTACAACAGGTTGGCCATCTGGGTGGCGGATAACCCCCGGGGAGGTTGTCTTTCCGCAAATTGAGCTTGCACTACGCCGAGGGACTTCGCCTGGCATATTTTGGAGATTTGCTCAGGCTGGCGTGAAGCTGAAGAGGTCCTCAGTCGGCCATCGGCTTCTCGCGTAATCCGGAGGGTATACAGATTGTTCCCTCGCTGGCGTAAGGGTCGAGAAGTTGTGTATTCTGCCGCTTGTTTTCCCTTGCGGAGATCACAGCGCTCATCTGGGTCCCTGCAGAGGTCAGATGTCTTGTGCGCGGAGTGTGACCTGTCCTTCTGATCTGGCGCTAAGGCATCATCAGAAGTTTTGTCTGTACCGCGCGTAGCGGGAGACTGGTTTCTACGCGTAGCGCGCAGTGGATGCTTCTGGGTTAGCGCTGAGGCTTTGCCCGAAGTTTTGTCTGTACCGCGCGTAGCGGGAGACTGGTTTCTACGCGTAAAGCGCAGTGGATACTTCTGGGTTAGCGCTGAGACTTTGCCCAAAGTTTTGTCTGTACCGCGCGTAGCGGGAGATTGAATTTTACGTACGGGGCACGGAGGGAGCGATGCTACAACCTCATTGGTCGAAGAGATCAGAGAGATCGAAGAGTCCACAGGAATGGTAGAGGAGGTCTTGGGCATCCAGACTTTTCGTAGCTTCCTGTTGTCTTGGACGGAGAGAGGGTGAGAGCTACCCTCGGTTCGAAGCAGGTCTTCGTAGGCAGACTGGTCGAACTGGACGACCAGTGTCTTCTTCGCGGTTTCTATAGATACCGCGTCGTGTTGAGCAATTACTTTCTCATCAGAAGAGAAAGACCTCCCCAGCAGAGTCGCCATCTTGTTTGTGGTAGAAAACGAAAAGAATGAAAGATGTATTCAAGACGGGGTTTATACAGGACCCGTGTTCTTTTGTTTACAAACAAACTTGTACAATGTAATCCTATACGAGGATGTGGGAGTACAATTTATTTAATCTGGGTATAAATTGCTATAGGTGTCTGATCTGCAGTCGATCACTTTAGCCCTTGGACCACACGATGGTGAAGAAGTGCCGTAGAAGACAGGAAGCAGCCTCGGAGGTTGCAGAAAAGGGTGGATGCATGATGCCCAGGTCATCGATCCCTATCCTTTGCCTGTGCTCCGGGTTTCTCTCTCTCTCTCTCGATCTCCTCTCTCCTGGCTCGATCTTCAATTGTTCGACCTCTTCTCTGAGTCTTCAATTGTTCGATCTTTCAATTTGTCGACCTTTTTCCTCTGTTGATAGAGGTCTCTATTTATAGAGTTTTAGTGACAGTGACCACTCAGTTGGTGTAAAAACCGAGGAGTGGACAACACAGCACCCTTTTACACGACGGTTAAAGTAACCAATGCCTGCGTATGGATGATCTTTTGAATGAGCGTGTGACGCGGGTCCAACTAAGGGACACAACGCGTACGATTGCTACGAAGATCACGGCGTAAAAGCCACGTAGGTAGGTATCCCCCGTGTAGAAGAGGTGGGCGTAAAAGCCGATGTCTGTCACCGTGGCATAGAAGCCAAGTAGGCATAGAAGCCGGGTGGGCGTAGAAGCCCGACGGCATAAAAGCCGGGTGAGCATAGAAGCTGAGGAGGCGTAGAAGCCATCTGGGCACAGAAGCTGAACGGGCATAGAAGCCACTGCGTAATGTGCTTGGGGAGGCGTGGAAGCCGAGAGAGCATAGAAGCTGAGGAGGCGTAGAAGCCATCTGGGAACAGAAGCTGAACGGGCATAGAAGCCACTGCATAATGTGCTGAACGCTGACGTAGACGTCTTTTAGCCGGAATCACGGCTTTTGAAGATATTATCAAATCCCTCGCATTAAATGCAGAGATCTGCCATCATTTTGTGCATTAATTGCAAAGGCGTGTTCTGAAGGTCTGCCATCGTTCAGGGACGTGCCTCGAGCCATGTGTGGAAAACAGCTTTTGACGTGGCAGTCTGTTTGTCTTCCGCGGGGCGTAGATGGTTCTCGTTCGCCTGTATGGAACAAGGCAGTGTATCCCTTTGTATGCGTAAAAATAGTTTATGCAAAGGGGATGTCACTAAACGTCAGTTTTGGTGACTCTTCATCAAATCCCTTGCATTAAATGCAGAGATCCGCCATCATTCTGTGTATTAAATGCAGAGGCGTGTTCTGAAGGCCTGCCATCGTTCAGGGACGTGCCTCGAGCCATGTGTGGAGAACAGCTTTTGACGTGGCATTCTGTTTGTCTTCCGCGGGGCGTAGATGGTTCTCGTCCGCCTGTATGGAATAAGGCAGTGTATCCCTTTGTATGCGTAAAAGCAGTTTATGCAAAGGGGATGTCACTAAACGCCGGTTTTGGTGACTCTTCATCAAATCTCTTGCATTAAATGCAGAGATCCGTCATCATTCTGTGCATTAAATGCAGAGGCGTGTTCTGAAGGCCTGCCACCCTTCTGTGCATTAGTCGTGCCTCGAGAAGACCGTTATCGCCTTGTGCGCCAATCGCAGAGACGTGCCTCGAGCCCTGTGCAAAGTGCAGTTTTTGACGTGACAGGCGGTTTGTCCGCTGTGGAGCGTAAACAGCTCACGTCTGCCCGTGTAAAATAAGGCATCATATCCCCTTGTGTATGTAAAAGAAATAATTTACGTAAGGGAGATGGCGGTGACTGACAGCCTGGGTCGTAGTGCCGTGCCATCATTATAGCCGTCCATCTGGGTAGCCGAGCCGTATCCTTCTGTCAGAAGTCCAGACGTCAGGTTCATTGCAGGGTCTGACAGGTTCATCTCGGGGAGCGCGAAGCATTCCTCGTACGCTTTAATACCGCATTTGAAAGCGGATGTGTTTTACGCCATATAGGCGACGAAGCCCTCTGCTTTACGTTCTGAGGCGGCCTGGACATACTGCACTTACGCGGATGGTCCTGAGAAGCTCTTGCCTTGCCTGCTTGGTGGCTCTGAGGTCACCTCTTTACGCTGCCCCGCACCAATAGGTTGCGAATAGTCATCCGACGTATTTTTCATGCTTCTACACACACGTCCAAATCAATTTTTGCAAAATTTTACATGTTCGAATACACTGTGCGCACCTTTTGGTACACTTGGTACACGATAGGGCGGTCCCGTTTGGCAGGGCGTGCTCCATTTCATAATTTTTAAAAATCTGGAAAGAGTAGGTTTTCTGGATTTTTTAACTGGTTTAATTCTACACATAGCAATTAATAAATTAATATATTTATAGAAAATAAACTAAGTCAAGTGGTCTTCGCATACCAAAAAGAAAAATCGAATTTGGATCTCTGTGGAGGGAGATACGAATCCGGGAACATAGGTAGTTGCCGCAGTTTTCTGTGATACCCAAAAGGTATCATTTTTTGTCAACTTGGGCACTATTTTCGTCTAGGTTTACACACTGTTCGAGGTCAACTAATATATAGATATTGAAGGGGGTTAAGTGGTGAACATACCTGTGAAGACGGAGTTGTAATCCCCCTGATTTTCAAAATTTGATAAATTTTGATTTTTCTGATTTTTCTGGAATTTTCTGGGATTTTTCTGTAATTAATTCAGGTGTTTTAATTTTTTTAGTAATTTTTAAATGATAATAAATAATAATAAAATATTATGAAAATAATATTTTATGGTGTAAAATTAAAACCAGACATAGGATAATTTTCTGGGAATTTATTGGACCCCGGATGGATTTTAAAAGCCCTAAAACTAATTAATTATTTTAAAACCCAAATTAAACCGGGTTTATTTAATTAAACCAAACCAAAATAAACCGGACCGGGTTCATTGAACCAAACCCTAATTCTTAGCGGGTCGGATTCGGGTCCAACCCAGACCCGACCCATTAACCCGAAACCCGACCCGCTTTCCTGATTTCGGATCGGGCCGGATCCGCAGACCCGACCCGTCCGCCCAAACCCGCTCCCGTTAGTCCTCTCCTCTCCCAAACGACCGGTCCCCGACTCCTCGCCTCCGCCGGCCGCTCGCCTACCCGCGCCGCCTCGCCGCCGAAACGTCCGCCGTCCCGTTTCCTCTCCCGCACCGACTGCCTGTCCGCCTCCCTCTCCTCCTATAAAAACACGAGCTCCGGTCGAGTTTTCCCCTGAACCCTAGGACCACCCGACGCCGGCCACCTCCTCTCCCCGAGCGTCGCCCAGCGCCACCGCCTCGCCGTGTCCGCCGCTGCCTTCCTCCTTCGCCTCCGGTGATCTCCTCTGACCCCTTCACCGCCTCCCGCAGCACCTCCCGGAGACCTCGCCGTGCCCGCAGCAGCCCGCAGCAGCCGTCTCCGACCAGCCGCCTCCGCCAGCGAGCGCCGCCGCCTCCGCCCAGCGTCGCCGGCGCCGCCTCAGCCTCCTCCGGCCGGCCTCCCCCACCGCAGCGCCGCCAAGCTCCGGCAGCACCCTAGAAACCCTAACCCTAGTTCTTGCGTCGTGTCGGACACGAGTCAGACACGAAGGATTTTCAGTTTTCAAGCCATGTTCAGGTACTTGTATCTTCCTACTCGTAGCTCTGTTTTCGATTTCGTCAGTTGCATCGTGTAGCCTGCATGACCCCCTCGGTGCCCGTGCAACCCGCTCGGCGCATTGCGTCCTGTGGTGATCGTGAACCGCGATCCAAAAACAGGAAAAACCAACGCCCTGTTTCACCCCAGAACTGAGTACGCCCCGCCAAACGGGACGACTTCGTCGCGTGCGATCTTCATAGATACGTGCGCGTCGTTGATATGGACGTGCGGGATCGCGCAGAAGCTGATTCGGATGTGCGTGCACACCGGAATCAGTGCGTATCCGCGAACATCGCCCCGTATCCGACTTTTCTGTATCTTGCTGTAACTTAGTGTACACACGTCGGATCGAGACGAAACTTGCGCCATCGGACTCGTAGCAATACGCTGGTCCTGTGAGCCAAGTTTGGTTCGATTCTGAGAACGTTGACAAAATCGTATGTCGTGGGCCCCACAGGCTCCACTCGACCGGCAATTTTGAGAATGGCTCATCGGAATCCAATTCTGTAAGTTCCGTTGGGTTCGTATTATCGTTCCTGACCTGTTGATACTAAGTTGGACTATTTTGGAGACCTTTGACCCTGACGCATTTTTCGGTGCAAAGCGGCCCACATGTGGACCCCGCCTTGACCCAAAAATATCGTTTTTGCCCCTGTGTCCAAATTGGACTCAAGGACAGGCATTTATAGCAGATTAATATTTTCTGGATCTGATGGTGATGTCTGTTTCAGCAACCGGAGTACTTTCTGCAATCCCCGCTGAAGCCAGAGCTACAATTGGAGCTGAAAACCCAGGCAAGTGTACCTTGCCATAAATTGTAGTATATTGATTCATTTTGTTTGCTTGATTTATTTTCTGTGACTGCTGTACATGCTCAACCCTAGGGCCGTGTGACTTGCTTAGCGTCCGATTATAGTCGGGTGCCAACCCGTACGCGGGTTTGTGCAATGTCAACTAGAGATGGATAACGTGACATTTACATTCTCGTACTTGCCATATCAAGTACTTGATACCCAGGACACCTAACACGAATCATGAGGCAGAATCTTCCTGAATATTCAAGGTGATTCTGTATAGGATACAGGTTTATGACTTATATATTTTACATGCTTATATTTTATCCTGACTTATTGCATTAGCTTAATCTTGTGTAACATGAACATTGAGAACTGTAACGTGAGATTACATTGGGTGGAGAGAGTATTACCATATCAAGGCCAATTATATTATATATATTGTAATCTGGATGTGTCCTAGTCTCTGACACAGAGCTTTGGCACCAGTTCTGGCCCTTCGAGAAAATACTGTTATGGTTTCTTGACACTGATCCTGTAGTAGTCTCAGCCTGAGTATGAATAATAACTCTTACATGCATTATTTACTTAGCTGGTTTAATTACTTACCATATTGTTCCTTTATTTCTGCACTACATTATTTTGGCTTGTGTTTTCTGTACCTTGCTATGTCCCCTGAGGACCTGGAATGGATTATGTCCCCAGATTTAGCAGACGAGATCTACCCTGAGGTGTACGGAACAGGAGCACTACTCGGAGCAGTACCAGAACCTGAGGATGAGGTGATCGCTGAGGACTTCTCCTGAACAACTGCTTTGCCATGCTCAGTCTTTATGGCAAATAGACTTTCTTTCCTGTTTAATTAAACTATTTATTTCCTGTTTATGAGAACATTGTAACAGACTCAATATCGGGTTGTTCCCCGATTTTATTTACTTTGACTGGTTGTTGTTTAATATTTCTTTTGCTGATATTGCTATCTTTATTCTGTGGATGAGATTAGTAAACCCTGACTATTGTAAAATAGCTTAAGTATGCCCCGATGGATCCATTAAATTGGGTTTGTCCATCGGTGCGTGCTGCTGGCCATTGCCACGTGTCCAATCCCTTGGTATTTTGGGACTGGTGCGTGACATGGTTTTTGTGGTGGCCCATGCAGGTCAACGACTAAATTGTTCGGTTTCAACTTAGGGACCGAACAGGCCTGCAATAAAGAATAGGATAAGCTTTTAGGATCTCATCCACTTGCTTGAATCATTTTTGATATCTGTATCGTATTCAAACTAATTTTTGACTTGCATCTTGCCTTGATTCCTGTGCGCCTTTTATAGTTTATTTTTGATGTAGAGTAATGGATTCACAAGTAAACGACGGAACTCCAGCAAGAACACCAATAGGTGCTGAAGCCACCTACGGAGAAGATAAAATAACGTTATTGAGTGGAGATCCCTCTACTCACCGAAGCAGCCAAGCAGATCAGCAAGCTTCTAGATTTCGGCGTGATGATATTCCACCTCCTCCGCAGTTCATTCCACCGATGCCTGTATTCCCACAAGGGCAGTCTATTGACGGACAACAAATATTCCAAATGATTTATGCAATGATGCAAGCCCAGCAACAAGTCCAATACGAGGCTCAGTGTCGCGAGGCTGATTACTTGAGGAACAGTCTAGTAAATACACTAGAGCAGGCCAACCTACCAGCTAGACGGCAACCGATGGGCTCTATCATCGATTTCCGCCAGCTGAAGCCCCGTACCTTTTCTGGCAAGGAGGGACCAACAGAAGTTCATGAATGGCTCACCAATATTCGGCATCAATTAGAAGCAGCTGAGCTTCCCCAGGAACGTTGGATGACTGCCGTCAGAATGCAATTGACGGACAATGCTCATCACTGGTGGTTATCCGAGGAGACCAGGCTCAGACCAGACCGAGTTACTTGGGAAGAGTTCTCCAGACTCTTTCAGGAGATGTACATACCGGCTATCGCTCGATCAGAACTGCGGGACAAGTTCAATCGCCTCACTCAGGAAGCTATGAAGGTGGAAGAGTACAACGCCGAGTTCATTCGTCTAAGTCGCTTCGCCCCAATATTGATCCCGACAGAAGAAGAGAAGGCCGAAAAGTTTTTTGACGGACTCAACATTGAGTTACAGAAACTAATTGGATCTGTCGCACCAACTTCGTACTCGGACGTCCTTGCTGCAGCCCGACGCATGGAGCGCATCACCAGGAGAGAGACCAGTCTGAAGCGGCCTTCCCCATCAGCAACAGCCAGAGCACCACAAGAAGAAGCTGCAAAGAGACCTCACCAACAGCAGAAAGCAGCTACACCACAAGTGGTAGTCCTTACTACTTGTCACTACTGTGGCAAAGCAGGCCATCTCGCCAGGGAATGCCGACGCAGGTTAGGACTGTGCTTAGGTTGCAGATCCAGACAACATGCAGTGAGGGACTGCCCTGAGCGTAGAGAAGCACCAAGGGCAAACCAACAAGCTCTACCAGCACCAGGAGGACATCAACCAAGGCCACCCTTGGCACTTCAAGCAGCACCCTACCAGCAAGCCCAGCAACAGCAGAGGGCACCACCTCAAGGACGCGGACAAGCTTTTGCGATGACTGTGGGAGACGTGCAGAACCATGGAGTAGCTAATGCGAGTAAGTTTTTATAGTTCCGTTTCTAGCATTTCTGTAGTTCGTGCCTGCTGGTTCGTGACCCCAGACTTAACCTGATAATTTTAAACTTGCTATTAATTGATAACCTAGTGTTAACCTGATAATTTTAAACTTGCCAATAACTTAGAATATTTTAGAAATGTTAACCTGATATGTTTTTAAAGATAACCTGTTTTTCTAAAAAACTGTAATTTCCTAAATTTCCCATATTTGGGAAATTGTATAACTTTTAATGCATAGGGAAATAATTTTTCCTAGGTGTTACTCTCAAACCTTGATTCTCCTTGATTTTGATGTGCTTCGAACAATGTTTGCAACCGTGTCATCTCTGTTGACTGGTTATTCTTTTATTGCGAGGACGCAATCCTCTTAAGGGGGGTAGATTGTAATCCCCCTGATTTTCAAAATTTGATAAATTTGGATTTTTCTGAATTTTCTGAAATTTTCTGGGATTTTTCTGTAATTAATTCAGGTATTTTAATTTTTTTAGTGATTTTTAAATGATAATAAATAATAATAAAATATTATGAAAATAATATTTTATGGTGTAAAATTAAAAATCAGACATAGGGTAATTTTCTAAGAATTTATTGGACCCCGGATGGATTTTAAAAGCCCTAAAACTAATTAATTATTTTAAAACCCAAATTAAACCGGGTTTATTTAATTAAACCAAACCAAAATAAACCGGACCGGGTTAATTGAACCAAACCCTAATTCTTAGCGGGTCGGATCCGGGTCCAACCCAGACCCGACCCATTAACCCGAAACCCGACCCGCTTTCCTGATTTCGGATCGGGCCGGATCCGCAGACCCGACCCGTCCGCCCAAACCCGCACCCGTTAGTCCTCGCCTCTCCCAAACGATCGGTCCCCGACTCCTCGCCTCCGCCGGCCGCTCGCCTACCCGCGCCGCCTCGCCGCCGAAACATCCGCCGTCCCGTTTCCTCTCCCGCACCGACCGCCTGTCCGCCTCCCTCTCCTCCTATAAAAACCCGAGATCCGGCCGAATTTTTCCCTGAACCCTAGGACCACCCGACGCCGGCCACCTCCTCTCCCCGAGCGTCGCCCAGCCCCAGCGCCACCGCCTCGCCGTGCCCGCCGATGCCGCTGCCTTCCTCCTCCGCCTCCGGTGATCTCCTCTGACCCCTACACCGCCTCCCGCAGCACCTCCCGGAGACCTCGCCGTGCCCGCAGCAGCCCGCAGCAGCCGTCTCCGACCAGCCGCCTCCGCCAGCGAGCACCGCCGCCTCCGCCCAGCGTCGCCGCTGCCGCCTCAGCCTCCTCTGGCCGGCCTCCCCCACCGCAGCGCCGCCCAGCTCCGGCAGCACCCTAGAAACCCTAACCCTAGTTCTTGCGTCGTGTCGGACACGAGTCAGACACGAAGGATTCTTAGTTTTCAAGCCCTGTTCAGGTATTTGTATATTCCTACTCGTAGCTCTATTTTCGATTCCGTCAGTTGCATCGTGTAGCCTGCATAACCCCCTCGGTGCCCGTGCAACCCGCTCGGCGCATCGCGTCCTGTGGTGATCGTGAACCGCGATCCAAAAACAGGAAAAACCAACCCCATGTTTTACCCCGGAACTGAGTACGCCCCGCCAAACGGGACGACTTGGTCGCGTGCGGTCTTCACAGATACGTGCGCGTCGTTGATACGGACGTGCGGGATCTCGCAGAAGCTAATTCGGATGTGCGTGCACACCAGAATCAGTGCGTATCCGTGGACATCGTCCCGTATCCGACTTTTCTGTATCTCGCTGTAACTTAGTGTACACATGTCGGATCAAGATGAAACTTGCGCCATCAGACCCGTAGCAATACGCTGGTCCTGTGAGCCAAGTTTGGTTCGATTCTGAGAACGTTGACAAAATCGCGTGTCGTGGGCCCCACAAGCTCCACTCGACGGGCGATTTTGAGAATGGCTCATCGGAATCCAATTCTGGAAGTTTCGTTGGGTTCGTATCATCGTTCCTGACCTGTTGACACTAAGTTGGACTATTTTGGAGACCTTTGACCCTGACGCATTTTTCGGTGCAAAGCGGCCCACATGTGGACCCCGCCTTGACCCAAAAATATCATTTTTGCCCCTGTGTCCAAATTGGACTCAAGGACAGGCATTTCTAGCTGATTAATATTTTCTGGATCTGATGGTGATGTCTGTTTCAGCAACCAGAGTACTTTCTATAATCTCCGCTGAAGCCAGAGCTACAATTGGAGCTGAAAATCCCGGCAAGTGTACCTTGCCATAAATTGCAGTATATTGATTCATTTTGTTTGCTTGATTTATTTTCTGTGACTGCTGTACATGCTCAACCCTAGGGCCGTGTGACTTGCTTAGCGTCCGATTATAGTCGGGTGCCAACCCGTACGCGGGTTTGTGCAATGTCAACTAGAGATGGATAACGTGACATTTATATTCTCGTACTTGCCATATCAAGTACATGATACCCAGGACACCTGACACGAATCATGAGGCAAAATCTTCCTGAATATTCAAGGTGATTCTGTATAGGATACAGGTTTATGACTTATACATTTTACATGCTTAGATTTGATCCTGACTTATTGTATTAGCTTAATCTTGCGTAACATGAACATTGAGAACTGTAACGTGAGATTACATTGGGTGGAGAGAGTATTACCATATCAAGGCTGATTATATTATATATATTGTAATCTGGATGTGTCCTAGTCTCTGACACAGAGCTTTGGCACCAGTTCTGGCCCTTCGAGAAAATACTGTTATGGTTTCTTGACACTGATCCTGTAGTAGTCTCAGCCTGAGTATGAATAATAACTCTCACATGCATTATTCACTTAGCTGGTTTAATTACTTACCATATTGTTCCTTTATTTCTGCACTACATTATTTTGGCTTGTGTTTTCTGTACCTTGCTATGTCCCCTGAGGACCTGGAATGGATTATGTCCCCAAATTTAGCAGACGAGATCTACCCTGAGGTGTACGGAACAGGAGCACTACTCGGAGCAGTACCAGAACCTGAGGACGAGGTGATCGCTGAGGACTTCTCCTGAACAACTGCTTCGCCATGCTCAGTCTTTATGGCAAATAGACTTTCTTTCCTGTTTAATTAAACTATTTATTTCCTGTTTATGAGAACATTGTAACAGACTCAATATCGGGTTGTTCCCCGATTTTATTTACTTTGACTGGTTGTTGTTTAATATTTCTTTTGCTGATATTGTTATCTTTATTCTGTGGATGAGATTAGTAAACCCTGACTATTGTAAAACAGCTTAAGTATGCCCCGATGGATCCATTAAATTGGGTTTGTCCATCGGTGCGTGCTGCTGGCCATTGCCACGTGTCCAGTCCCTTGGTATTTTGGGACTGGGGCGTGACAGAGTGAAGTTTGGTCGAGCGAGGTGACGAGAATCGGGTCCTGAACAGGGGTACGTCGCTGTCTAGTTCTGATGTTGCAGTGCGCGGTCACGCGATGACGTGGACTGCGGGGTTGGTCGCGGCGGCGGTGGCTCTGGCTCAGCGGCGCGTTCAAGGTTGGAGTACGGCGGTGGTCGAGAGGATTGATAAGGGTTAGGGTTTGGAGAGAGTTATATATATATATGATATATATATAATAGCAATAGGGGTCGGTTGTGCATCAGCACGGGATTGGGGAAGAATGGCTTAGTCGCTGCTGTGCGGCTAGGTTTGTATTACGCGGGTGGCGGTCTGGGTAGGTTAGAGCTAGCGGGTAGGTTCATTTGTTAACGGGTTAGGGTTTGACCCAATAAGAAGTTTAATTCATTTTCTTTCTTATTCTTTTATTTGTTTTCTATTTTCTTTTCTAATTCTTTTATTCTTAATTTCTATTTCTATTCTCTTTTATAATATATATATATATATATATATATATATATATATATATATATATATATATATATAGAAAGATTCTAGGATTTATAATAGTGCATATAATTAATCTGCCAGTCGTCCACAGGATCTCCTACATGGAATAAATTAAAAAAAATTATAATTGTTCCAAAAATCCCCTAAATGCACAAACACCAAAAATAAAAATTCAATAAATTCTATTTCTTCTATTTAGCTAATAATTACTATAAATTAATTAATTAATTAATTAAAAAGGTAAATTCTACCCAACTTATAAAAAGTTTGTCCTCGAAATTAAAACTAAGCCACGGTGGAAAGTCAAGGTTGGTATAAGATAGAGATTTGCAGCTTATCCTGTACCTTCCTCTATCCTAACCTCCATAATTTTTCAATTGTCATTGGGAATATTTGGAGGGCTATAATTTGCATTATCTAAAATGCAAGGCTAGGTTTAAAGGAGTGGGCGATGTCTCACATTTGCACATTCCACAAATTCATGGAGAAGATTCATATGGAGGAGAATTAGGTTTCTTCATGTGTCATGTCCAATGGTGTTGACATCTAAACGTACTTTTGCATAAAAGTGCCCAACAATTGAAAAGATGCACAAAGATGGAAATTGGATTAAATAATCAAAATTAATGCGCAAGGTGTTCTTGAGTTAATTAGAAGTACATGGGGATAAAATTAGGTGGACGCAAGTGTCATGGACATAGAGGGCCCAGGCTAGGATATTGTCATAGATTGGGTTGTACGAAATGGGCCAAAATTGTGTCTCCAATTTTGATTGGAACGCACAAGGATACAAAGTTAAAATTATTTTAGGATTAAGAAATAGCGTTTGTGATAAATATTGTTCGACTAAAATGTAGCACAAGAAAGCATAATTATGAGTTGCTCAAAGGTCAGAATGGGAGATGGGCATGTCTAAGACAAGGATGTAAAATTTGTAGGAAGGCAATGGCTAGCGTAGTGCTCTAATTATCGAAGCAACGGTAAGGTACGCTAAGTGGTACAAATATTGTATAATTAAAAAAAAATACCGTGTTCTATTTCTAATTGGATACAAACTAGCCCTAATTTCTCTATCTAACCAAGTAGGTCAAATTTTGGGTGAGGGGATTTATAATTTAGCCAGCTTAAAAACAATTTCATCCTCAAAATTAAAATAATACATAATTTGTTAAATCCTTCATAATCATATATATGGTCAGTCAATCGCGATCTCTTCCAAAATTGTAAATAACAAAATCTATTCAAATCCATCACACTTACTTCAAATTAAATTAACTATTATTTAAATCAAAATTTAATATCTCGTACTATCTTCTCGATTTTTAAATAATCAATCATCCAAATATAATTCAAATCTATATGACATCCCACATCAAAGTTTATATCGCAATCCCCAACTATTATAATCTCTTTTAGAAAACAATTTTAATCCAATATTATTCCTATCTTCAACTTATGAATTTTTATATTCTTCAAATTTTAAATTCAATTCACATCCTCAATATTTCAAATAGGAAATCCAACAATAAATTTTTAACTTTTAATTCAAATCATCAGATTTGGAATTCAATCCGTCAGTGTTCATGTTTAGAGTTCCATTTATTTTCCTCAAGATTTAAATCGATAATTCAACCTTTAATATTCATAATTTAAATTATATGCTCAAGTATAAATATTTGGTCCGACATATCAAGATTTTAAAATTCATTAAATACTCATCATCTAAGTCATTCTTAAAATTTCTAAAATTAAAATAACTTAAATCTCTCAATTTAATCTTACTTGATCGCTTGATCACAATCAAAGAATCACCTTAAGTTGACAATGCGACTTCTACCCAACTTAGAATTTTCCTATCTAGCACACAAGGCTATACACTTAAGAAAAATATTCCTTAATTTATTTATTCATGTCATTCAATCCTCAAAACTTTAACACCAATTATATCATATATGATATGCCCTTAATCAATTATAAAAGATAGCCACCAAATAATGCGATTGGCCTATGGGTATATCTAGTACTATCTGTATGTCAACTTATACCAAGCACAAGGTTTTGTCTTTCCAAAATAAGGGAAAACGGAGATCAATAATAAAGAGTTCAAGGGAAAGGTACTAGAATAGAAGTATGGAGATCAAGGCGATTAGAGAATTCAAAAGGGAATTGTCAAGGCAGTTGTTGATTGAAATTTTATTTTGGTAATTCCTATTCACATGCTCGTATCAGTACAGTTATGTAACTGATACGATTCGCTCAGACATATCTAGAGGGCAAGTATATTTGTCTACTGGTCAACTATATGTCTCAATCCATGTAAAGTAGTATTACGAAGGACGAACCAAGAGCACTAAGGCAAGCTAGACCTTAATACACTGATTCTGAAATGTATTAGTGTAGCACTCCAATAATACATATGTCATGAACAAGCTTGATAAAGAATAAGCTTGCAAAACTAGGCTATAATATAAGCATAAGTCAAGGTAGTACAGCAATTATAAGTACGCTAGATTATGATGAGAGAAATTACAAAATAATTCAAGTTCACAAAAAGAAATAAGACTCCACAATCTCTACAGTTGTCATACTAACTCCTTGTCTAGGTCGCTAGTCGACCAAATAGGGGTATGAGCCTTTAAGTTCTACAGTCTGAATAAATACTGTCGTCTTATGCTAGCATACAGGTAATGTCATTCAGTTACACTTCAATAATAGGTCAAAAGACTATGTGATACTATGTTGTGAGGCATACCACCCAACTTAAAATAATAAACTAATACTCTAATTGTCTTGAGGGAATTCTACAGAATATCTTGGTCCTTGTAAATAAAGTAGAACTCTTATTAGGGTTTACAAAAAATATCTTGGTACTTATTAGGGTATCCTATTGCATTATATAGTTATGGTCATCTTAAGTCTTAATCATAGTACTCATAGAATAAAGGTGTCAACATTAAGAATGGAAAAGTTACTGGCCTTTAAGTGAGAGGGGATATAACTCGTATCGAGGTGTGTTACAAGTTACGCGATTTAAAACTAAGAGATAATCATCAGGTCGCAATCTACAAGAATAACTTAAAACTATCAAGTTCTAACTACCAAGCACAGAAATTCAAAATTTCAAAATTACAACTATAATCCTAGCAGGCTATATATCATAATCATAGAATAAAATTACTTAGTCTATAATCAGAGGTGTCAGGTGGCACGAGTTAAAAGATGAAGAAAAGAAGAACATAATTTAGTCGTCGCACAATTAGCGAACGTTAAGGTCGCAGAGGAACAATATATGAAATTAAAATAGAGGGCTCTAGATAGCATCATGGTTTTCTAAAGGAGAGTGGTATGCTAGTTGCTATGTTTGAGGTATGGTCAAGAAAAAAGTGTTGATTATATTCCTCTAGGCTCCCTAAGGTGCTGTCTACTAATAATAAGACAATGATATAAGTTTATAGTTCTCCAATACTATCTAGCTATGAAGGTTAGGTTCGGTCCTAATATTCAATTTTGGTTTTCTATTGGTTCCTCAATACTAGGGTCAAACATTATGGTAAAACTTCTAACTAACTCTAGTAGTGTCTATACTACTCTCAAGTCCTCATAATACATCAAAGGATAATGGTAAACCAATCTATAGATAAGGAATTATAGGGTTCACTAGATATTCTAAACTTAGTGATGTGTCAACACTCTAGTTGTACTCTTAATAGGAAGGTTACCTACTTATCATCTAACAACATGGACTTCTTTATTCTAGGAGGGAGCTATACTCAAGGAATTATCAGGGAATTACATGAATCAAGCAAGATACAATTATTCGAATAGAATGGACTGGAAGGAGAGCGAATCATAGTCAATTGTGGATGAGATCCTATACTCTATTCCTAGGTGCAGGCTTGTTCGGTACAGTAACGTAACCGAGACAATATGCTCTCGACCTGCATGGGCCACCACTAAAACATGTCACACCCCAGTCCCAAAAATACGTAGGACTAGGACACGTAAGCATGCCAGCCGCATGGATATGGCAACTCTAATATATGGAAACCAAAACCCATACGTACGCTGTAATATGAATATCAAATCCACAAGTGGTATAAATCTATCACAAGTCACAGGGTATAATCTAAATCTCATCCACAAAAATTAATATAATAATTAACCGATATCTATGAAACTAGATCTCAATATAAGTATCTTATAAACTCCCTCGACCAGATTTCAGTATTTTAATATTATTAGAATTAGTGCAACTTTTTAAAAAATCTATTTACTATATATTCTATTGATTGTGCACCTGTTCATTACACAATTAATTAGGGCCTCACACTAGCTGTTAACCCTAAACTAATTTCACATCCCTGCCCTAGGCTTGCTAGACTACATTTTCTGTATTTTTAGCAACTCCCAGAAACCTCGTTTTGTGCTTCGTTTTAGTCGCACAAATATCGTTACAAACGTACGTATTTATTTCCTATTTTAATTGCTGCTCTTTACCCATCTCTGTACCCTTAGGGATTTGAGGACCAGTAGGCACCTGTTTTGCCCAAACAAAAATACGATAATATTCTACTCTAATTATACTACAATTATCGTATTGACACCGTAGAAAAATTATGACCCTAACTGCCCCTAAATAATTAGTGAACACCGTGCGCAGTATTTATTAAATAATAAATACGGTGACCCGTATCACCTGCAGAATCAGACCCTGCATCTGCCCAGGCTCACCCCACACTGTCCAAAATACTTCCCCAGCTTTCCCTCTCAATTCTGTGAATTTTAGTAATTTTTAGAACCAGGTGATTTTCCAGACAAATTTCATAATTGCGCAATTTCCTAATTTTTGGACTTTATTGCAATTTATGAAAAGTCAAGGGTTTTTATGCAAAAATGTATGTGAGGTGGCCTAACCTCATTGGCTAGACAACCTAACACTTACATGTGGCATTATTATCCAGAAAAATCTATTAGAAATATCCTAAATTTCAAAATTACCAAAACACCCTAAGATTTCTAAATATTTACGAAAATGCCATTGGGGGTAAAACCTATATAAACCCTAAACACCCCCCCCCCCCTCTCTCATTCCCAGACTTCCCTCAGCCACCACCGGCCACCGCCTCCGACCTAACTTCGGCCAAACCTCCGCCCTGACTCCCTCTCCCCTCCGGCCAAGACCCGCCGCCTGAACCACCCTGCTCCGCCGTGGAGAGCCCCCGCAACCTCCCCACTCCCTAACTGCCACAGCCGTTCCTCCACCTCCGACCGCCCACCACCGCCGCCCTAGCCGTCGTGGACCACCGCCACCACCCCCAGTCGCTCCGCCTTGACCTCCCCTACCGACCCACCACCATCCCGCGGCCCCACGACGCCCTCCGCCGCCGGCAGCTCCCCCGCAAACCCCCACCGCCTTACTCTGCCATCTTCCCCGAGCCACCCCGACCAGTTCCCCACCGCCCCTCCGGCAGCCTCCGACCTCCGCCACCCACACCGGACTGTTCGCCTCGACCTCCTCCGCCACCCCGACGGCCTGCACCGCCGCCTCCGCCGCCGCTGCCGGTGCTACTGCTGCTGCAAGTTGCTACTGCTGTTGCTGTTGTTGACTGCAGCTGCTGCTGCAGGCGACTCTCCGGCCAGCCGCTGTCGACTCCGCCACCGTGCTTCCGCCGGCGGCAAGCCCAGTGGGCCCCCTGACAGTAGGTATACCCCCCCTATTATTTATACGTATATATGTATTATTTTATATATGTATACATGTATATATATAGGTATATATATACTTATAGATATATGTTATATATATATATATTAAATATATACAGTTATATTAATTATATACTGTATAAATATAGTATAATTATACTAAATACATATTTATTATTATATATTTAAATGTGTATTAATATATATTTATCTATATATGTATCTCTATACATATATACTATATATTTAATGTATTATATTTATATATATATATTGTATATATAGTTATTATATTTAAATTAAATATATATACAGAGTATATATTCATTATGCATTTCATTATTTAATATGTTTTTATTTTATGAAAACCACTAATATATATGCATTTACATATGTATATTATATATAACTATATATATATGTATATAACCATATATATGTTATGTAATAATCATTATATCTATACTATGTATATATATATATATATTATATATATGTATATAATATATACATATCTATATATGTTATTACTACTATATTTATAGTATATATATGTATATATATACTATGCATTTTCTTTTTATTATTTAAATGCACTTATTTCAATTATTTACATATATATTATTATATATAATAGTGGTCACATATAGACCCTGATAATATTATTATTATAAATGCTGTATATAATAGTGGTCACATATAGACCCTGATATTATTAAATATACTATTTGCTAGATAGTACAGCATTTTTATTTCCTGCACTGTCTTTCAATTTAATATATTATTATATCAGAGGATATACCCTGATTATTATTTATTATATATATCTCAGTGGATATACCCTGACTATTATATTATTATATATCAGTGGATACACCCTGATAATCATATTATATATCTATAGCAGTGGATATACCCTGCTACTATTATATATACTTGCATTTGTCTATATACTATATATACTGCTATATATATTATATCTATATATATACATACTATATATATATCTATATATGTGTATAAGTATATATATATGCTTATTATTACAGCCTTGATATTCACGAACCCTGTCTATTTTTAACAGAAACCACCTTCAGCACAGCCAGTGACCACCTGTCACCAGCAACCTTAAACCTGACTGTGAGATCAGGTTATCAACACTATCAGGGAGTAGGCAAGTATACCTTGCCAAGTACTGTTTAAATTCTCAATAATGTTATATGCTCTTGTTTCTGTATTTCATATATCATGATTACCTGAGGCTGCCTTGGGTACAGTCAGCTGATATGTTGACATTTAACATAATATTACATACTCACCAACAATTGTAAGAGTATTCTAATATTCTCCTAGACCCTATCACGGGAACACGCAACATGGTTGCAATGCATATTGGGATGCGAGCTGCGTATTTGATTAGCTACCAATATGTGTGACCCGCATCACGGATTAGAATAATTCAAGAAATGTACAACTTGACTTTTAGTTACATTGGGCGGGGAGAACGACTAAAATACGTATGGGACACCCACCTCTTTATCATGTGCCGCACTCGACGGAGTGATACGGATGTTATATATATATTCATGTGACCATACTCATCGTAGATGGAAAATTGTATAGTGCCCTTGAACGGGGGCATATGTGGCATATACTAGCCAGGCACTACAGATTGGTGAATTACGTCAGCATATGTCTAGCCACACAATTTCCATACGTACTAGGTTGTCTCAAATTGCATTTCACTTAGATGGTTAGCACCCTGTGTTTATTTATTTATTTATTCAGTATTTACATACATGGCATGTTATTTTTCTGTATCTTGTTACGTCCCTCTGAGGACCTGGTTCCCTGCCAGGTTTAGATGATACACTCTACCCCACAGTACCTGGACCTGGACGGGAGACTGGATATACCCTTGAGACGGAGCTAGAGGAGATGCCGTCAGAGTCTGCCTGAGTACATCTGGAGCTGTTGCTGCTACCTCGATAGACGCTACACTAGTCTATCTTATTTTTTTTAGTCTTCATCACATTTTGTGTGGGTTTGTTCCCACAAGATATTATCGGGTTTTGTACTATGACATTTCAGATTTAGCATCTATATATTCAGCACTTTTTCTGATATTTTGTGGATGAGATAGAATTACCTGTATTTAGACTAGTAGTATTTTAGGACAGCGTAGCACATCACTTTGGGTCCATTAAATTGGGTAATCCCTTAGTGACGTGTCAGCTGGCCAATGCCACGTGGCCTAGTTCCGTATATTTTTGGGACTGGGGCGTGACATATCTAAAGAGGATAGTCGGATGGAAACAAATTCACTGCCGAACTAGAATATAAAAGTAAATACAATATAAGTACAACACAACAAACACAATATAAGAATATCAACTAACGACCACGGGGCTCGAAGAGAAGACATCCTCGAAACATATGTAACCATCCGAATCTGCGCTCCTGCGAATACTCAAGAACAGCGACACCTGAAAGAGGCCAGGTCCTCAGAGGGACATAACAAGATACATAAAAGCATGCCAATAAAGTACTGAAATAAATATCCAATGGGTCGCCTAACCGTCTAAGTGAATGCAGTTTAAGAACAACTTTCCCACAAGTGGGCTATCTGGCTGAAAACTGGGATTGGCATAGTTCTCTTGGAGATCTAGGGGCCTAAAAAGTATGTCATCTTTTGAACGCCAGATGCCGCCTGATAATATATAATATATAGTGGTCATCACCACCCGTATCTCCGATAGAGAATCCGGGCGCACAATAGAAAAAGTACAAAGGAGCCTAAATGCGGTACTTGTTGTTCTCTCCACCCCATGCTCTAAGCATGTCACATCCATGACACAATTTGGTTCATAGCCTATCTTTAGTACCCTAGCCCAATCCTGCAACCAAACAAGGACAAGGATTGGACCATCGTACTATAATAGGCTATGTCCATGGACCTCTAATAACTGCTAAGTCTTCTAGCATGCAAAGTTTCCATCAGCAGTCATCCCTAACGCACGACCCATACGTACATGAGGCCAGACCTGTTACGCAGTCCGTGATCTATATGAGACTCACACTCGTGTAACAACTGTGTCATGGCCAATGAACCTAATGATGCTACATGATAATGGGGTAGTCTCATAAACAAGGTCAATGTAAATACATAAATAAAAATAAATTACGACGACACCGTCGTACGTATTTTATATAACAGTTAAAATATATGAACTAAAAACAGAAAATAAAGATACATACAACATATGGAATATGAATAACAGTACAATGGCAAGGTATACTTGCTTGGCAAGAAGCTGCAATATGTAACGTCTAGATGTCAAACACACATGATCATAAGCTATGGCCTCAGAACAGATATCTTCGGATGCTGAAATAGACATCACCAACGTTCCCAGAATAAGCAAAATAGCTAGAAATTACTTCCCTTTCGTCTAATTTGGACACAGGGGCAAAACGTTAATTTTGGGCCAAAGTGGGGTCCACGTGTGATCCACTTTGCACCGAAAAGCGTGTCAAGGGTAAAGGTCTCTAAATAGGACAAATTATAGGTCAAACAAACTCTAAATGTCAGTACGAACTCAACGGTATGTCCAAATCTGGATTCCGATGAGCCAAACACAATTTTGCCAAAAAGTCAACCATGGGGCTTGCCAATTGGCGACTTGGTCAACTATCTCAAAATTACGTAAAAATTGCGTCACAGGACCAGCGCGTTACTACGAGTTCAGTGGCGTAAGTTTTTTTATATTCTGACAAGCGTGCACAAAATGCGCAGGACTTTTATAAAAGTTACGACACTGGAGATTTGCTGCGGATACGGGCTGATTTCGACGTGCACACGCGTCCAAATCAGTTTTTGTAAAATCTCACATATCCAGGTATACTGTGCGTATCTTTTGGTACACTTGGTATACGACGGGGCGGTCCCGTTTGGCGGAGCGAGCTCCGTTTCGCAATCTTTAAAAATCTGAAAAGAGTTGATTTTTGGGATTTTTTAACTGGTTTAATTCTACACACAATAATTAATAAATTAATATATTTAACAGAAAATAAACTAGGTCAAGTGGTCTTCGCATATCAAAAAGAAAAATTGAATTTGGATCTCTGTGGAGGGAGATACCAATCCGGGAACATAGGTAGTTGCCGCAGTTTTCTGCAATACCCAAAAGTTGTCATTTTTCGTCAACTTGGGCATTATTTTTGTCTAGGTTTACGTACTGTTCGAGGTCAACTAATGTACAGATATTGAAGGGGGTTAAGTGGTGAACATACCGGTGAAGACGGGGTCGAGTTTGGTCGAGCGAGGTGACAGAAATCGGGTCCTGAACAGGGGTACGTCGCTGTCTAGTTCTGATGTTGCAGTGCGCGGTCACGCGGCGACGTGGACGGCGGGGTTGGTCGCGACGGCGGTGGCTCTGGCTCTGCGGTGTGGTCGAGGGTGGAGTACGGCGGTGGTCGAGAGAATTGATAAGGGTTAGGGTTTGGAGAGAGTTATATATATATGATATATATATATATAATAGCAACATGGGTCGGTTGTGCATCAGCGCAGGATTGGGGGAGAATGGCTTAGCCGCTGCTGTGTGGCTAGGTTTGTAGGTTCATTTGTTAACGGGTTAGGGTTTGACCCAATAAGAAGTTTAATTCATTTTCTTTCTTATTCTTTTATTTGTTTTCTATTTTCTTTTCTAATTCTTTTATTCTTAATTTATATTTCTATTCTCTTTTATAATATATATATATATATATATATAAATATAAATATATATATATATATATAGAAAGATTCTAGGATTTATAATAGTGCATATAATTAATCTGCCAGTCGTCTACAGGGTCTCCTATATGGAATAAATTAAGAAAAATTTATAATTGCTCCAAAAATCCCCTAAATGCACAAACACCAAAAATAAAAATTCAATAAATTCTATTTCTTCTATTTAGCTAATAATTACTACAAATTAATTAAAAAGATAATTACGGTTAATTTAGAATTAGGGGTTTTACACCCAACTGGTAGCAAGTCGCAAAGAGGGAAGAAATGCAGCTAGCACGCTGCATGAACAGAAACAGTCCAGCACGTGATGCAAGATGCTCATCATCGTCTCTTGGATTAGTTCTTGTCGAACTGTCCTCATATATTGGAACAGTTCTTGGTGAACCACCGCATAAATTGGTCTTCATCCCGAACAATGGGTGTTATGATATCTTTTCATGCTCCATTATGAGCAGTACGAGCGAGGACAAAACTTGCAAAAAGAAGACATAAATCAGTCTCAACAAAGATCGCATAAAGGCACAAACTATAGCAAATGGCTATTTCGGCCATAGCGACGCATGACTGAGCCTGTGCGCACAAGCAAGAGGCGATCTCATCCATACGGTCAAGCCAGAGATAAAGCTCTGCGCGCAGAAGACCCCCCACCCATGTGGCCACGCCAAAGCTTGGTGCGCATATTACAGAGAGTGCTCGTCCACATGATAGAACTCTGTAAAAGAGATCCGCGCATGTCCAAGACGAGTCTCCATCAAGGCGATATAATCTAGCAAAGGGTCTACGCTCATCCCTGTAGCAGGATGGGGTACTGGGGCCTATTCCTCCATAGCCCAGCATGAGAAGTACAGTACTGCCCTACCTCCAAGCAAAACACCCAGATCGGGGGCTATGGATTGAGCTTGCCCTTGATCAACCCCTCAACGGAAAGAGTCTTAGCCTTCAGCATCCCTCACAGAAGAAAAAAAGAAAGCAAAAAGATAAAGTTCTATCTTCTCCCTACCGCATATTTTATAGGCCTCAAAGCCGCGTAAAGAGATCAAGGCAATGAACCAAGTAGTTATGAGGATAAACCTAATGCCTCAATTGGCGGGGTCTACTTTAATCTCCCTGGAAATGGCGGCCTCTCGGGCCCAGGTCAGGAGATGGCACAGAATCCCAAAGGAGATCTACTAAAAGATTAAAATAAATCTGTTATAATAATGATTTGACAGCTTGGAAGTGCTCACCCATGAGGCCTAACATACAGGCAGCCCGATGTCCATGCGATCCAACGTTCATGCGACCTTCCAGCCATGCGGCCAAAAGTGCTTCTTCCTCCATGCTTCTTATTCAAAGTATTCCAAACTTATCAGTTTGAAAACTTTGAAGGGGGTCTTGTAGAAGCATGGAAAATATGCATTTATGCAACCATGCGCCCCAAGACAAAAACTCAAAAGCGATTAGGCCACAGAATGTTTCTGCAGCCAAGAAAGACGACATCCATGCGTTCCCAATCGGCCAAAGCAGCTTGGCCACAGAAGGACTTAATGTGGCATCCTGTCAGGAGGATCGTCTCTGACACAGAATCTTAAAGAAAAAGATTTTTTAAATGCCTCAAAATATGTGAACACACTAAAAGACAGAAGTCTCACGTCAGCACATAACTTCACTCTCGATGGATGTGCAGTGCCACGTTTACAGCACAACTGACCCCATGCATCACAGAACCCATGGGTCCCATGCATCTCTGGCCCCATGTGTCCCAGGCTCCATGCATTTCATGCGTCTATGGCCCCATGCATCCCAGACTTCATGCATCCCATGCATCTCTGGTCACATGCTTTCCAGGTTCCATGCGTTCCATGCATCTCTGGCCCCATGCTTCCTAGACTCCTTGCCTCACATGCGTCTCTGGCCATATGTATTTCAGACTCCATGAAGACCAAATCTTGTTGTTATGATAAGAGTGATTCTCTCCAACCAAGTACGGACTATGTGTCAAGCTGACCAAGTCACGCCCACAAAGGACGAGAATCATCAAGATCTTCAGCAACAAAAAATTCTAACAAGCGCCCATATGGCAGCTTGGCCTGCTCACGGTTACAGCTGTATCCTGTTAAGAAGGGGCACGTGGCACCCTCCATGCGGCCCAATATATGCGCGCCCTGGGATGACTATAAATAGTAGGGTACCACACCCATACAAGAGGCTAACTATCTACGAACCTAAACTCAAGCGAGAGAGAAGAGCTTCTGCATCGGATCGTCAACGGAGTAAAGAGAGTTGCTACACTCCTAACCCTCCATCATCACCCCCCAGAAAACAAATTCCTTTTGGGGGCCAAATACCTCCGATCTATACTGTGGGTGCTAAAGAAGAATGAAAAAAGCCCAAAAAAAGCAAAAAAGTTTGTACTTAGATTGTCTTCTAGGACTTCTCTGTACTTTCTTTAGTTTATTAATCAAATCAAGTTCTTTTAGTTCTCCTTTTGATTTAATGGAAAATAGCAAAAAGCGCATGCTCCGCAGTTAGGTCAGGCACAGCGGCCATTGCAACCCATGTCCTGCGGGTCTTCAGGTGCTGAGCACCCTTCTTATTGGAAGGGTCTGCCGTACAAGCCGTGGACGCATAATGTGTGGTCCCTACGACAGAGAGAGACAGGGAGCGCATGCTCCATAGTTGGGTGAGGCACAGTGGCCTTTGCAATCCATGTCATGCAGGTTTTCTTAGGCTTTGCTAGCCTTGGAGAAGGACTCACGATGTCCACATAGAGCATTTCCTCGAACGCTTGCTGGTTAAAGCGTACTACCAGCATCCTCTGTGTTGAACCCAACTTTGCCGCATCAGACTGCATCACAAACTTCTCATCAGAGGAGAAGAATGTCCCCAATAGACTCGTCATCTTATTTGTCATTAAATTTGGATTACTTTAACAACAAACTAAAGAAAGTACAAAGAGGTCCTAGATATACAATCTAAGTACAAATTTTGTTCCTGGGGTATGACGATAGAGATCGAGTGCTGCAGTGACTCTTTTATTCCGTTGATAGTCTAATATGAGAATGAGGATGCTTTGTTCTCCCTTCTCTCTCCTGAGCTTATGTGCACGTAGCTTGCCCGGGTGGTATCGTCTCTTTGAAGCAGAAAAGCCAACCCTTTGCATGTCCAAATTGTTTCTATTTATAGCCATCGTGTTGATGGACTATAGGTGCCGCATATGTCTCAGTTTGGTGGCCGCATAAGGTTCCTTCAACAAAATATGGTTGCAACTGTAGCCGCATACCACAGACAGACTGCCACATGATCTTGGTTACAATATATTGTTGAAGAGATCTCGAGGTTGTTTCGTAAGTGACTTGGTCAGCTGGATACGTAGTTAGCACCGATTGTACGAGAAATTATCTTCGGTTATCACAGAAAGATCCTGCAAGTTGAGAGCCACATAATGTCTTGGTCGCATGGGTCTGATGGACACTTTGGCCGAATGGCACAGTGGCCGCATATGTGCTCTCATTTTGCCTTGCTCTAATGGACACTCTGGCTTCATGAGGACGAGGACGCATAACGTCCTGGCCGCATATATGCTCTCGTCCTTCTTTGGTCTGATGGGAACTTTGACTTCATGAGGACGATGACACATATAGTCGAGGCCGCATGTGTGCTCTCATTCTTCTTTGGTCTGATAGAAACTTTGGCTTCATGAAGACGAGGACGCATAGAGTCGAGGCCGCATGTGTGCTATATTCCGCCTTTGGTCTGATGGACACTTTGGCTTCATGAGGATGAGGACGCATAGAGTCGAGGCCGCATATGTGCTTTCGTCCGGCCTTGGTCTGATGGGCACTTTGGCTTCATGAGGACGAGGACGAGGATGCATAGAGTCGAGGTCGCATGTGTGCTCTCGTTCGCCTTTGGTCTGATGGACACTTTGGCTTTATGAGGATGATGATGCATAGAGTCAAGGATGCATGTGTGCTCTCGTCCACCTTTAGTCTGATGGACACTTTGGCTTCATGAGGATGAGGATGCATAGAGTCGAGTCCACATATGTGCTCCCATCCGGCCTTGGTCTGATGGATACTTTGGCTTCATGAGGACGAGGACGCATAGAGTCGAGGTCGCATATGTGGTCTCATCCGGCCTTGGTTTGATGGACACTCTGGCTTCATGAGGATAAGGACGCATAACATCCTGGCCGTATATGTACTCTCGTCCCTTGGTCTGATGGGTACTTTGGCTTCATGAGGACGAGGGGGCATAGAGTGGAGGTCGCATGTGTGCTCTCATCTGCCTTTGGTCTGATGGACACTTTGGTTTCATGAGGACGAGGATAGATAGAGTCGAGGCCGCGTGTGTGCTCTTGTCCGCCTCTGGTCTGATGGACACTTTGGCTTTATGAGGATAAGGACGCATAAAGTCGAGGCCACGCATAGAGTGCTGGCCGCATGTGTGCTCTTGTTCGCCTTTGGTCTGATGGACACTTTGGCTTTATCAGGACGAGGATGGATAGAGTTTAGGCCACATGTGTGCTCTCGTCCACCTTTGGTCTGATGGACACGTTGGCTTCATGAGGACAATGACGCAAAAAGTCGAGGTCGCATATGTGCTCTCGTCCGGCCTAGGTCTGATGGAAACTTTGGTTTCATGAGGATGAGGGTCGCATATGTGCCCTTATCCGGCCTTGGTCTGATAGATACTCTGGCTTTATGAGGACGAGGACGCATAACGTCTAGGCCGCATATGCGCTCTCGTCCACCCTTTGTCTGATGGACACTCTGGCTTTATGAGGACGAGGATGCATAGAGTCGAGGTCGCATGCGTGCTTTCGCCGTGGTTGTCACGCCCCGATCTCCCGCAGGCAAATTGGCCGTTCCCTCTAGGCGGGAATTGTAGCGCCCCGTTCTCCCGATGCGGAGAGCGCGGCTAAGAAACACAAGACGGTATCGTTCGATCGGGATAGATTGAATTAAGAACTCGTCCTCGTTATGGATTTGTTTCTTCGGAATCGATTCCCATATTCAGTGGACTGCGCCCCCGGGATTGGCTTAGCGGCAGAGTCAGGAGGGACCTCTCCGCTGCTATCTTTTATTGCCTCGATTTTCGATGTCGCTTGTTGCTTTCGTGCTTTGAGTTGGTTTTGGGATTTGCTTGTTTTCCTTGAACGGTTTCGATGGTTTTCATTGTTTTCGTTCATTGAACTGCACTTCTATTCCGAGAATGGAAAGAGAGGAAGAAGTATTAATCGAGCTATTCGTAATGCAGGTGAACGAAGCTTCCTCCTGCTCTATATAATACTTTCCATTCCAAAGAACGGAGTCGTGAAGCGCCTCCTTCCTTCTCCCTTCCAAAATCCAAGTGAGTGGCTACCAACCCGATTAGCTAGCCCTGCTTCCAGCTTTACTCCGTTGCCCCGATCAAACGATACCAAGTAATAATAAAAGAAACCAAGATAAAAGAGAATAGACTTGGTTAATACTGCTTGTCAATCAAACTGTGAACGGTTACTTACTTACATGCGTGTTCGCTCGGAAATATTGATCATATGCATAAATACAAGTTAGAATGTTGTTCTTCTTTAAATTATGCTATGAAATATACTGAATCAAGAGGCTATGCAACTGAATCATAATACTGCTTGTCCTGAACTGGCATTGCCTCAACTGCATGAACTGTTAGCTAAATGAAACAATACCGATTCGATCACGGACAACTTGTGCACAAGGTCACTGGTTCCTGCGGACGGTCGCTGGGGCACTGGCACCGATCCGATCCGGACGGAACTCACTGTAGTCTACTGCATCTGAACGGGATGGATTGCAGCCACTACTGAATCTTCGCTGCGTTCCATCCTCGTTCAAGACTAAACGGTCCATTATGGCATCCTAGCCAGTGATCCACTGTATATTTAAACCTGTTGCATACTAACTTGTGTCTCTGTGGCAGGGAAGGCAAGGTAAGTATTGTGCAGGTAATTCAGACGGTCAGGTAAAATCCACCGAACGGTGGCACGTTTATTTCAGTAAATTCAATATGCTGCTTAACTGTAAATGAACTAAGGCAAGATAGAAACCCACAAATATGCATGCTTCTCTAAACAACGTGTTGATTGGTAAAGTCAGGCTAGCTCGCCTTCACCAGCATGTTTCGATATGCTGACCCTCGTTGAAACAGGTTCTCCGCACTAAGGCGAACCGAGCGAGGAGCCGAAGTCGTCTTCCCGATCCAGTCCAGCTGTTAGCGCGTCTTCACCGCGCCTCGAAGCCTTTTGAAGTCCGAAGCTGCAACTCTTCATACACAAATGCAGCTCCGTGGCAAAGCAGTCCTCCAGCCTGGAGGTCTATACGTTTTGAGTTTATAAAAGGATGTAATGTACAGGACTGCTATCTCATTTTGAGTCAACCCTTTTGTAAGCCGTTCGGCATATTAGCTGACTCGTTCAGGAGTTTGTAATAGATGTTCATTATCAATAAAGAGAACTTTTCTATGTTTCAAATCTGTGTTTCAATTTATCTGCGTACTCTGAATACGTGCTTGCTATGCAAATCATTAAAGCCTTGTGCGGGCGCAACTCCAGGCCCGCACGGCGGTCACGACTCGGGGGACGCCTCGGGGCGTGACATAGTGGTATCAAAGCACAGATTCAAAGTTCCTTAGACTTCGTGCTGGAAAAGTTCCTTTAACGATCAAATTCCTGTGCGAACTCTTGAACTCGCTAGGCCAAAATGAGATACGTTCATGCAATAAGTCCATAATACATTATGATCCTAATGTAATTTACCTTCTTTTGAAGGAATGGATCCAGCACAATCTGCAGCGCAACCACCGATCGAAACACAAGAGAGCAGTTCAGGCAATTCGGGAAGCTCTCGGAGCCAAAGAGGCATGTCTCAAGTCGACCCGCTTGAGCGGGTAATGCAAATGTTAGAATCGCAACAACAACGAGACGATGCTCGCCAAGCCAGGCTCGAGAGTAATCTAGAGACCCGATTCTCAGTCCAACAGAAGCAGGTCGATGCCCTGCAACAAATTGTTCAGACTTTGGCTGCCAACCATTCCGCCGCAACAGCAGCGACTCCGGTGGAACAGCCCGTGCTTGAAGTGGAGACGCCTCAAATCCCAAGGCCGAGGGACGTGACTGCCTTCAACTTGGGCCATTTCAAGAAAGTCTGCAACACCCCGTTCAACGGGACTGAGGACCCAGTGGTAGCTCTAGATTGGCTAGCCGAGATCGAAGACCACTTCACTCTGCTAGAGGTCCCCGAAGATAAGCGCGTCGCCTGCGCGCAACTGCAGCTCCGCCTCGACGCACACGATTGGTGGGACGTGCATCGACGATCTCTCCAACTTGATCACGGAGAGGAGGCGATCTCGTGGACGACCTTTCGTGCCGCGTTTGAAGAGGAGTATATACCCCCTCCAGTGCAACGTAAGATGGAAAATGACTTCGTGCAACTGAGGCAAGGCAGGATGACAGTTAAAGAGTATTCCGCCGAATTCAACCGACTCTCCAAATTCGCTAGGGCCTATTTACCTGATGCAGCGAGTCGAGCTAGAAGGTTTGAAGGTGGACTACGCCCTGCCATCTATTCGCACGTAGTCAACAATCAGTACGGAACGATGCGTGAAGTCATGAATCACGCCCTATCGCTTGAACCACAGTATCCTCACGTTTCCACCGGCGCTGTGCATACCTACAATCACAAACGCCAAGGCAACGATGGAGGAAACACTGCTACAAAGCGCCCTAACCACGGCGGTCCACGGTGAGGTAACCCAGGGCAACCGTGTGCATATTGTAAGAAACCAGGGCACACAGTTGAAAAGTGCCGCAAGAAACTTGGGCAATGCCTTATTTGCGGAAATCCTGATCATACCGTTCCTGCCTGCCCACTGAGCCGCCTTAATAATCCCTAACGGTAAGTGCTACCCTAAGTTTCGGGACGAAACTTCCAATTAGTTGGGTAGGATGTAGCGCCCCGTTCTCCCGATGCGGAGAGCGCGGCTAAGAAACACAAGACGGTATCGTTCGATCGGGATAGATTGAATTAAGAACTCGTCCTCGTTATGGATTTGTTTCTTCGGAATCGATTCCCATATTCAGTGGACTGCGCCCCCGGGATCGGCTTAGCGGCAGAGTCAGGAGGGACCTCTCCGCTGCTATCTTTTATTGCCTCGGTTTTCGATGTCGCTTGTTGCTTTCGTGCTTTGAGTTGGTTTTGGGATTTGCTTGTTTTCCTTGAACGGTTTCGATGGTTTTCATTGTTTTCGTTCATTGAACTGCACTTCTATTCCGAGAATGGAAAGAGAGGAAGAAGTATTAATCGAGCTATTCGTAATGCAGGTGAACGAAGCTTCCTCCTGCTCTATATAATACTTTTCATTCCAAAGAACGGAGTCGTGAAGCGCCTCCTTCCTTCTCCCTTCCAAAATCCAAGTGAGTGGCTACCAACCCGATTAGCTAGCCCTGCTTCCAGCTTCACTCCGTTGCCCCGATCAAACGATACCAAGTAATAATAAAAGAAACCAAGATAAAAGAGAATAGACTTGGTTAATACTGCTTGTCAATCAAACTGTGAACGGTTACTTACTTACATGCGTGTTCGCTCGGAAATATTGATCATATGCATAAATACAAGTTAGAATGTTGTTCTTCTTTAAATTATGCTATGAAATATACTGAATCAAGAGGCTATGCAACTGAATCATAATACTGCTTGTCCTGAACTGGCATTGCCTCAACTGCATGAACTGTTAGCTAAATGAAACAATACCGATTCGATCACGGACAACTTGTGCACAAGGTCACTGGTTCCTGCGGACGGTCGCTGGGGCACTGGCACCGATCCGATCCGGACGGAACTCACTGTAGTCTACTGCATCTGAACGGGATGGATTGCAGCCACTACTGAATCTTCGCTGCGTTTCATCCTCGTTCAAGACTAAACGGTCCATTATGGCATCCTAGCCAGTGATCCACTGTATATTTAAACCTGTTGCATACTAACTTGTGTCTCTGTGGCAGGGAAGGCAAGGTAAGTATTGTGCAGGTAATTCAGACGGTCAGGTAAAATCCACCGAACGGTGGCACGTTCATTTCAGTAAATTCAATATGCTGCTTAACTGTAAATGAACTAAGGCAAGATAGAAACCCACAAATATGCATGCTTCTCTAAACAACGTGTTGATTGGTAAAGTCAGGCTAGCTCGCCTTCACCAGCATGTTTCGATATGCTGACCCTCGTTGAAACAGGTTCTCCGTACTAAGGCGAACCGAGCGAGGAGCCGAAGTCGTCTTCCCGATCCAGTCCAGCTGTTAGCGCGTCTTCACCGCGCCTCGAAGCCTTTTGAAGTCCGAAGCTGCAACTCTTCATACACAAATGCAGCTCCGTGGCAAAGCAGTCCTCCAGCCTGGAGGTCTATACGTTTTGAGTTTATAAAAGGATGTAATGTACAGGACTGCTATCTCATTTTGAGTCAACCCTTTTGTAAGCCGTTCGGCATATTAGCTGACTCGTTCAGGAGTTTGTAATAGATGTTTATTATCAATAAAGAGAACTTTTCTATGTTTCAAATCTGTGTTTCAATTTATCTGCGTACTCTGAATACGTGCTTGCTATGCAAATCATTAAAGCCTTGTGCGGGCGCAACTCCAGGCCCGCACGGCGGTCACGACTCGGGGGACGCCTCGGGGCGTGACAGGAATCACCCTCGCCAGCGCTCCCGCGGAACGATCGCTTGACCCATCTGTGTGTGATGCCGCACGAGTGTGAACCGCGCCCGTGCAAGGCCGTGATTCATTGGCTGGCGGTAAGAGTTCTAAGCCACAGAATCACACAGATTGTCCGAGTGCAGCGGAGTCATGAACGCATAGCGATTCGGTAACAAGTTCTCTGAGTTGACAATATATAGCGGAAGCATTGAAACACAAGTTGAAGTAAAGCAGGCTCTTTTATTGATATGAACAAGTGTTACAGGCGGCATATAGCCGAGATTACAAGTCGCTCAAGCCTCTCTCTGAAACATAAAATTGTGCCAAGTGGCTACAATTATGGAATGATTGTACAGGCGATGATCAGGCGAGTTCGGGCTATGTTCACAATATTATGTCTTGTATATGTGCTTCAGTCCCGGACGCACCGTTGCTTCGGAGTGATGTCCACGCCTTAGCACGCACGTTGGAGGCGTCCGCACCGAACGAGGTTCTCCCGCACCCTGCATACAAACTGGTGGATTATCAGTACATTGAATGCATTGGTGGGGAAGCTACTCGCCCGCTCGACAAATCCAAACACGTAATACAGGTTTCGTGCACAACTACTAAGTTGTCTTTCTAGTTGCCTTAGGATCAGTTTCATGTAAACATTGAATAGTCTAACGTGTCGGGCAGTGCGCAGTGCGATGTTTGAGAAAACACGGCAAAACTTACCATCTCCTTCCCTGTCCAAGGCAAACATTGAGGCAACATGGTTAATTCAAGCACGGCAAGTATAAGCATTCAGGAGGCATAGCATATGCAAACATGCGGGTCATTTTTAACATGATCGTTCAGGTGTTTAGTTGTTTCTTGATGCGATGCAATGACTCGCATGCGAATAGCCGCTAAGCGTGGATGACTTATCTATATGAACAGGAGTCGCTGGCATAGCCATAAAGGACCAGTTATAGTCTTGAACAAGGATGGAAAGCAACAAAGATGCAGTAGTGGTTGCAGGCCATCCTGTCCAGATGCAGTAGACTATCGTGCAGTTCGTTATAGTCTTGAACAAGGATGGAAAGCAACAAAGATGCAGTGGTGGTTGCAGACCATCCTGTCCAGATGCAGTAGACTATCGTGCAGTTCCATCCGGATCGGAACGGTCCCAGTGCCCCGGTGACCGCCCGTGGAACTATGCCTCATTTCCGAGTTGTCCGTGACATGCAGGTCAGGATCTTGGTCTGGTACAGGAACAAGTTCGATGCAGTATGTGTATATATTGAACAAGTCCGGTATGGAACGAGTTCGAGGCAGTATATATATACAGAACTTGTTGAGGCAGTATTCAGTGATTCAGTAGTGTTTGTCAGGCCAGTTGATTCAGTAGTTTGCTCCACGAGCTGTGATTCAGTAATTTATTCAGTCAGGGTGCAGATTCCCTGGTTCGGGAATTGCCTTGGTGACCTAACGGTCCCGGATACTTGCAGGTTCATTCAGGCACGGAACGACTACGTAGTAGTCTTCCGGGGTTTGGATGAAAATATGGCAACACACAGGCAGACAAGCATGCGTTTCTAAGGAACGTAAACAGGCACGTTTGCTCGGACCCGAAGGTAAGCCGAGAAATGAAATTGTTAGGGACTTAGCATGCGAGGGTCTGAACATAAGCAGTATTTCAATTTCCATATTCTAGCATAGCAATATGAGTTGGGATTATTCCCTTAGCTAGGTGCGTTGGATTTATTAGCATGCAGGGGGTGAAACACCTAGTGACTAGCATAAATATTCCAGATTTTATGTGTGCTGGCTAAGCAAAGACAAGTTCACCGTAACCACCCACCTTAGCGATGATTCACCTCGGTAGAGCGATACGCCTGAGCGAGCCTCTGAAAGCCTAAGCCGAGATTCCTGTAGGGACAAGTCTGGATATCCTTTGCTTCTCCTTCGAGGCAAAGCGGGTCGGGACAGTTGCACTTTTGCCGTTTGAGACGGCAGTCCGCTTGAGCGGAACGGGGTGTTACATCCTACCCAACTCAAAAAAAGTCTCGTCCTCGAGACTTACTGAGGACAAGCAGTAATCTAGGGTTGAGGCAAATCCTAGACAAGTCATTGTACTTGTTCATTTGGATATTCACTTGCACAAGCATTAAAATTAGCATATCGCTTAGACTGGATCGTGCGCACTTTCGAAGGGCCCCTCTAGCGTGAACACGTCAACCAGCTTAGTGATAGCGAAGTCTCAGCACTCGAGTTCCACCTTTTCTTAAGTCTTGGATGGTGCACTAGTTCAAGGCGTCCCTCGAATAGATGCATTCAACCAAACTTAGGGTTAGTAAAAATCGGACAAGCTACTAGCGATACTCTCAAGGGTTCGCACAGGTTGGCACAAAGGCCACTCGCAACATACAACCAGACAAGCAATCATATCAATCAAAATATATTTTGAAAGTATTTAGACTTATTGTTGGAACATCCCATCGAGGCATTGAGAGAGAGCGTGCACATAACCCACGAACGAGCTTTTGAAACAGAGATATCGAATCGAAGTCCAAAGGCGTAGAAGCCAGGCTCTGATACCAACATGTCACTCCCCGATCTCCCGCAGGCAAATCGGCCGTTCCCGCTAGGCGGGAATCACCCTCGCCAGCGCTCCCGCGGAACGATCGCTTGACCCATCCGGGCGTGATGCCGCACGAGCGTGAACCGCGCCCGTACAAGGCCGTGATTCATTGGCTGGCGGTAAGAGTTCTAAGCCACAGAGTCGCACAGATTGTCCGAGTGCAGCAGAGTCATGAACGCATAGCGATTCGGTAACAAGTTCTCTGAGTTGACAATATATAGCGGAAGCATTGAAACACAAGTTGAAGTAAAGCAAGCTCTTTTATTGATATGAACAAGTGTTACAGGCGGCATATAGCCGAGATTACAAGTCGCTCAAGCCTCTCTCTGAAACATAAAATCGTGCCAAGTGGCTACAATTATGGAATGATTGTACAGGCGATGATCAGGCGAGTTTGGGCTATGTTCACAATATTATGTCTTGTATATGTGCTTCAGTCCCGGATGCACCGTTGCTTCGGAGTGATGTCCACGCCTTAGCATGCACGTTGTAGGCGTCCGCACCGAACGAGGTTATCCCGTACCCTGCATACAAACTGGTGGATTATCAGTACATTGAATGCACTGGTGGGAAAGCTACTCGCCCGCTCGACAAATCCAAACACGTAATACAGGTTTCGTGCACAACTACTAAGTTATCTTTCTAGTTGCCTTAGGATCAGTTTCATGTAAACATTGAATAGCCTAATGTGTCGGGCAGTGCGCAGTGCGATGTTTGAGGAAACACGGCGAAACTTACCATCTCATTCCCTGTCCAAGGCAAACATTGAGGCAACATGGTTAATTCAAGCACGGCAAGTATAAGCATTCAGGAGGCATAGCATATGCAAACATGCGGGTCATTTTTAACATGATCGTTCAGGTGTTTAGTTGTTTCTTGATGCGATGCAATGACTCGCATGCGGATAGCCGCTAAGCGAGGATGACTTATCTATATGAACAGGAGTCGCTGGCATAGCCATAAAGGACCAGTTATAGTCTTGAACAAGGATGGGAAGCAACAAAGATGCAGTGGTGGTTGCAGGCCATCCTGTCCAGATGCAGTAGACTATCGTGCAGTTCGTTATAGTCTTGAACAAGGATGGAAAGCAACAAAGATGCAGTGGTGGTTGCAGACCATCCTGTCCAGATGCAGTAGACTATCGTGCAGTTCCATCCGGATCGGAACGGTCCCAGTGCCCCGGTGACCGCCCGTGGAACTATGCCTCATTTCCGAGTTGTCCGCGACATACAGGTCAAGATCTTGGTCTGGTACAGGAACAAGTTCGATGCAGTATGTGTATATATTGAACAAGTCCGGTATGGAACGAGTTCGAGGCAGTATATATATACAGAACTTGTTGAGGCAGTATTCAGTGATTCAGTAGTGTTTGCCAGGCCAGTTGATTCAGTAGTTTGCTCCACGAGCTGTGATTCAGTAATTTATTCAGTCAGGGTGCAGATTCCCTGGTTCGGGAATTGCCTTGGTGACCTAACGGTCCCGGATACTTGCAGGTTCATTCAGGCACGGAACGACTACGTAGTAGTCTTCCGGGGTTTGGATGAAAATATGGCAACACACAGGCAGACAAGCATGCATTTCTAAGGAACGTAAATAGGCATGTTTGCTCGGACCCGAAGGTAAGCCAAGAAATGAAATTGTTAGGGACTTAGCATGCGAGGGTCTGAACATAAGCAGTATTTCAATTTCCATGTTCTAGCATAGCAATATGAGTTGGGATTATTCCCTTAGCTAGGTGCGTTGGATTTATTAGCATGCAGGGGGTGAAACACCTAGTGACTAGCATAAATATTCCAGATTTTATGTGTGCTGGCTAAGCAAAGACAAGTTTACCGTAACCACCCACCTTAGCGATGATTCGTCTCGGTAGAGCGATACGCCTGAGCGAGCCTCTGAAAGCCTAAGCCGAGATTCCTGTAGGGACAAGTCTGGATATCCTTTGCTTCTCCTTCGAGGCAAAGCGGGTCGGGACAGTTGCACTTTCGCCGTTTGAGACGGCAGTCCGCTTAAGCGGAACGGGGTGTTACAGTGGTCTCTCCAAAGAGGGGGCCTCTGGGAACGTCTAAGTTCCTCCTATTTATATCTATCATACTGATGGTTGCAACTGTGGACACATATCACGGGTGGGCTGCCACATAGCCTCGGTTAGGATATACCGTTGATAAAATCTTAGGAATATTCTTAACCTATTATGTGCGTGACTTGGTCAACTGGACACGTAGTCAGCACTGATTGTGTGAAGATCTTTTCAGTTGTAATGACACGATCTTGCAAACTGACTGTCGTATAGGGCCGTTGTCGTATACGTGATCTCGTCTGGCCATGGTCGAATGGACATTATGGCCGCATGATGACAAGGTTGCATGGGTACGTAGCCGTATATGTGCTCTTGTTTAGCCTTGGTCGGATGGACACTGTGGCCGCATGATGACGAGGTCGCATAGAGTTGAGGCCGCATATGCGCTCTCGTCCGCCCTTGGTCTGATGGACACTCTGGCTTCATGAGGACGAGGATGCATAACGTCTTGGCCGCATATATTCTCTCGTCTTCTCTTGGTCTGATGGACACTTTGGCTTCATGAGGGCGAGGATGCATAGAGTCGAGGTTGCATATGTGCTCTCGTCCGGCCTTGGTCTGATGGACACTTTGGCTTAATGAGGACGAGGATGCATAGAGTCGAGGCTGCATATGTGCTCTCGTCCGGCCTTAGTCTGATGGACACTTTGGATTTATGAGGACAAGGACGCATAACGTCTTGGCCGCATATATGCTCTCGTCCACTCTTGGTCTGATGGACACTCTGGATTTATGAGGACGATGACGCATAAAGTCTTGGCCGTATATGTGCTCTTGTCTGACCTTGGTCTGATGGACACTTTGGCTTTATGAGGACGAGGATGCATAGAGTCGAGGCCGCATGTGTGCTATCGTCCACCTTTGATCTGATGGACAATTTGGATTCATGAGGTCGAGGACGCATAACGTCTTGGCCGCATATGTTCTCTTGTCCGTCCTTGGTCTGATGGACACTTTCGCTTCATGAGGACGAGGACGCATAGAGTCTTGGCTGTATATGACGCATAGAATCTGGGACGCATGGGACGTATGGAGTCTGGTCCTCGTGGAGAGCTTGACGTATAGATCTTGTATGTATGCGGCTTGTAGTCTGGTCATATGGATGCACTTGCAAACTTGCTTTGGGGATCTAGACGAGTCCCTTGGCCGCATAGCTTCTTTGTAGTATGACTAAAGGCAAGCTTTGAGGTCATATCTTCTGGCGCATGGACTCGAATTTTTTATGCTTCTATAGTTGTTCTCTGTAACATTTATTTACTACATTATGATGGACAGTTTCATTTATGATTATTGACTATTGAGACTAGTTTATCATCTTGGCTCTTGATTATTGATTGTGGATTAGATTAGATATATAGACTGTGACAGGTGTTATATAACTTTATTATTTATATTATAGCTTAAGTGCACTCTAACGGGTCCATTAAATTGGGTTTGTCCATTGGAGTTGTGCTGATGGCCATTGTCACGTGACTAGTCTCTCGGTATTTTGGGACTGGGGCATGACACTTATACTTTTGATGTATTGGTACAACTCTCCAATATCCCAGCCCAACTATCATAAACGAGGTACTCTCCTGGTTTGCATAAAATTTGAGGCTATTTATAGCCAAAGGTGAGAAAATGGCCAGTTCGTCCATTTTGGCACTGAAATGTCACAAACTGTTCAATTTTAAGCTGAAATGTCAATTTCAGCATTGATGGCCTCCATGCTGGAATCTCATTGTCTTCTCCATCGTAACGTCTTCCAGCGTAGCAAGTGTTCATGCATGAAGAGTGCGTTGTCTCTGTCATGTGGTCAACTACTATTGTTGTTATCGTTCCTCTTTATTGCTATTTCCTTGTTCCTGTAACATTCTTCTCAATTAATAAGATGCCTCACAAATTGTAACGTCTAATCTTGATGGGGCTGTAACATAAATGCTAATGTCGCATTAAGTGCCATTAAATAAACCACAATGAAATGCAACTTCTAGCGCATGGATGTTCCACACTGAAAGGTTGCTTTAACGTGGACAATACCCTTAACATTGGAAGACTGCTTTAGCGTGTACACCATTCATGCAAGAAAGCATCTTAAGAATGGACACGCTTTATGTTGGAACGATGCTTTAGCATGGATACCCTTCATGCTGGAAGACTGCTTCAGCGTGGATATCCTTCACAAATGAAGGCATCTTCAATGTGAACACCCTTCATGCTGGAAGGCTGCTTTATGGGGGTGGGGGTGTAGTTGGGGGGTGATAAGAAGGGGGGTGACTTCACGCCACTTGTTGAGAGATATATAATGAGAGGTTCGAAGATCGTGAGACCAAATCTTGGTCATTTTAGCGCCAACAGGAAATAATTGTAGTAGATAGGAGTAAGATCACGAGGTTTGTCTTATGATAAGTGTAAACCCCCTAACCCAATTTTAATGTATACTTAGCTTAGTGAGAGATTATGGATCAATTTAGAATTATTTTATCTATTTATTTTATTCCCTCGTTGCACCTTGATATTTTTTAATTATTTAGAGCAATGCACTAGCATTTGCCTTCCAAATAAATTTTACATCCTTGACCTAGTCAAGCCAATCTTCAATTCTGACATTTGTGTCACTCGTAAATGCACTCTCTTGTGCTTCATTTTAATTTTACAATATTTGTGCACATTTTCTAATTTTAAATCCAACTTTGCATCATTGTCCGTTCCAATCAAAATTGGAGACACAACCTCGACCATTTTCTCACAACCAAATTTATGGCAATAACCTATTTCGAGTCTACTACGTCCATGACACTTGTGTCCCACCCAATTTAAATCCTATGCACTTCCAATTAATTATAGAACACCATTGACACTAATTTTAACTAAATTGGTGCAATGACTCAACCTAACCCAAAACTAGACCCAACACCAACCCAAACCCCCACTCACACCCTCATGGTTCATATAAAATACCACACACCAATTTCCCCCACTACAACACACCAAACATGGTATTTTTCCACGTCCAATAAATTTTTTCCTCTTTGTGCAAGTCCTAAACTATTGGAGACTTTTGTGCAAATAGCTAGTCATGTGTCCACCTCCTATTAGTTGGAACAAATGAAAGAAACCCACTTTGCCATGCTTGACCGGTCACCTGTGCATCTTCCTCCTTTTTGCATGAAACTATTCAACCTACAATCAATCTCCACCCTCCATTCAAATTTCTAATACATCACCACCACCCATTCCTTCATGAAAAAAAATCCCTCTCCTTGGGAACCTAGCCGGCCCTAATCCCAATGCCCTCCCTCTTCATTAAATACACATCTTTCCTCTCTCCTCACTTATCATTCTTCTTCTCCTTCTTCCTACATCACCCTCACCACCATAGCTCACCACCACCTACATCACCCTCACTACCACAGCTCACCACCGCTACCACCTACATTACCCCCTCGGCCGGAGCTCCCTCAACATCACCACCGCCAACCACCATCACCTCTTTCACCCTCACCTCTACGACCACCACCACTGCCACCAGCTCCACGACCACCATCACCATCTTCATCACCATCACCACCGCCAACCACCATCACCTCCGCCACCCTCACCTCCACGACCACCGCCACTCTCACCTCCACGACCACCACCAGCTCCATCACCATCACCACCACCATTCCCATCTCCATCTCCACCTCAGCCATCCCCATCTCCATCGCCAACCACCATCAGCCACTACCATCAACCAACCGGACCTTCGCCTCCACCGAGTCCCCCTCCTAGACCCCCAGGCCAGCAGCCACTGCTGCCATTGCCATTGCTGCAACCGCGGCGGTTGCTACTGCTGCTATTAAAGATGCTGCTACAGCTGTCTGTGCTGCTGGCGTCGGCCAGTCGTCGGAGATGACCGCCCTAACCGTCGGGCGTCTTTCCTACCCTAGACGAACACCCCCACCGTCTGGCACTGTCCTGAGCCATCGTGAATCACCAGAACTGTCGCCCTCGGTCGACGGACTGTCCCCGAGCGCGGACTGTGACAGAATCCACGGTTTGTAGGCTCAACTTTGAGTTACGATTTCTCCGCCATCGTTCGATCTTTCCGCGAACCGCCTGTGCAGGTACGTACACAACATAAACACCTTCATTTTCCATCAAAATATAATAATTTAATAAGGTTTTAATATCTAGATAATTTGGTATTAAATTAAAGAAAAACTGTTTTATAAAACAATAAAAATATTTGATACGGAGATGGCCCCGTCAAACCGGACAACCTCGTCGCATACTGATTGTACCGAAAGGCTCGTACGATATTTTTTGACGTGTGGGATTTGGAGAAATTTAATTCGGTCGTGTGTGCGCGACGAAAAGAACCCGTATTCGTCAAAAATTCCCGTATCACGACTTTGTTTAATTACCTAATTACTTTGTGCACACTTGTCGTATCTGGCACCATTGGACTCGCGACGTTCGACTTGAACTGTGACCCAAGTTGCGTCTGATTCTGAGACAGTGTACGGATCACCGTTTTGTGGGCCCCACGATCCGTTCCAACAGGCATTTTTGTGATCGGCTCACCGGAATCCAAATCTGGACATACAGCTAAGTTCGTATCGTCGCTTAGAATTTATTTAACCTATAATATGCTATTTTTAGGGAACTTTGCTCCTGGCACATTTTTCGGTGCAAGACGGCCCCACTTGTGGACCCTATGTTGACCAAAAACTATATTTTTGCCCCTGTGTCCAAATTGGATGTCTGAATATACTTTTTTGAGTATCTCACTTATTTTGGGACTGTTGGTGATATTTATGATAGCATCCGGGGATATATGCTCCAGTTTTCATCTTGCGCTGCTACTTCCCTGGCGAATTTGTGTTCGAAGCTTCGTTTGGCTTTCAGGTAAGTATATCTTGCCTTATTGTACTGTTTAAATTCAGTTAATATTATATATTATGCTCTAAATATTATATAACTGTGTGCATCCGAAAATAACTCGGGTGCAGTCGACGAAGGCGTCGACGTTAGGACTTGTGTTTGACCTAGCGTCTAGTAGATGTACCCTAAGTGACGAAGTTATTATTATAACTCTGAGGCCTTGACACGTAGCATTCCACGTCACAGAGTGAGTTCATGATAGGACACGGGCTTACGCACTTGACTGGCCATCGGTGCGAGTAGCACGTGTGATGGTATTTAGCGTAGTTGTATGGTTCTTAGTGACTTGCATATAGTTACGAGATGTCCACGTCGCACTTGAGACTTATACATTGGCATTGGGCTGGGAGGACGACTAGTAGGCGTATGGGACACCCACCTTCTTTATACAGATACTGCATTCTTCGGAGCGATAAGGACATATATATTTATGCAGATACCGTGTTCTTTATAGCGTTGGACGTTACATGTGCAGATACCATGCTCTTCAGGGCATTGGACGTCATGCAGATACCACGCTTTTTAGAGCGTTGGACGTATTTATTTATGCAGATACCACGCTCTTCGGAGCATTGGACGTTATTATATATGCAGATTGTCCCAAGATGGGGGGCATATGTGGCATATACTAGCCAGTCACGACGATTGATGAATTACGTCAGCATATGTCTAGCCTACACTTCCCATACGCACTAAGTTGTCCTCAAATTGCATTCACTTAGGAGGATAGTTCACCCTGATTTACTTTACTCAGTATTTACATTATGGTATATACTTTTTGTAGCTTGTTACGTCCCTCTGAGGACCTGGTTTCCTTCAAGGTTATTTGAGCAGTTTGGATGAGGCTTGATCTGGTCGTGTATTGGACATCCTTGCAGGTATCATTATATATTTCCTCTATTACAGTTATGTACTATTTCCCATTGTGACTCTGATATTGTAGCCTAGTGTTTATAGGCCTATATTATTCTCTTGGTCTATTCGAACGGCTGTATTATTGGACTACAGACTAATTATGCGTACCGTTCCCTCTTGTAATTTATTTACCATGGATTGAGATTTAGTTTAGTTGTTGCATGTTAGAATTAGATATTTTTTAGCTTGATCACTTGACCGTGGACAGCATAAGTGCACTTCGTCGGGTCCATGAAATTGGAAAGCCCTACGGAGTCGTACCAGCTGGCCATTGCTACGTGTCTGGTCCCATACGTTTTGGGACTGGGACGTGACAATAAGTCAGTGTCCAAACTTTATGTGTATCCAACGATTGTGAGAAAGTGTGAGTAAGTCATAACTATATCATCTTATTCGGATATGATCTCCTTCGATGATTGAGAGAGATTCGAATAAGACAATGCGAATTGACCTGGGGTGCATGAGTTTGTCACTACATTTTTTTTAATGAGTGACTAGGTTGGTTCCTTAGGAGATTTGATTTAAGATGCTCTGTTTGCAGGTTACGGTCGCATCTGCATGTTCTAAGATCCTACTTGAGACATGAGAGGAATGGTGAGTGAATCAACAATGTGCGAGTGGGAGTACGTTGGCAATGACCATAAACCAGAATAGTCTCAGGTCCAGTCCAGGCTGACTCCTATTCACCATGTGTCCGGCCCATATGAGGTAGGGTCATTATGGTGAGTGTGATCATATGGGATGCACTACTTGCATATATATATATATATATATATATATATATATATATATATATATATATATATATATATATATATATATATATATATGTGTGTGTGTGTGTGTGTGTGTGTGTGTGTTTTCAATTGTTTACTCATAATTTGAATATAAATATTAGCAAAGTTGTTTTGTTTTACTAATTTTCGTAATTCAATGATTGTCTCTTCTTTATTCTCAACTATTTTAAGAAAAGAGATAGTATCAATTTGTTCTGTCATATTCTCGACTGGGAAACTTATTGATTCCTTTGGCGGATACCCAGATTTTACTTTGGTACCAACAGATCGTGTATTAAGGATCCATACTTTCTCTTCTAACACATTTATTTGTGCTAGTTCTGTAGTAATATAATATTCGATAAACCAATCACTAAATGGTTTATTCGTGCCAGTTTTATTAAGATGACTATAGTAATCATCTTTATAATTATGCATTTCATCTATCGAATAGGTATATATATATATATATATATATATATATATATATATATCATATGGGATGCACTTCTAGAATGTTTTCTACTTATATATATATATATATATATATATATATATATATATATATATATATATATATATATATATATCATCAATTATTAATTTAAAAAAAATAAAAATCTATTTTAAGTGCCGGTATTCTTTTCTCAGAAAATGATATTATCTAACTAAACATATATCAAAAATTCTAAAAATATATTTATAATAAATTATAATTAAAATATATTCAAACTGTATTTAAAATATTCTAACATAATTTAAACTTTTATCTAATTTTTCAATAATATTATAGATTTTTTTTTTACATACAACGCATGTGAAAATAACTAGTGTATGTATATATATATATATATATATATATATATATATATATATATATATTAGGGGATGCTCTCATATGGAGAGCTAATATCTAGAATATATTTTTCACAGCAAGAATAACTTCATCTTCAAGTTTTTTTTTTTTTTTTTTCTCAATCTCCAAGTGAGAGAGATTTGTTTATGGGGGTGAACCAATGAGTTTCCTCATCTATAAGAGGTTTTCGTTGTGATCTAAAAGACGTAAAAATGACCATTTCAAATACACCAAAAATATAACTTAAATTGCTTCTGTTTAAATCTCTTCGATATCATGACCTATGTAGGATTACACACCTACTGCACTTTCATTTCAAGATTAGTTAATTCACCATCACATATGTTGTTAGAAAATAACTTTGACGGGGGAGAGAGAGAGAGAGAGAGAGATGATATTTTATGTGAATAAACTATATTTTGTTTTTTCCTCGTGACCAAAACAAAATCCTTGTTACCAGGTTAGATGCTCCGAGATGCGTGCTAATTTTTTATACTAGTAAAATTTAAAATTTTGCGTTACACATATTAAAAAAAAAAATTTTAATAAAAATCAAAATATTTTTATATAATTTTAACATATTTTAATTATTATTTAATAATTTTGGATATATATTTAATTAGATAATAACTTATAGTTAGTTTATTATATGTTCAGTTAGTTTTAAATTTTTTTTATCAACGAAGAAAACGGTAAAATAGTAGTTAATTATTTTAAATTTAATAATTGATGATATACATATGTTACTAAGTTTTTTTCTTTTTTTTTAATTATTGGCATAACGTTCGAGGTCCGACGTAACGTTCTGGACTTTGTAAACACTGCATTGCATGTCTTTGGACCAACTGTTCTGCAACTTCTGTCATTTATAAATGGAAGCAATAAATACGTTCTCTCGATCCGTTGATCTCCTGCCATACAGTCAGGATCTTATGTCTATTCTCGATAACGACAAGAGCTACTCGAGTTCGATATTTCTAAGACGTATTATAATGATAGTAGAGATAGGAGGTATATAATATTACAGAAAATTTACTGTAGCGAAATAAATTTATATTAAATTTATCTAAACGAAATAAGTTTGTGTTATTTGGAAAAAAAGTCAGCCTCCGCCAACAGCGTTGGCGGAAAACAAAACCGCTGTACACGTAAGCAGCAAAATTTTTTTAAAGTGGGCCCCACGGCCAATTTCCGCCAACAGAGTTGGCTGAAATTGGGGGGGGCCAATTTCAGCCAACTCAGTTGGCGGAAATTGGCCCGTGGGGCCCACTTTTTTTTTTTTTGGTTTTGTTTGGTTTGGTTTTTTTACTTTCTTTGGTTTGGTTTTTTCGTTGGTTTATTTTAATTAGTTATATTTCTGTTTTATTTATTTAGTTTAGTTTAGTTTTGTAATTAGATTTAAGTAAAATTATTTTAACGAAATGAAATTAAAATAAATTAATTGGAAAGAAATATTTAGAAATATTTTTTTAGGAACTTTGTTTTCCAAGCATCAAAATTTGTATAAATTCCATCTAAAGCATAAAAGTTTAAAAAATTAGGAAAAAAATATCAATATGAATTGGACGTTTATATTTATAAATATTATATTTTTATCGTAAATTTTTTCGTCGTTAACGGACGTTAAAAAAATAATAATAAAAAAAATCTGTCGTAAGACTATTACGTCTGCCGTCGAGCAGACTTCGAGCGGCCATAAGTACTTGTTTTGAAATCGTTTTTTGTCAAATAATAAGTCGATTTGTATGTTTTCGACGAGAGTAACACAAATCATGTAGAAAAAAAATTTATCCGAAACAAGATGTATATGTTACAGGCAAAAATATAAATTTTAAAACTTTAAAGTATCATAACTTTTGACTGGGAGATCGAAACAAGCCCCAGTTTGTGCCAAAATGATCGTATGGAAAAGTACTATAGGATAAACCGTTTCACCGTTTGACGGACTTCGAAAAATTTTAGAATCGTCAAAAAACGATGTTTCGACCTCCAAATTTGACTTTCGGTAATATTATTTTTGAATATTTAAAATTTACTGTAGTGAAATAAATTTATATTGGATGTGGGGGCCCACGGATTTAAAATGATGTTTCGATCTCCAAAATTTTTTTAGAAACATTTAAATTAATTATTTTATGTTTATTATGAAAAATAAACTAATAAAACAAAAAAAAAAATTCTTCTTTATTTACTTTTTTTTATTTTCCGAAAATAATATGTCTAGTCTAAATATTTCTTTCCAATTAATTTATTTCGTTAAAATAAATTTACTTAACTCTAATTACAAAACTAAACTAAACTAAACTAAATAAATAAAACAAAAATATAACTAATTACAATAAACCAACGAAAAAACCAAACCAAAGAAAGTAAAAAAACCAAACCAAAAAAAACCAAAAAAAAAAAAAGTGGGCCCCACGGGCCAATTTCCGCCAACTGAGTTGGCTGAAATTGGCCCCCCCCAATTTCAGCCAACTCTGTTGGCGGAAATTGGCCGTGGGGCCCACTTTTTTTAAAAAAAAAAAAATTTTGCTGCTTACGTGTATAGCGGTTGTGTTTTCCGCCAACGCTGTTGGCGGAGGCTGACTTTTTTTCCAAATAATACAAACTTATTTCGTTTAGATAAATTTAATATAAATTTATTTCGCTACAGTAAATTTTCTGATAATATTATATAAAGATAGAGAGAATATATACACTTACGGTTGAATGGACTGGCGATGGTGTATATAGAAACGGTCAAAGTCGTCGTGGAGGCCACTAAACAAGCAAACAAGCTAACCGAGAATGACCCGAGGAAGAGAGCAAGTAAATTGCTAAACAATGCCAAGTGGGGATCGCAGGAATCTCCAAGCAATTCTCTCCAATGTCTTCCGAGGCTTTCCTTAAAAAAAATAATAAGTCCCTTAGCACACAATGTTTTTAGGGTTAGGGGTGGTTTGTTTCGGAAAGAGAGAGATATACGCAATATTATTTTATTTATATATAAGACCGATGGCTATTTTGATAATTTCAATTTTGTTACAAACGGCAAGTCTTATCATTACATTCGGTGGCGGAACTAGAAATTCAAATTAGTTATATTAGAGTGGGGGTAGGTTGTAGCATCGACAAACTCATATGAAAATTAAAAAAACTAGAAGAAAAAATATAAAAAAAAAAATTCAAATTTTTTTTTTTTAGGTTAAGCATCCATGGCTGAATGGTTAAAGCGTCCAACTCATAATTGGCAAATTCATAGGTTCAATTCCTGCTGGATGCACGCCAGTGGCTCAATACGTCTATGGAATCTCATCATCCACACATATCGAATTGTCTTAGGATTAGTTAGTTCTATTTCTCGATATGACCGCGAAAGAATTTTTTATGTTGTGCCAATCCAACACAAGTCTTTATTTGATTTTCTTACGAATTTGGTTTCTCAACATTCCATTTAACTACTTGGGACGCAAGAAAAAAAAAAAACCTGCATTGTGGTGTAACAAAATATCTCTCATTTCCAACTCGAATATATTTTGATTCTTGATTTCATTTTGCAAAGAAATATCCCACTTGTTTCTCGAGAAGAGATGGAAACCATGCTCATTTTTTTCATGCTTTTTTCGGAGGTCTGGAGAAAGCGTAAATCATAAAAGAGGAATGATTTGGACAAAAAGGGAAGTGACAAAAAGAGAAGTGGGGAAGTGAACAGTACCCGACGACATTCAGGGATGAATGTAGACCCATCGGACAGGGATAATCATTCTGGTCCTGGGAGAGGTGGCGACATCAGTCTGAAGGAATTTCTCATATCCAAGTTCCCACAAACACCCCACCCATACAAGAGGGGATGTTAGTGACCTTCTCCACTACAATGTTCTCATACGCAGGAATACCCCCATTAGCCGGCTTTTGTAGCAAAAGGGGGTAGAGCCCACCTTAGCCCTAAGGTGGTTCTGCACCTAATTATAGCTCAAAGGTTCTTCACAATTTTTTTTTTTTGATATGTCATTTTCATCGGGTTAGAAATTTCCTAAGAGGGAGATTCAAACCATGTCCATCCCCACGGGAGCCGCCCATCGTAACCAACGAGTCACGACCACACAGACTCACAGATTTTTTGAAAGTGTAAATTTTGAATAAATATATCTCTACTAATATAAGATGGCTTGAAAACGACTCAAAATTGAACCGTTTATAAGTATTCCATTAATTATTATTTTTTAAAATTAACTAATTATTTAATTATCTAATATGTTTTACTTATAATTAAACAACTCTAATTTAAATAGTTAAGGTGGAAGGCATTTACTTGATTGTCTGAGTTCAATTTATAGGAACGACAATATTTATAATAAATTTATATTTAAAAAATTCAACAATTTATTTTATGCACGTGCAATACACGTGCACGTTACTAGTAGTTTTTAATAATAAAAATGGATGTGATGTCAATTCCTATAGTATTCTTCTAGAGATGTTGCGTGAGCCGAATGCACATGTAAATTGGTTCGGACTCAGGTCGAATCAAACCCGAGTTGGGTCGGCAAAGGTTTGGCCAAAGTTCGGATCAAGCTCGGTCAAAGTCCGAATTCGGTCCGGCCTAATCCACCATATGGGTTGGGTTGGACTTTCCATTCCAAGATCTAGGCCAAGAACCGATCAAAGAACCGGTTCAAAATTGGATCAGGTCCGATTCTTCTCCTGAAAATCCCACGACATATAAACGTTTGAAAATTTTATCATTTTACCTTTCTTTTATATATAAATATATATATATATATATATATATATAATTTGGTCAATTTTCTCCCAACAACATATGAATAATATGATCTTATGGGAGATATTTTTTAATTATCAAATTATTGCCATATTTTTAGTCTTTTATTAACTTATTAAGATTTTGATCGTTATACTGAAAATGATCAAAATATTGCTATAACACCCATAAATTATTATATTTCAAAAATATTTGTGATTATTTTAGTCCTTCAAATTTCTATAAATATGTGTATTTTACATTTTTTACAAATTCACAACTCAAAATTTCTATATATTCACTTTAACTCTAAGGCTTCTCTAATAGGGAACTCTAAACTTTACATTGCCTCATAGACAACTAACAACTCTCTTAGAGCATCAATAGTAAGGCTCATCCTAATTTCTACATTCAGAATGTAGAAGCTTATTTTGTAGAATAATAAGGCTTAATTTGAGCTCCATAATGCTCTTATTCTAGCCACGAGAGCTGTAGTCCGTGCCTCAGAATTTATTTTGTAGAATAGTATGATCCTATTTGGAGCCTCAATTTCTAGATTCTAGGTTATTATTGTTTTGAAAAAATTGGCACTGTTCCGTCCGAAGCTCGAGATGGATAGGAGGAATTTTTGGTTCAAAGTTCGATCTGGTTCGGTCAGCTCTTACCAGTCATAACTAAATCCGATCAAAATCGAGACGGATCGGTCGAACTTGCCCACCACCCATGCCTTGGTAGTCAGTCAGACTCAGACCGGTCTTTTAAAAATCGGACCGGACCGGACAGTTCAACCAGTTGACCCGTAAATCGTTAGCTTTTTCAGGTTGGGTAAGTGCTGACCCACTTTTTTTTTCTTTCAAAAACCGGTTGTAAATGAATATTTTGTAAAAATTATTATCCAGAAATGATTAAACTTGGACTACTTAGATTAATCCACTCGTTGAACTACTGGTAAAACTGGTTTGATCCAACCGAGGGCCTTGTTCGGATCCGGACCGATTTTAAAAACACTGACTCGGACACTTCTTTGATATTTCTACCGCCATAAGAAACAACTAACAACTGTCTTAGAGAGGACTTTGATTCCTACTGCCTTAAGAGCATCTAAGGCTTATCCCACATTCTAGATTCTAGATTTAAAATGTAGTAACTCATTTTATAGAATAATAACTCTTATTCCTAGTTCCAATATTTAGATTTTGGGTCCCATCCTATCCATGAAAGCTATATGTTGGGCCTTTCAATTTCTAGATTCTAGATTGTAGTAATCAATTTTGTAGAATAGTAAGTCCCAATTTGGAGCCCAACTTTCTAGATTCTAGATTTTATATTTTTTTATCCACATCAATTTTTTGTCCACACAATCTTTGAAACCAGAGTCGCCTTATCATTTTCTATTATTCTCGTACAAATCCAACACATTCTTCTTCTTTTTTTTTTATTTATTTATTTTAGACTTCAAATTACATTGGAGAGTACCAACAACTAATAATTAATAATGCTCTAACAATTGTCTTAGAGAAGACTTTCCCCTCCATCTCCAACAACTCCAACTCCATACTCTTTAACAACTTAATTTCAATCTCATGTTTAGTAGCTCTTTCTATGGAAAGGAGCACGAGCGTGGTGTCATCATCAGCAAGAGGAGGGAGCAGCTTAAGGGAGACAGAAATAGAGTCTGTGGTGGGCTTTGGGAATGAAGAGGAGGGGGAGGGGGAGGGGGAGGGGGAGGGGGAGGAGAAGGTGTATGTTGCAGTGAAGAAGGAGCTCAAGGAAGGGAAGGCCACCCTCCTATGGCTGCTCCAGCACACCTCGAGGGAGAAGAAGATTGTCATCACCCATGTCCATGTTCCTCCTCAAATGATTCCTATGAGTACGTACATATTCTTCTTCTCTGAACTTTACTTAATTACTTTGCTGCCCATCTATTTATATTGAATTTTATCCAAGAGGAGCTTAATTTCTAAATTTAGTAGGAGAATGTACACGATTGATTAGTTTGGTTCTAAATCTAATATGGAATTAGTTGGTTGGTCTTATTTAGGAATTTTGGTGCATACCCATGGTAAACTCCTCCTTTGTTCATTGGGTATGTTGAGTTTTCGAAGACGGGGCGAATTAGAAAATGCAGATGAGACCCTTTTGCTGTATATAATATAATTTAGGGTTATTCAATTTTAAGGTCTAGTATAATATTAAAAATTTGCGTTTAGGTCTCCATATTGTCCAAAGAGGATTTGGGTCTCGTCCTAATGGTTATCTTGGACGGACCGTTATATCTCGTTTAGGTCTCCGTAATATTCGAAATTTTCGTTTAGTTTTATGGGCTCGTATAGTATTCAAAATTTGCGTTTATGTCTCCATTTTGGACGGTCAGTCCAAGTCAACCGTCGGGACGAGACCCAAACCCTCTTCGATAATATAGAGACCTAAACGTAAATTTTGGATATTATACGAGACCCTAAAACTAAATAACCCTATAATTTACTTGAATAGCCATGGTTAGAATCTATTATCGGGTTTAATTTGTAAGGTTCGTTGGCTAACTTAGGAGGGAGTTGTATAACTTCTTAGTACCATATCGGGTAAGAATGCGAGCTGGACGAGTCAAAAAAATTCAGGCTTAAGGTGGAGAACCAATAAATATAATTTCCACCTAATTGCAGTACATTTCGACAGGTTACGAAGGTCATGAAGTCACAATATATCTCCATCTTGGTTCAGCAATAAGATTCACCAGATCTGAGCTCATTTGGGGAGTAGTTGGAGGATTAGAGATAGAAGAGGTATATGCTCAAAGACTGACGACCGGGTTCTTTAAAAATCAATAGATTGCAAGTAAACTGGGCCCTTATACTTCAATCATGCCCCCCTTTGTATAATTGTAGGATCGTTCTCGTTTACTCATGAACAATGAGAATCTTGGTGGATACATGTGTTCCACGTTTATGTCCTGTATATGTTTGAGATTCTTTCTTAACCTGTCTTTTTCGTTGTTATTAGCGAATAATGTAATTTTAAGACTTCCCTTTTCTTTATTCTAGTGGGAAGCAAGTTTCCTGCCAACCAGGTAAAACCGCAGGTGGCCAAAAAATACAGAGACAATGAGAGGGAGAAGGTGAATAGAAGTCTAGACGATTACATTGATGTATGCTCACAACTAAAGGTGAAATTTCTGCCAACTTTAGCTTATATGCCTGTACTTAAATATAAAATTTTGGTGAAGAATTGATCGGTGAGTCGCAATCTTCTGACGTTTCGTCTTAAACCCAATTTTAATTGTCCTCTTTCTGTCATTTAGTTTGTCCTGTGAGAAAACACGAACAAAATACTCTATACTTATAACCAGCCAGTTTTATCTTATGATAGATATTAATAAAATTTGGCTGGTATCTCCTTGATCGCATCCTTTATCTCAGAAAAATATATAGTTATAACCAGTCATAAGCAAGAAAATGTTTTAATGATTCAAGCCATGGTTAAAGTGACTCTTCCTCTTACAGGTACGAGCTGAAAAACTAGTGTTTGAAGCTGAAGATGTAGCGAAAGGGCTTCTAGAGGTTGTAGCTCAGCATGGGATCACCAAGCTTGTCATGGGAGCAGCAGCAGATAAGAAGTACTCTAGGTATAACTACAACATTCTGTTATCAGCTTGTGGGTCACATATTGTATTTAAAAAGGTTTAATAGTAAGAAAAATGTGTGAGGAAAAAAAAAGGGAAGCTCAGCAGTTCGACCAAGGGGAGAGGCCTTTCAAAATTATTCTGAAAATTTCAGTCTGATTGTATTGATGCCTACCATCAGCTTCTGATACGGTCGTATAGAGACATTTATTGAACCAAATTGCTTTTTCTGGCAATAGTTTTAGCTCTTTAGTTTTTGCATATTGTTGACTGACACAAAGTTGAGAGATGATCATATCTACTAAGATTTGGATATTGGCTCTTGCCCGGTAATAACAGTCTAGTCTTTACACGCCTTTTTTTTTTTTTTCTGTATTTTGTTTTACAGCAAATTGGTTTAAGCAGGAATTGTCTTTGTATTTCCACTAGTGTTTGAATCATTATACTAGTGCTACAATTTTATCTTGCAGAAAAATGAAAGAGCCCAGTTCAAAGACTGCCATTACCATGAAGCAACAAGCCAAACCATTTTGCAGTGTATGGTTTGTTTGCAAAGGAAACCTGATCTGCACTAGGTAAGCTTAAGCTCTACCAATGTACTGTTTGAATCTAATCCTAAAAGAACCTTACATATCTCTCAACGAATCTGGATTTACATATGTTGTCATTTACTTCCTGAAGATACAATCTAGACATGGAATCATATCATTCTAATATTTGTATGCACACCTGTTTTATAGTTTTAAGAACCGGATTAATTTCACATTGAATCAGATGAATTCATTTATCGTCTCTGACTTTATATTGTAGACGCCTAGTTGCTTTTAGTATTTATTTGTTTTTCTCAAAATAGACTATTTTCTTCCAGCTGCATTTTAAGAAAATACAATAGCTACCATTTTCATCCCATTGTAGTTGTCCACCTTTAGAGACCTCTGTCACAACCAGTTTCAGTTTTCTCAAGAGGAAAAAACAATTTCTCTCGTTCCAATTATAAGTTACTGCAGAAGTAGTAAAATATTTGTCATATAATATCCCAAAGGCAAAGAAAATGTGGGTGGTTTGGGGGTGGGGGTGTACTTTATGGATTTTCTCACCAGAATACAGTTTGATAAATGCATTGGTTAAGATGAGTGATAATATATTAGTCAAAAGAGCTATAAGAACTAGAGTTTGGCCTAACCGAACTTGGATCGAGGTCATAACAAACAATATTTTTTTTGTTTTATGTTACAAGATACATGACACTTAAGAGAGCTGAATGGAAGAAAAGAATTCAAATAGCCGACTGCAAAAAATTTGGGATAAAGGTTTTGTTGTTGGTGTTGTTATTATAATCCAGTTTGATAAAGTGCACCTCTGTGCAGCCAATATTATAAGATCTAATCTGCCAGGACTTAAAATGTTAGCAGTACACTACAGGCATGGGCTAACACATTTCTATTATTTTCAGAACTATTCAACAATGATGATGCTGTTTAATGAGTTTGATGGTCTTATTTCAATAGGGATGCTGTTCTAGATGCCTCTTGGATGGTGTCACCATCAACATCCATCACAAGCTCCACCACTTCCAGCCAAAGTGAACAATTGAGATCGAGATCTTTACCTGGAGATCAGTTTGAGCCTTTGAGGCGTGCCTGCCCTAAACCGGATCTTTACAGGTCAAGCTCTGATAATCTCAGTTTCATTGGTGGAGGAACTGTGGCCAATTCGCCTCCACCTGTCAGAATATTGCCTCCTCTGAGCAGGTTCAGTTCAGAAGTGGGTCCTACTGTCGATCTTACTGTTGATCCCTGGGATGGGATATCAAACAGGACTACTCCAAGCTTGAACCATTCAGTGTCATCAGCAAGTGATGATATCATTAGCAACTCGGATATTTTTTCGTCATACAGGGATGGAGAGAGATCAGAGATGTCGGCGGCACCACCTTTGGTGCAAGAGTCTGATGATGATGTACTCTTCTTATCTCCACCTAATGAGCTGGTGAGAAAGTTGTTGCTGTCTTCTTCAATTATTTGAATGCAACCAATGTGTCACTTTATATTTATAAGTATTAAAAGTTTGGGACCTGTTGAGAGTATTAATGGGCTTTTAGTCCAACATTGAGTAGAATAGTAGAGAAATGGGTTAGCCTCTCCTATATATATGTAGCTCTACCTCAATAAAAAATAAGCCAAGTATTCTACTAAATTTCTATTTGGTATCAGAGCCACCAAATTCTAACCCTAGCCGCCACCCTTCTCCACAAAACCCTAACCCCACTCCACAGCTGCCCCCCTCCTCCAAACCCCGCCTCCGCCACCCCCCCTATTCTCCTTACCGTCCCCCACCCTTCCGCCGCCAGCACAGCCGCCACTCCACCGGTAGCCGTCCCCCCTTCTTCATGTTGGCCCACGCCCTCTCTCTGTCGCTGCCAGCGCAGCCTTCCTCCTCCTTCTCGTCAGGCCATGCGACCTCGGGTTGCAGCCATACACGGGACATGAGCAGCGGCTCTCGGGGACGCCACTGCCGCTGAAGGAGGAACAATAGACGTGGAGAGGACGACGGTCAAAGATGGAGACGATCTAGATCTGCCATCGCCTTCCTGATGTAAGAGGAGAAGAAGAAGACGATGAAGATGATCTACGACAAGCTGACCGCCAAAGAGATGAAGGTTTTGGTGGACGATCTCTTCTCCAGGAGGCTGATAGAGACTAGCTCTCGTGATGCACACACAGATGTGGATCCTTCACCATACAAAATAAAAAAGTTGGAAAAACTGGAGGTAAAGTTGGAGGGTACTTCCAACTACTTTGAAGTGGTCGCGTCAGGCGATGCGGACTTTGAAGGCAAGAGGCTTGGTGGGCTATGTGAATGGCCAAACCAAGGCACCTGAAGATCACTCTTCATGGGAGTTTGCTGTGTGAAAAATCGTCAACAATGTTGTAGCTGGATGGTTGACATCATTGACTGACCAAGTGTCGGGTAACGTAGAAGCGATGGAGAGTACTGGTGACATTTGGATGACGCTGAGAGAAATGTACTCAGGGTCGGACAATCCTACGAGGGTCTTCTAACTACAGGGTGAACTTGATAAGGTGGTCCAAGAAGATCACACAATCTCTGGGTATGCGGCTCTACTGAAGAAGTATTGGTTAGATCTCGACCACTATGATCCCATTGGCGTGGAGGATGAGCTAGTGGAACCGGCATTTGCGAAACATTATCATAAGTTCATGGAGTATGTCTCGCGATAGAGGATGATGGAGTTCCTGAAAGGACTCAACCCAGCATTCGAGCAGAGGAGGAATGTCCTACTTGCACAACTCGTACTGCCATTACTAGAGGAGGCCATAGCTGTTATGGCACAAGAAGATGCATGGTTGAAGTTGATACCTAACACCACTAGCTTTCCGGGGAGGGGGAGGGGGGGGGGGAGATCAGCTCTAGTAGTTTTTAACCCAAACCTTTCTGGAGGGGGAGGGTGCTACAACTGTGGAGACCCTGGACATTTCATCAGATTATGTACAGAACCTCTGAGAGGCCAGTCCAGCGACCGCGGACGCAGCCGTGGAGGGCGTAGGGGTGGCAGAGGAGGCTATGCCGGTGGCAGAGGTAATTATTCTGGAGGACACAAGGCAAACCTGACAGAGGGGGAAAATGAGAGTCAGTCATCCGATATGACCCCTAGTGAGAAGGAAATGCTAGAAATATGGAGGAGCATGAAGCTTGGAACCAGCGACAGTCGAGCCAACACCGCTAGGACATTAACTCCAACCACCTCCGGGGGTAACATCACCTACTATACCCATACAAGCACATGTATACATGCTCATGCCCTTGCATCTACCCACAGACCAGGAAGTTTAAATTGGATAATTGACTCTGGGGCCTCCCGCCATGTCACGGGTGCCCATGATGACTTCCAAGATTACACTCTTGGCTTGTTTATTATTGAGGTAGAACTACATATATATAGAAGAGGCTAACCCCTCTCTCTACTATTATATTCAATGTGGGACTAAAAGCCCATTAATACTCTCAACAATCCCCCTCAAGATGGACGATAGATATCAACCATCCCCATCTTGTTACATAGTATAGAAAGACTCAATGAATTAAGACCCTTAGTAAGACAATATGCAACTTGTTCTTCTGAGTGAACATGATCGAGCTTTAATATTCCTTTTTCTAGCTTCTCTTTGATGAATAATCGATCGATCTCGATGTGCTTCGTTCTGTTATATTGAACTGGATTGTTAGCTATACTTAGTGTAGCTTGACTGTAACTCAGAAGGCGCAATGGTGTTCCATGGTCTAGCTTCAACTCTGTCAGCAGTGCTTTTACCTACAACAACTCTGATACTCCAAGAGCCATAGCTCTATATTCTGCTTCAGCGGTCGATTGTGCTACCACATATGGTTTCTTGCTTCTTCATGAGACTAGGTTACCTCCCACAAAGACAGTACCCTGAGGTAGACCTTCTGTCGTCCATGCAGCTTGCCCAATCTGCATCGCAGTATTACTCAACACCCATGTGTCCATTGTTCTTGAACCATAGCCCTCTTCCAAGAGCCCCCTTCAGATATCTCATAATATGAAAAACTGTATCCATGCGGTCCTTCCTTAGATCATGCATGTAGCGACTCACTACACTCACAACAAATGAGATATCAGGGTAAGTATGGCCTAGATAAATCAATCTACCTACAGGTCTCTGATATCTCTCACAATCAACCGACTCTTCCGTCTCTGCCCCTAACTTATCTTTTTGATCGATTGGAGTGACTGTCGATCGACATCTCAGCATACCAATCTCTGTGGGCAGGTCTAGTACATACTTCCTCTGAGAGAGTACGATCCCATCTCTTCCTCGAGCCATCTCGATCCCGAGAAAATACCTCATCATTCCCAAGTTCTTCAATTTTTTTGGTAAATTTTGACTTCAGCTGGGTAATCTTCTCCTAGTGATCACTATATCATCTACATATACTGCAAATATGATGACGTGATCTCTTGCATATCGGAAAAAGACCGTGTGATCTGCATTCGTCTGGCTGTACCCCATGCCTATGACCACTTTTCTGAATTTTTCAAACCAGGCTCGAGGAGATTGCTTTAGTCCATACAGTGATTTCTTCAGCTTACACACCTTTCCTGTCGACTGCTTCGTGCAAAATCCCGGGGGCGTCTCCATATATACTTTCTCTTGTAGATCTCCATGAAGAAAGACATTTTTTACATCCAATTGATGAAGTTGCCACCCATGATTTGCTGCAATAGAGACCAGGGTTCTCACAGTGCTCATCTTTGCTACTGGAGCAAATGCCTCATCATAGTCGATGCTATAAGACTGAGTGAATCCCTTTGCAACTAATCATGCCTTGTATCGCTCCACATTTTCTTCTGGCGTCTCCTTTACTGTAAAGACCCATTTGCATGCAACTGCTCTATTTTCTTTAGGTAATGGAACAAGTTTCCATGTCCCATTTCTTTCAAGTGCCCAAAGTTCCTCCAACATTGCAGCTTTCCATCTTGGATCTTCCTTCGCTTCCTGCCAATACTTAAGCAAAGAGGTGGTGTCTAACGATGCAATGAATGCTCCATAAGTAGGAGGGATAGATTAGAGTAGGATAAAAAATGGGCAATGTCATGTTCATAACCATAACGATTAGGGGATCTTCTTGCATTACTACGAGAATATCTTCTTACGGGAATATGAGATAGTGGAGGAGAGATAATACCATCCGAATCAGAGGTATCCGCATCCGAATCAGAGGGATCCGGTGCGGGATGTGCATCTTCAGGAGTTTGGGCAGGGTTAAGCGAGGGACATGACACAGTAGGGGCAATAGACACAGTAGTGGACTGCTGCTTTCTCCTTCTGTAGACTTGGAACTCTGTAGATTGTTCTGTAATTTGTTTCTCTTGTACTGGAGCATCACTTTCTTCCTCCTGATTGTGTGCATCCTCGTCACTTTCCTCATCCTCGCTATCTCCCCCTTGTTCTCTTGGACCAACTTCCATCATTGGACATGAAACTGATCCGACAATCACCCTTGGGCCTATATTCCTCTCACTCCTAACACCTCCTGTGTTAGGTGTTAGGTGTGTCACCAAATGCGGAGCCTTCACCTGAACCATTGTGGTAGTATGGTTCCATCTCTCTGAATGTAATGTCTATGTTCACAAAGAGCCTTCACTCCACAGGACTCCAGCAAGCATATCCCTTCTGAGTCCCTGAGTAACCAACAAAGACATACTTCACTGTCTGAGGGTTCAACTTTTCCACCGCAAGACTATTATCCTTCACGAAGCATACACATCCAAATACCTTTAGGGGAACAATGTACTTGTTCTCACCTGTAAGCATCTCAAACGGTGTCTTCCATCCTAACACTTAAGAGGGCATCTTGTTGATGAGATATGCAGCCGTCAACACGGCATGTCCCCACAAGTGTTTAGGAACATTCATAGCAAACATCATTGACCGTGCCACTTCCAATGGGTGCATGTTCTTCCTCTCCGTTACGCCATTTTGTTTTGGTGTATAGGCACATGAAGTCTGATGCTGTATCCCATGGGCTGATAAGTACTCTTCAATAGCCTTGTTGGTGTATTCTGTCTCATTGTCAGACCTTAAAATCTTCACCTTAGTACCGTATTGTGTTGTAATCCTGTGATAAAATTTTTGAAAGCATGCAAAGACATCACTCTTACTCTTCATTAGGTATACCCAGGTGACACGAGTGTAGCAGTCAATAAAGGTGACAAACCACTTAAAACTATTAACAGCAGTTGTAGGACAAGGTCCCCACACATCAGAGTGTATCATATCAAAAGCAGCTAAACTTTTATTTCCAGAACTCACATAAGAGCTTCTGGTATGTTTTCCAAGTTCACAAGCATCACAAACCATCTTTTGCTTATTAGCCTTTTGGTACATAGAGGGATACATCCGACTTAGTAGAGTGAATGAAGAGTGTCCTATGCGCTGATGTTGAAGTAATAATTCTGCTTCCACAGTCCTTCGTGGCTCCTCCGATTGTGATTCATCCACCAGTGACGCCAGTGCTGCATCCAGCCCACCCGTCCAAGTATCATAGCCCTTTACGCCAAGTGCCAGTTCCCAACCATCTTTCCGTTTCCTTCTCCTGAAAAATTACCTTAAGAATGTTAAAGGAAACAACACAATTAGGTTGAAGAACAATTGCACTAATGGACAATAAATTAACTGAAAAATATAGAGCGTGCAAGACATCAGTAAGAGTCATGGAAGGGGTGCATTCAACTGTACCTTTACCAACAATGGGTCTAGCAGTACCATCAGTAGTCTAAATGCTTTCAGGCGTTCTATTGGACCACTACACCAAAACTCCGTAGTTGAAGTGTTTTGGGCTGTGTATCTTGCATCCGGTTGCACGCTCAAGTGTGGTGAAGACGAAGAGTTTTGGAAAGTTTAGTCCCACATCAGATAGAAAGTGGGAGCATGAGGTATAAATAATTATGATTGGAATGGATTTAACAAGGGATTTTCCTTTTAGTCATATGGGTCAAGTCCAATATCATACCTCGTGGATCAACTTTCGTCCATGTCTCACTGTGTTTCCGTAACAAATTGGTATCTAAGCCCAAGGTTATGAGTCGAGCTAATTGAGCACTTCAATTCCTTCGTGACATTATGTTGACACGTGTCTGGTACGTATAATCAGAATCAACTTGACTCCTCCAAGTTGGCTCCTAGGTAGAGCGTCAATGATTATATGGTTTGAAAATGTCTTCTAGTGCACACACCCAAGAGTGGTGTGATTTGGCTTCAAAAGTGGATATAGTTCCCGAACTCGAGGTGGAGTAAGACGTGATGTTCGCACCCAGTAGTGGTGTGGTTTGGTGAATGTGTCGGTTTAACTTTGTGTTCGAATGACGAGATGACAATATGTTGGATCTCTTGGTTGCTCTGGTTCACCCGAATACGGGCTAAAGTGGAGATTGTTGGTTTGTGTATCTTGCATCCAGTTGCACTCAAGTGTGGTGAAGACATAAAGGGAGTTGTGGAAAGGTTAGCCCCACATCGGATAGAAAGTGGGAGCACGAGGTATAGATACTTGTGATTGGTATTGGACTTAACAAGAAATTTCTCTTTTTAAGTCATATGGGTCAAGTCCAATATCGTACCTCATGGATTAGCTCTCGTCCGGGTCTAACCGTGTTCCCGTAACAAAGTGAGTATAGGATTATTATTTAGATTCTTCCAATAAGCCACCATAGTCGAATGCCCATTTTGCACTGAAAACTTGATTCACATGGCGGTATAAATTTCTTATATTTTGTATATAAAATCTGCTTAAAACGTATCAGAGAGATTTGAACATGGCTTGTTATGATACGCTGTTAAACCCCTGCCACTACACCAAAACTCCAGAGTTAGGTGAGGGGAGGATTAATTTACTTATATTATTAAGACTAGACAGTTAGGATAAATGTTCCAAGCAAATGTGAGAATGGGGTGTCAACCTTAATATGCAAATGTATTTCTTAAATATCAGCTAGTGTATTTCTTTTGAAAAGAAACACTAAGAAATCTGATATGTATTTCCTTTAACAACGATTTCTAGCAAGATGTTGGACTAGATGCCGAACTTTACCATCAACTTCAAGAAGCTATGACAGAGGCAGAAAAGTTGAGGCATGAAGCTTATAGAGAGTCTCTCAGACGTCAAACAGCAGAGAAGAAAGCAATTGAGGCTCTCAAAAGGGTAAGGTTTCTTCTAATTTACCATTGACTTCCTATTACACTGCAACATTCTTTCATTTACATCCATACCAAGAGCTGACCTCTATTATGACTGAGATAAGCTTACCGTGTCTGCTTTCTTGTAGGCTCAAGCATCAGAGAGCTTATATGCCAAAGAAGTGAAGCAAAGGAAAGATATTGAGGAAGCACTTTCAAAGGAAAAAGCAGAAGTTGAGACCCTCAAGAATCAGCGAGATAAGACAATGGAACAGTGCCAAATTGCAAACATGCAAAAAGAGGCACTGGAAGTCCAGATTGTCGATTCTAATAGCATTATCAAGGATTTCGAAGAGAAACTTCTGTCTGCCCAACATCTCCTCAGTTCACTTCAAGTGGAGCATGAGGAGTTACAGCTGCAGCGAGATGCATCAATTAGAGAAGCTGAAGAGCTACGTCGAAAGACAGAACCATGCACCACAAGAACCCACAGGCCGACATACTTCTCAGAATTCTCCTACTTGGAGATTGACCAAGCCACTTGCAATTTCAGTAGTTCATGTAAGATTGGAGAAGGCGGCTATGGAAGTGTTTACAAAGGTTTCCTTCGAAACACAATTGTAGCTATAAAGTTGTTGAACCCTGAAGGCATGCAGGGGCAATCAGAGTTCCATCAAGAGGTAAATTCATCATCTAACTCCTGTGTTACCTTCTTCTTTTTTTTGCTTCTGGTGGTTTGTACCAATGGATAAGGATAAATGTAAGACCCCACCGTTCTTATGAGTACCAGTATAAGTGGTTCCAGCAGTTTTGAAAGTTTCGACTTGGAAGTTTTGGAAAGTCAAAATTAATAATAACTGTTATTGAAAAATATTTCATATATTTATGCATAATTCTATGTATTATTTGTTATTTCTTGCTAGATTTGAACAAAATAATATTAAGAATGACATACTGTGTATTTATAAATATACAACTTCGACAAATGGAATGGTTACATTGTTTCGATAAGGAATTTTATTGACATTTTGTAGTATGTAGATCTTTGATCCGCGGAATCATTTTATCGACATTGTGTTTCCCATATTTCACCCTTTTCGTAGTAATTGTTCTTTGTTGAATTGACCAGAAAAGTGAGTCCCAAAGTCGGTTTTCAACCAGTATCAGATAGCAATCAGTATCGGATCAGGCTGTCCAAAAATGATATGATACAGACGATACGTATCAGTACAGTGAACACATACCAGAGAAAACACATAACCACCTGCAAGGACAGACCATAAGCATGGCCTGGGAAGAGAGAGAAGGGGTTGGGGTGGGGTGGGGTGGGGTGGGGTGGGGGTTCTAGTTTATGAAAATGGGGGTTCTAGTTTATGAAAATCTTCATAAATATCACTGCAAAGTTGAAAAATGATGAAATGCTGGAGGTATTGCCCCCTAGCTTTAGAAAATGTTCATTAGTTAGTTCATTGGTCCCTCCATTTGCAGGAAAAAAATGTTTTGGCACCCTTATCATTGGATCCAGGTTCCATCCCTGACCACTTGAAGGCTAAAAACTCGATACACAACCCCACATATTCAAGCCTTTATAAAGTAGATAAACTCTGGTGTAGGCAAATGTATCGAGGTTTGAACCTTCCGCGTTTCTTAACTTACACAATGAATAATCTTCAATGTATTGACAAAAATCCATGGTCATAAAGATCATCCTTGAAAAACTGTATCTTAATTTACTAAACTGCTACATTTGTACAGTAAACAACACAAACATTATAAGAAGCAACTTGGCATGAAATGAATCGAGTTACGAGTTGTGTTCACTAGTTAACCACCATATATAATTGTTGTGTGGTTCCTAATTCTTCCTTTTAACATATTGGTATAAGAACTCATTTATGGAGCAAGATATTTTCTCTAAGTGAATGTGTGGGTTACAAACTACTACATAGCTTATATGAGCGATAAAGTTAATCAAATGCTATTTGTAGGTGAATGTTCTTAGCAGGGTGAGGCATCCCAACCTTGTCACCCTTATAGGAGCTTGCTCAGAAGCATGGGCACTAATCTACGAGTTTCTTCCTGGTGGAAGCCTGGAAGACCGTCTTGATTGCAAGAACAACTCCCCTCCTCTTACATGGCAGACTCGCGCCCGTATCGCCACTGAGATTTGCTCTTCTTTAATCTTCCTCCATTCTAATAAGCCCCACACTGTTGTCCATGGTGATCTGAAGCCAGACAACATTTTCCTCGATGCAAACCTCGTGAGCAAGCTTGGTGACTTTGGCATCTGTCGCTTGATTCTTCAATCAACCAGCACAACCACCCTTTACTGCCAAACCACTCCCAAAGGCACATTTGCATACATGGACCCCGAGTTTGCATCTACAGGAGAGCTCACACCACAGTCTGATGTCTACTCGTTCGGTGTCATACTACTGCGCCTCTTGACTGGAAAGCAGCCATTTGGACTTGTCAAGGAAGTAAAGGATGCTTTAGATAAGGGGCTGTTACAAGGAATGATAGATCCTAGTGCAGGAAACTGGCCTTTCGTGCAGGCAAAGCAGTTGGCGCACTTGGGTTTGAGGTGCTGCGAGATGAACCGGAAGAGCCGACCAGATCTTGTTGGGGATGTTTGGAGGGTGCTTGAGCCCATGATGAGGGCAAACTCATCATCTGCAACGGCACTGTCTTTTGGATCCGTCATCGAGGACAACAGCCCCATTCCGAACTATTTCATCTGTCCAATATTCCAGGTTAGTTTCCTTTAAAGCATGCATAATCCTACTCTCTTTTTTTCTCGAAATAATCTGATACACTACTTCTCTATGCTGACTTGCACCATGATGTACAAAGATAGAACAACGTATATTGTTTCATATACTATACGTTTTGTTTTATACTGAACTCAAGCATTTGGTTCCTTCACCTTAGCTCCCTTCATCTCTTAATTATTATATATAGCTTGCTGAATTATTGTCTATTGATCAATTTATGCACATGCTATTAAAATAATGAACCTCCGATACTAATTTTGTATTGTTCAAAGATAATAAAGAGCATGGTTTGCTAATCTTTTTGTATGCAGGGAATTGTTGATGTGGAAAAACTAGACATAAAAATACATTATCAAGTTATATTACTTTCTGTAGTGTTTCATGAATTTTGTGTAAATGATGATTTCTGAGTTTTGATTAAACAAGAAAAATGTTTATGTAAACATTTTAGTCTTAGTGTAGCTCCTTTGGTAGAGATTGTCGATATATTTACATTATCATTCGCATATTTCAGGAGATCATGAGCAATCCACAAATTGCTGCAGACGGCTTCACTTACGAGGCTGAGGCAATAAAAGGCTGGATCGATAGCGGGCACGATACTTCGCCAATGACTAATCTGAAACTCCCTCACCTGGATCTTATCCCGAACCGTGCTCTTCACTCTGCTATTCAAGAATGGCTCCAGCAACATCAACAATTATGACCTGTTCCTCTTTCTTTCCCTTCAGCTGCCTTACCATTCTTTTATTTGCTTTTTCCAGTTTTGTTGGCCACCAATTGTGATCTATTTCCGCACAGTTTCAGCACTGTACATTCTGATGTGCCTGGGAAGCAAAAGCTAATTGTGTATATGTTACCTCTTCATTGTAATTTGTAAAGATATATATATATATATATATATATATATATATATAGAAATGTATGGTGAAATCATATGAATAGCATATGCAATGGAATTCTTTGTATTCTTGTTCAGCCCTGTATGGTTGTGTTTTGAGCAGGGTTTGCAGTATTAGTATCGGAGCATTCCTATGAGTATCGGAATCGACGGTATCGTTAGTATTGGTTGTTTCAGATCGGAGTATCAAATTTTTTGGGTATTGGAAAACAAATAATTATTAACAATTTAGAAAATATATTTTATACATTTAGTTATAATTTTAAGTATTTCAGTGTTGTTTCTTAGTAGTTTTGAAATTGAATGAAATAGTAGTTATCCCTTACGATTGGTTTACATGCGATAGATAATTTTTGTTCTTGTACATGATTTTACAATCTATGCTTTTACACCCTAGCTAATTTGTTTTTTGCGTTCAATTTTTTTTGCCGAATTGATCGGAAAAAGACTTCCAATGTTGGTATTGGTCAGTGTTGGTCCAAACTGTATCGATATCGGCAGTATCGGATCGGTATCGGCCAATACTGTAAACTATGGTTTTGAGGGACCTCATTCTAGGATTTGGCTGAAATTCTTGTTGATATCATGAGCTACTCCTGTAACATGGATATGTGGAAACCTTCAAAAAATACATAAGTCATTCGTGCAACCAAGCTAATTTGCAATCGCAGTTACAAGAATTTTAGTTCCTGAAGGTTGTTCATGTGGAACTCCAATCCCTTGCAACCAAACTGGCACTTAACAAAAGAGTTTCATGCAGGACTTTTATATCAAGATCTAGTTTCATATTTCACAGAAGATTAGCGCTATTTATTATTTTTTGGTAGAAGATTATTAGTAAATTCAGAATGAAATATATTTGTGTTGCACAACTCATTCTTTTACACAAATGTTGCTGTTGTAGATAGTGTTAACGTGAGTGATAATAATACTGTGTTTAGTACTTACCATATAAAAATACCATCATATATGTTAGTAAGTGTATACGGCAAAAATATATTATATATAGTATTTACCATATAGAAATACCATCACCTCAAAAATATAGCAAATTACCGACGGAAGCTAGCGGCGGAATAAGGTTAGTCGCTAGCTAGCGACAGAAATTCTGTCACCACTCCGTCGTATTTCCATCGCTAGATGATGAAAATGTACAACAACAGAATAGCGACTGAAAGTTCCGTCAAATACGAAGCGTTTAAGTTCTCTCAAACAACCTCCTTTTCCCTTTCCTCTATATGAAAGAATTCCCAAAATTTGTTCCCCTCTCCCAAAATTTTGAACCCCCGTGCATCCTCCATTTTTCGACACCGGTGCCGGCGACCCCTCCGACGGGGACCGACACCAGACTCCCGACGCCCCCTCCTCTAGCACGCGTCTAGATGCGGCGGTCCGAAGACAATCATATATGGTAATACAAACCCCTTTATATATAGCTTCCACTGTTAGATGAATAACAAAAATGTTATTCATCTCAATCTCATAGTGAGATGAATAACAAAATATATAGCAAATTACCGACGGAAGCTAGCGGCGGAATAAGGTTAGTCGCTAGCTAACAACGAAAATTCTGTCACCACTTTGTCGTGTTTCCATCGCTAGATGATGAAAATGTACAACAATAGAATATCGACAGAAAGTTCCATCAATACGAAGCGTTTAAGTTCTCTCAAACAGTCTTCTTTTCCCTTTCTTCTATACGAAAAGAATTTTCAAAATTTGTTTCCCTCCCCCAAAATTTTGAACCCCCGTGCATCCTCCCTTTTCCGACACCGACGTTGGCGACCCCTCCAACGGGTACGTCCCGACACCAGGATTCCAACGCCCCTCCTCTAGCACGCGTCTAGATGTGACAGTCCGGAGACAATCATATATGATAATACATACATCTTTATATAGCCTCAATTGAGAGATGAATAACAAAAATGATGTTTGACATGCGCGCGTGCACAATCAGTACACACGTGCGACCGAGAACGTCGGAACGTCGCCACCAACCCCCCTCTGCCACCTTTCTTCCCCCTCTCCTGCTCCGCCGCCACCTCCTCCTACGTTGGCCAACGTCTTCCCCCTACCTCCCTACTGCTCCGACATCCTCTGTCGTCTGCTCGGCCGCCGTCGCCTCCGGCTCCTCCGTCGACGACTCCCCCCTCCCTCCTACCGCTCCGTCTTTGCCTCTCCTACAACTCTGCCATTCTCAGCCGTGCACGTGCACCGGCTGTGCATGCACGCGTGCCAAATAGCAGAGTCGGATGAATAAACATTCGAAATTTTTTCTCTCAAATGCTTTTTCAAGTTCTATATTTGACTGATACTTCGATGCTGCAGAAATATCATGCTTCATAGTCGTTGGATGAGCACTAGTCTTACAGTGCAACATCTCTTTATCGATTGAATTTTTGTTGTTGTTGCAACTGTATGCTGGAAAATTATGAGATTTTGTGTTTCCGAGTGCCAAAATCTTAATTATATGTAGCAAATAAATTATCATATCACTGAAATCTTGCCAAAAATTCTGGCAAAACTTTAAGAGTACATGCTTCTTAAACTTTATTAGTTACTATCAGTTAACATCCTTACGATTATAGCAGTCTGAAGAAAATACAATTGAGACCACAAAACTGCTAACAAATTATTAACAACCAAAAACAAATTTCAAACAAAAACACATAGTTAACATTCAAAAGGCCAGACCACCCAAAATATTTGAATCACACTTCTTCCCTCGCTCACACTCACACTCACACTCACCAGCCCACAGGGGGCAGAAATTTAGATGAGGAAAGTTAACCTCAAATATAAAAAGTCCAAAATTTTGTTAAATAAAGTTCACTACATCAAAATTCATTTCCAAGATAAAAAATTCAGATGTTTAGAGACTTAAATTTAAAAATATCTTAGCGTGACTAGATATTCTGGAACACCGAAGACTTAGATTTAAAAATTATCTAGTAAAAAACCAAAACCTGTAAATATGTATGTATAAATTAAAAACTGAATTTCAACTTAATACCCTCAACTATCCAAGTTATTCAACTTAATACCCTAAACTTTTTTTTTTTATCAAAAACTTAATACCATCAACTATTAAATCTTTTGAACTTCATATCCCAAAAAAATAAAAAAACTCAATCTACCCCTCCCCCCTCCTTTTCTGGTCGACGATGAACTCCTCCCCTATCTCTCCGGCGGCGATGACCCCCCCCCCCTCTCCGGCGATGGACGCGGCGGCAGCAACAGTGGCAGCGGGAGTAGGGGGAAGAGGTATAAGACATTTTTGAAAGAAAAAAAAAAAGGTTATTAAGTTGACTATTTTGAAAGTTTAGTATATCAAGTTGTCAAACATGAATAGTTGACGGTATCGAGTTAAAATTTAGCCTAAATTAAAAATTACAAATTTTGGAGAATGAAGAAAATTTAAAAAGAACATAAATATTTAACTCGGAAACAAAAATTCAGTAGGTTCGTCCCTGGCAGCCCATGCCATGATCAGAACTTGGCCTCGACGCCATAGTGCCTCTTCAGCACCCGCGGCAGGTAGACCGGCAGCAGGAAGCCGAAGAGGTTGAAGGCCCAGAAGCACATGTTGACGACGGCCAGCCCTCTCCCTATCGAGACCCTCATCCCCGACCCCCTGATGTCGCTCTCGACCTCCTCCTTGGCGATCTCGCTCGCCAGCCACTCGGAGATGGTGAACAGCCTCTTCGAGTTGTAGAAGATCGGCACGAACGCCCTCATCGGCAGCGAGAACTGTCTGGTGAACGTGACACCCTCCATGAAGACCTTTAGTAGAGAGAACATGTCTTTAAAATTGTCATTAATCCAATACTAACAAGGAGCACACTAGCACGATGTGGATGCTCTAGCAATTTTGCTATGTAGATATGTATTTTTCATGTATTCACCTTTTCAGCAAGATTCCCAATATCAGTATCAGTATCGGAATATGGGTATCGGTATCGATGGTATCGGCTGTATCGAAAATTTTAAATCGGAGTATAGAATGTTTTAGTATTAGAAAACAAATAATCACTAATAAATTTTAATAGTTTAGAAAATATATAGCATAGTTATAAGTATCTCTAATGTTATTTCTTAGTAGTTTTAAACTTGAATGAAATAGCACTCACTCTTGCTGATTGGTTTACATTGAGCGATATATAAGTTTTTTTTTGTTTACATGTTCTTACAATCTTACACCCTTGTTGATTTGCTCTTTCGTTCAATTTTTTTTTGGTTTGACCCGAAAAATATCTCCAATGTCGGTATCAATGGTATCAATGAGTATCATATCGGGAACAAGCAAAATCGTATCGATATCGGCCGTATCGGATCGGTATTGACCGATACTGTAAAGTATGCTTTTTAGTATACCTTAGTTTCTTAATAGTGATTTCTTATATAATTACTTAATATAGTATTTCTTCGCGTTAAAATTCATTTGGTTCTACCAAAAACTCTAGAATTTTTTCTTACTTGATATCAGAGCAATTAATGTCAAATTTTTATTTACTGTTTATTTCAATGCAATTTTATACCAAATTTTCCACGTAAGGATATAATTATTTCATATGCTGTCAATCCAATATTTAGACTCTACAGGCCGCTCAGAAAATATGTGTCCATATATTAAAGAGAGGTAGGTTAGAATGCACATATACTTGGATGTTGGTGGGACACATGGTACTATTTGAGATACATAAATTTATAATATAAATACATAGCCTCACCCCTAGTCATCTCTCTAGAATTTTGGTACAGCGGCATGGACTAAAAGATTAAAGGATAAATAATCGAATTTTATCTTACTTGATATCAGAGAAATTAATGTCAAAATTTCATTTACTGTTCATTTTAATGCAATTTTATATAAAAAAATTCCATGTAATGATATAATTATTTCATATGCTGCCAATCCAATATTTAGACTCCACTGGCCACTCAGAAAATATGTGTCCATATATTAAAGAGAGGTAGGTTAGAATGCACATAGATTTGAATATTGGTGGGACACATGGTACTATTTGAGATACATAAATTCATAATATAAATACATAGCCCTCTAGAATTTCGGTACAGTGGCATGGACTATAAGATTAAAGGATAAATAACCGAATGTTTGGGAAAGATGCTATAATAGGTAGCACCAATTGAAGACAAGATAAATAAAAAAATTATCATAGATGCTTTGGATACTGATACATTCTCTTACATGTGAAAAGTATACTAATAGATGCTTCCGAAAGGAGTAGCGAGAACAACTAGAACTGGAGGGTAGCCCAAATTAAACGAATATCACGTGAACTATGAAGTGTGAAGTCTGAAGTGTTAAATAAGAATATAGATTTTGTTTGAGTTACATAGGACAAAACTGAAACATCGACCCCAAACACCTTAATGAATGCCTTGTTGTTGATGACATATTGAAGTTATTGTCTAAGGGCGGAACTACATAGGGGCTAGGGTGGGCTTCAATCCACCCTAAGGGTCTGCTTGAATTGAGGGAGAGTTAAGTGATGTGTGTTTAATAACTTTTGTTTGGATTTGAGAGAGAGTAAGTGAGGTGTGTTTAATAGCTATTACTTGGATTGAAAGTTTTTCAGTTGGAGGAAGATTAGTAAAAGTATAATAGTTACCAAAATATCCTTATTACATTTGTTTTTGAGTGAAAATAGGAGTAATAAGAGAGTGAGAAAAAAGACGATGCGCCTGGACGACAGTAAGTTGAAAGGGTGAAAGCCATGAATATAGAACAGCAAGTTGAAAGCAAAAAAAAAAAAAAAATTTTGAAAAAGAATGTCATAATATTTTTTAGGACAGATAAGAGGTATTTATGAATTTTTTATTTAGTAACAAAATCTCTTATTACCCCTTGTTGACCCTCCGATTTGTGGTTAAAAATGGACAAAAGAGGACTAAACAAACCTCTACTTAACCCGCTATCACTCCTCCTCCTAAATCCCAAGTCTCAAACTAAGCAGAAAACTTCCTCTCACTTAACCATCTTCACCCTCAATCCATGGAGACCCTAAATTTTTTTGTTTCTATATGCTTTTTATGTTTTATATGAGCCCACCCTACTCTACTCCACTCCAATCCATCCGAAATTATACCGAATTCGAGTGACTCATGTGGTTACCGAGAAGAGGTATAAGATCTCGGCTGGGTGGCAGAAGGTAAGTGGATCAAGCCACGGGGACGTATTATTCGTGGAAGTTGGGAAGCACAGTGAGCCCAAAAGCACAGTGTACACAAAAGTTTTGAGCATTATGTCGGACCGCGTGCGTATGCCGGGAAGTAAAAAAAAAAAAAAAAAATCCATCCAAATTGAATTTCTGGTTCCGTTCCGCCCTTGGTTACTATATATGTATATATAATAAAAGGAGAAATCAGTAAATTAACCTGGCACGAGAGGAGGAAGACGTGGGGCGCGGCGGCCTTGATCCCCTCCTTGTCCCCGGCGAGCACGCCGTGCAGAATGTAGCCGACGGGGAGGAGGAGCCCGACGAGGGCCCCAGCGGCGACGTAGGCCGGCAGGAGGAGGCCGCGCCCCCGCCCGAACACGGGAGAAGCAGCAGTACTAGAGGAGGAGAGGTGGGGGAAGTTGGCGGAGAGGAAGTAGAGGTAGGGGAGGGAGAAGGCCGCGAAGGAGACGTCGGCCGGGGACACCATCCCGCTCGACGACACCACCACCGCCACCGCCAGCGCGTTCAGCTGCCGGAACGACAGGAAGCGCCGCTGCGGCGCGTGCGACGGCAGCTCGGACGGCGCCGCGTCCGCCAGCATTAAGGGTTCCGTGGGTCCCGCTGCGGCCGACATTATATTGTTCTTTTGGGGGTAATGTGATGTTGATCGATGTTTAATTGTTTGATCAGTAGGTTGGATTGTTCTTGAGAGAGAGGGAAGGATCGGTGGGAGGAAGAAGAGGACATGGCGGTACACGTGTGGGGGGTTGCTCTGCATGCTCTTGGCCCTGTGCGGATGTGAGGGCCGGGAGCTGCGCGCGGTTGGCCTAGTGTTTTAGGCGTGGCGGGAAATGAGCAAGGTTCCAAATTCTCTCCCCTAAATTTATCAGAAAATTTCTAAAACTCCTCCTATCCGTCAAAAGTTCCCGTATCGTCACTTTTGTAAACTATCCAATTAGTTCGTACTCGCTCATCGGATCGCAACGAAACTTATGTCGCTGGACTCGCAGCGTCTGGCTTGTCCTGTGATCCGAGCTTTGTCCGATTCCGAACCAGGCGACGAATCGTCGTTTCGACTTGACGAACGATTTTGTGATCGGCTAACCGGAATTCAAAACTGGACATACCGTTGAGTTCGTATCGTCGTTTACAATTTGTTTGACCTATAATATGTCTAATTTAGAGACCTTTAGCTTTGACATATTTTCAGTACAAAGTGGCCCACGTGTTGATCCGTTTTGACACGAAATGATCGTTTTAGTCCCTACGTCCAAATTGGACGAATGAGTAGTATTTTCTGACTATCTCACTTATTCTGAAAATGTTTGTGATGTCTATTTCAGCATCCGAAAACGTTCGTTCAGCTCCCATATTTTCTGGTTCGTTATGTCCGCTGTCTAGCGTCGTTTTAGCACCAAATTACCACCATGCAAGTATACCTTGCCACTGTACTGTTTATTTACATTCATTTTCAGCATGTATATATTTTTGTTGTTTATACAGCGCATCCAAAAAATACTTAGGTGCAATGACGGATAACGTCGTCTTGTTGTCTCTTATTTTTATTATGCATATTGACCTAGATATACGATACCACACCATAATTTTGAGGTATATTTATGTTTCATTGGCCATAACACATTTGTTACACGAGTTGTGAGTCTCATATAGTTCAGGGACTTGCATATTCGGCTGGTCACCAGTACGTATGGAACGCACAATAGAGAATAACTGCTAATAAAATTGCATACTAGAAGACTTAGGGTCCGTTTGGATAGACTTTCTGAAATTTTGTTCTAAAAATAATTTTATGAAAGTAAGTTATAAAGTTGTTTCCTGAGTATAAAAATTTTAACTTTACGTTTGATAACTTTCATTTGAAAAGTAGTTTTTTAGAAAAAATAATTAAGATTTCGTTTGATAAAATATTTTTTGAAAGTAATTTTTTATTAAAGATTTTATAAAATATTAGTATTAAAAATAATCTTTCAGTGTCCACCCAATTCATGTCCGACACAAAGGTCAACGACGTTCGAGTTCGTCTCCGGTCGAGTCGGCATCCAGCGACTTTGGGAAACATCTCGTGTCCTCGTCGAGGCTAGGGTTTGGCCCCTCAAATTCGAAACTCCTCACTGGATCTAGGGTTTGGTCCCCAGGCTCAGCCTACCCGAACCGGTTCGGCGAGGCTGTGCTCGTAGTGGCCTCGAGGACGCCCCGATGAAGTCTCCGCCACTAGAACGCCACGTGCGCAACGTCGTCGAGGTCGTCGTCGACCGAACAGGTTCTTGGCCTGCGCGACCGTGCTCGTAGCGGCCTCGAGGACGCCTGGCGAATCCTCTGCCATTCGGCCACCGCGAGCGCTACCTCGTAGCCTCCGCATCTCGCCCACCTCCTCTGCATCTCCGAGTCCACCACTGTTGCCATCGAAAGCGAAGCTAGGGGCGGTGAAGGGCGTGGGAGCGTCGGTGCCGACGCCGAGGAGGGGGTGGTGCTGACGCTGGGGAAATGGACAAGGTTGGCGAGGGTGAGAAATGGGCGAGACCAGCAGTCATTTCGCCGGAGATCCCGGCGTCGGGGAGGACACCGTCTCCGATCCTCAGAAGGAGCAGCAGGAGCTCCCCAATTTTTCCCTAATTTTTTTTGTTGGGAGGAGAGAGAGAACTTTGAGTGGAAACCAAAATGGGATGAGTGGTTGCTTTGGGAACAGTTTTTTTTTCTTCCAAAACCACTCTCTCACCTGCTTTGGGAAAACAACGTTTAAACAAGGCTTTTGATAAGGGCACTGCCAATTTTACTTGGGGCTAGCCCAGGATTGGGGCTAGCCCACTATAGAGCAACCTTTACTCATACTAGTCCAAGTTTTTACTTGGGGCTAGCCCAGGATTTGAAAACATCCGTTGTTCTTATTTTCGAAACCTAGCTCCCCCCGACCGGAGCTTTCCCCCCTCCCGCCGACCCCCTCCCGCCGGCCGATCTCCGCTGTCCTCCTCCTCCTTGTCGATGGCTCCCAAAGTCTCGAAAGTACCAAGGTAGAAATCATCATTCTCCTTGTGCTATTGTATTTGAAAAATTGTCCAAAATTTTTAAGAAATCCTCTTGCATGTTGAAAATTTTGAGTTATTTTCTTTCAAATGAGGGCATACTAGTCCTTGGCGGAGTCTAGGATGTAGTTTAGACATATAAGTCGTTTGGAACATGATTTTAGGGCGTACAATGTCGAGACTGCTCGACATTGTCGAGCAGTATCGAGCGGGACTGTAGAATTTCCTACAGTCCCATATAGATTTAGGACTGTAGGAAATTCGACAGTCCTATATATATATATAGGACTGTCGAATTTCCTACAGTCCTAAATCTATATGGGACTGTAGGAAATTCAACAGTCCTAAAAGATTAGGACTGTTGAAAAATCTGCAGTCCTGTATACTTACAGGACTGTAGAAATGGCTACAGTCCTGAAAAAAATTTCAATTATTATGTTAAAATATAAATTAATTTTTGTCTGTATATATTAATTTTTGTCTTATAGTCATGCCCCTGGAAAGGACACTGTGGATGAAGAAATGAGAAGACGCCCTACTGCGTCGATGCATAAGGAACGCACAGTTTCGCAAGGCGTGACTATCCGCGAGGCCGAGGCACGCCCTGAAGTGAGGAAACGTCCATTGACGAAGAAGATTGCCACAAAGAGACGTGCTCCTCCTAGTTCTTCCGGTTCTTCTTCCTCCTCCGATGAGGACATGCCAAATGTTCCAAATCTGCCTACTGATGGTTCAGGACCTTCTCAGCCTGCAGATAGTCCTGTCGAGAGTCTTCCACAAACTCTCGGAAACCGGCCTACTGATGGTTCGGGACCTTCTGAGCAGGCAGATAGTCGAGTCGACACTCGTCCAAACGGTTGCTCTATGTTACCGTCGATCGAAAACCATATTGCATACCAAATATGGAATAATCCGGTAAGTACATTACGTTATGATAAATTTATATATAGTTGTAAGTTCAAAGTTCATTTTACATGGAGGTTTAATTTCATCCAATTGTTGACTTTTCAGGAGAGTGGTCGTTTGTTGACGGTGATCAACCATGGCAAAAAATGCAATACATGGAGGTATGCATTATTGGGAGATGATGTGAAGGCAAAAATCAGTCCCACCGGTCTACAATATTTGGGTAGCTACTCATATACGACGGTGGATAATGCACTGATTTCAGCATTTGTAGAACGGTGGCATCAAGAGACCAACACTTTCCATCTACCCAATGGGGAGTTGACGATTACCCTTGATGACGTCCATCATATATTGGGACTTAGGGTTGATGGTCGTCCCATGCAGAATCATACTTTTGATGACTCGAGCATCGACTATTACGACAATATTGTGGATCATGTATCAGGGTGTCTGGGAGTTGATTCCACTAGTTTTACTAGTCTTCGAGAATTCAAGAAGTCCTATGGACTTCCTCTAAAATATTTGGAGGAGATATTCGCTGAGCCAGCCCCCGAAATTGATAATAGCGATAATGTGGCCCGCGGATATATGCAGTTCATCTTAGGGGCTGTCGGCATTACCGATAAGTCTGGAACGTCCATAAATGCCAAATATCTCATCGATTTGGACAACATTGAAACGGTGGACGAAATTTCTTGGGAAAGCGGTATACTGGCATACCTTTACCGCGAGCTTGGTGCGGCATCCCGTGTGGGTTCGAAGACAATTTTCGGATGCCAGACTCTACTCCATGTATAGATATATCTTTGTCAACTTGTTTACATAAATTGAAATTGTGTTATTTATTTTTGGACTAATATATTTCCGGTAACGTGAAGGCATGGATATACGAGCACTTTCCAACCTTGCAGCGGGCGAAGCTGAGCCAAGGGTATGACGAGAACCTGCCTAGAATGTGCCGATGGAAGCCGACTAAAGAAGATGCCAAACGTTCTCACACACTTGCCGCTTTACGGCATGCACTCGAAGATATGACGACAGAAGAGGTGAATATAGACCTAATTTTGTACTTAATTGGTATTAATTTACTACGTTATGCTAAATGACATTATGTTAAATTTTATGTGGTGCAGATTGTATGGGATCCATACCGTGATTTGCGACAGACTACCCGTCCGTTGCAACCAGTCGCCTTATATCACGGTGTTATCAGTTGTCATGAAATCAAGGAGGCTTATATGCCGGATAGAGTGCTACGTCAGTTTGGCTACGTCCAAACTGTCCCAAGGCGAACTTTGCAAATGATAACTCCTCCGCGCGGTACAAAACCGCTAAACTATATACCTGCACATTTCAACTGGGTATCGCACTTCTTCACCGAGTGGCAATGCCACGTCATTAGAGATACCGACCGGCTAGCAGCAGTCAATATGGCGGAGTGCAGCGACGACTACCTCGCCTACTACGTCGGTGTCGGACTACCGACCTTGTTCCAACGCGGAGGGGATATTGTGCGTGTACCGTCAGATCTTTCTCCCAAATCGGTCTTATATACTGCACTGGTCAAGATGGTGAGCCTACTTGTAGAGTTTAAATTTGATATTTGTAACTGTGGCTAACAATTATTTTCATTTTTTATGAATAGGCAAGGAAAGTTAAGAAGTTGGGAAGAAGCCTCGTCAGTTGCCAGGGTTCCAATTATATGACAATCAATGACGAACTCCAAAATATCGACAACGCTGAAGAATATCCTTTCTTGGATACTAGAGAGCAACGCACGAAGAGGCGCCATGACGTTTGAACAATCATTTTGAGTTGTAAAAGTGTGACTGAATATGACCTTTGAGAATTGTCAAAATTTGACCTGTAAACGTTGTAAAAGTTTGATTAAATATGACTTTTTGCCTACTTGTGACACTTTGACGATATTGAGGATTTGAGTTGTAAAACTTTAAACTATAATTTTGTCTACTTGTGACACTTTGAGTTAATTTTGCCATGTTGTGACACTATGAGTTAATTTTGCCTTGTTGTTACTATTTTGATCTGTATACTGGGCATATTGGTCAGTGGGTTAACTGTATATTCAATCCTAGTTTACACTAGGACTGTCCAAAATTGACAGTGGGTAAACTTTAGGACTGTCACAATTTTGACAGTCCTAGTTTACACTAGGACTGTCAAAATTGTGACAGTCCTAAAGTTATATAAATGTGCATATTTACAGTGAGTAAACTTTAGGACTGTCACAATTTTGACAGTCCTAGTTTACACTAGGACTGTCAAAATTGTGACAGTCCTAAAGTTATATATTTACTCAAAATTGACAGTGAGTATACTTTAGGACTGTCACAATTTTGACAGTCCTAGTTTACACTAGGACTGTCAAAATTGTGACAGTCCTAAAGTTATATAAATGTGCATATTGACAGTGAGTAAACTTTAGGACTGTCACAATTTTGACAGTCCTAGTTTACACTAGGACTGTCAAAATTGTGACAGTCCTAGTATCCTGGCAGTTTTCCATAATGACAGTCCTAAGTTATTAGTAGCAATGCGCAATATACAATCAAAATCTTCATAACTCTTTTCATTACACAACATACAACATATGGTTCAATATACACTTAGACAAACATGGATCAAAAATTTACACATTTTCACTTGGGGCAGTATCAATCGATTAAAATATCAAAGTAGTCGTCCGACATGATTTTTGGATCCTCCATCTTCATCATCTTCTTATAGGCCGCCATTGCATCCATGTAGGGTGTCGTCCATGCGATCGCTTCCTCAGGTGCGTGTTTCTTAAGTCTAGGTGGAATGCCAAAAATATAAACCCATTTGACTTTTATACTTTGGTGTGGGGTAGCCCCAACTAACTATTAGAGTGGCAAACTTGTAATTTTGAAAAATGGACTGTCAAATTTTTGACAGTCCTAACAATTTGTAGGACTGTCAAAATTTTCACAGTCCTACAAAATGGGTAGGACTTTCAAAATTGTGACAGTCCTTCCAAGTGGTAGGACTGTCACCATTTTGACAGTCCCGATTATAACTTTGGGCTAGCCCCGACTAACTTTCATGATGGCAAACTTGTAATTTTTTGTAAATTTTCAATGGGCTAGCCCAGAGTCAAATGTGCAGTGTCCTTATAAATGGGACTGTCACATATTTGACAGTCCTATCTATTTGTAGGACTGTCAAAATTTTGACAGTCCTTCCAAGTGGTAGGACTGTCCAAATTTTGACAGTCCTTCCAAGTGGTAGGACTGTCAAAATTTTGACAGTCCTGAGTATTACAGTGGGCTAGCCCCGAGTAACTTTCATGATGGCAAACTTGTAATTTTTTCTAATTTAGAAATGGGCTAGCCCCGAGTAAAATGTGCAGTGCCCTTATAATTTGCCTTAAACAAGAGCTCTCCCAAAAAAAATTCTGAAAGCAAAAACGAGTAGCAACAGCCAAACACTATTTTGCTGAGGTTTTACGTTTAAACTCAAAAGGGGGAGTTTAAACGTATAACCAAACAGGTCCTTAGCAGTTATTATAGGTATTATCGTGTTGTGAAGACGACATGTATATGAGCATGGGGTGGAAAGGGCAACTGTTAGTGTAAGGACTCTCATTGTTTATTTACTTTTCTCTAGTTGGCCACGAGTGACTCAGCAGAGTGTTACGTGTGTCTTGCATTTATTTACTTTTTTTCTAGTTGGCCGCGGGTGACTCGGATGAGCACTACGTGAGTCTAGGACCTATAGTTGTCAAGAGCTCCTCATTAGGAATGTTGTCATCAAAAGTGCATTTCACATAGTAAGGTTAGAAGACCCTTTGGATATTTATTTTCAGTATTATGTGGTTTATTTTTATGTATTTTGTTACGTCCCTCTGAGGACTTGGATCCGGATTTTGTCTCCAAGTGTAGACGATCATGACTATCCGCAAAAGTACGAACCGGGACCTGACGCAGCATTTTTTGTCGAGGAGGTTTCACCCTCTGAGGCCATCTGATTTCTATTAGTTGTTGGACTTCTTAGTTGATACATTATTTACTGATCATTTTATTTTATATTGAAGTTTCGTCCTCCTCTCTCATTTTAGTTTTAATATAGTCGTTGGTAGTGGATTTGTCTCAACCCGACTATTATTTTGGATTATTTCATATTTGATCCTTTCGATTTGCTAAGTAGTTTATGATTTTTTTTTTAGATTGCTTGTGACTTGTGAGATATATATATATATATATATATATATATATCACTGTGAATTGATATTCATTTTACATCATATGTATGTGTTATGGTTTCTATATATTGGAGATGTCATATACATACGAGTGGCATGTCTACGTATTTCTGGTCCTACGTATTTGGGACGGACGTGACAGATCATCTAGTGTGCTGGAGAAGAAGAGACTTGTAATCTCATTATTTTTAGAGTTATTTATATTTCCCCCTATTCAAAAATCAGGCATTTTTTTTGCGGGTTACACTAATTACAAATATGTAATTATGAAGGAATGAGGGGTACCACTAATTAAAATAAAAATGGAGGGTAATAGAGTTTGCATTATGGATTAGAGGAATAAATACAAATAACTCTTATTTTTATATTGAACTAGTATATATTTACGGGCTTTGCACATATTTTATATATTATTATTAAAGAGAGTATTTCATATATTATTATTAGGCAGACTTAAAGGTTATTGTAATTATTTTAATTTTTATTAAGACTATTTATGAAGACTAAAAGAAGATCATCTTAATTATTCTAAATTTACTATTATACTATTGTATATATTATTTTACACATGCATGCAAGACTATTTGTGAAAATCAAATGACAACTTTCGTAATTATCTAATTGTCCCTATTAACTTTAATAAATAATTTAATTAGTAAACATATGAAAGGGTATATTTGAAATGAAAAGAAAAACTCGACGGTGAAGCTGAACTTTTTCCATTATATAGTTCTATATATGTTATTTTATACATGCATGTAAGACTATCTAGGAAGACCAAAATGACAGTTTTTGTAATTACCTAGCTACCCCTATTAACTTTATTGAATAATTTAGTTACTAAACATATGCAAAGTATATTTGGAAAAAAAAAAGTACCACCGTGAAGCTGAACTTTTCCCATTGTAGAGACTATAGTAGTATATATTAGGAGCCATCTTCTTGATGGTGCAACTTGGGTCAACGCTTTTCCAACTCTCTTCACCACATCCATGGAGTCGTGGTATGTTGATTACGATGGGAGATTCCCGTGGGGATGGATAATGTTCGAATCTTCTCCTGGGAACTTCGTTTCTAACCGGTGGAAAGGACAAATAAAAAAAAAAAAAACTCTTTTCACCGCAACATTTCATCTAAGTTCATGCTAGTAGTTCTTCAAGAACTGAACTTCTAAACTAAAATGTCAATTCCGTTCTTGTTTTGAAAACCCAAAAAACGTATCCAGCTCCAGGAATGCTAAGGGTAGGAAATGTTTGCTTCTGTAGTCCTCTGTTGCAGATTACACAATCCAAATTCCCCTTCCTGACCTGGACTTTCTAAAATTCACACAAGTAATAAAACATAAACAAATGAACACAAGCTATGCAGCAGTTCATTTAAAGCAGCTGGATTCCAGGTTTCATAAAATAGAACCAGTCAAGCCTTAAAGAGGTAGCTTGTACTTGACTCAAGAAATTGTTACTCACAGCTTGAAACAAGTTAGGACTTTATTTTGAGAATCTTAAAACAGAGTATTATACTAACGACCGATTTAACGAACTTAAGTTAATACGGAACTTCAAAGAACTCAAGTACCAAATGGTTCCAAATGCCTGATGCATGAAGCAAAGGCTCATGAAGCTGAAAGGCTGATAAACAAAGTTCATTTGCTAGTACACATCAGCTACAGGCCTTCTCCAACTCTTCTGAAAGGCTTCATGTTCATCTCCAGTCCAAATGAAAAGGATCACCTTCAGCCAGTCTTACAGTTTGCCCGCTCGCTCATCTCCCGTCAACTCCTGCATTACATTAATGGAATTCATAAGCGAGACAAAGAATAGCGAAATGGAGGTAATGTTTTTTGAATGTCAGCATCTTGTCGAATCTTTGAGCCAATAGTGACAAGATTACAAGAATATCCCCTTTTAAGTCGCATGATTTGACAAATGTTGTAACCCCAGGAAAATAATTTAACTGCAAACTTTCCAACGAGATAAAAGAAGAATTCAGAAGCCATAGTAAACACCTGTACATCTCTGATGTGAACAGTTCCCATCCGTTAAATTTGGAAGAAGCTTTCTTTCTTGGCCTCCTAAACACAAGATTTCTTGCATTCTTTCAGCCCAATCACAATTCAATCTCCTTGCAAAATCTTCCACTTCTCTGCACAATTAGTGCAAAAAATAGGGTGAGCTGGATTAGACTGCAAACAGGACATTATATTGACATGTTAACAGAATGAGTTCATTCACGTGGCAAAATACTAGGACGCATTTAGACATAATCTAAGAGTAATATAAGAACAGTCATGCAAAGGTAAAAAAAGAGCAAGAACACCTCAGGTAAATCAGTGAATGAAACAAGACAAGTTCTATAAGAGATGACTTGTCAAACAACCATAATGAAATAAAGATCGCCTCTCCAAAATTGATACTACCTACGTAGGTTCTTAGTAAATCGTACCTAGCATGTCTTAGTTAGACCGGACTTGATCCTATGGTATATATTTTGGTTATGCCACTAGAATGCTTCATTCTTTCTTTCCTTTTTCATCTTATCTTTCCTTTTTCATCTTACCTTTCATGAAGAAACTTGAGAGAGAAAATAGTTTGCTGAGAAGGTCCAATGGACTAGCAATATTTAAGTTAATACGGAACTTCTAAGAATATCAGAAATCCAGAACAGCTGAACCAGCATACATGACCTAGGATGATTCCATTTGCAACTCCAATTGACAAACAAAGAGAATCTTCACAAGGGACAACCTCAAAAACGAGGAAATGTAGAACAAGCAAAGTTACATGGTATCACCTAAATGCAGACTATGCAGTAATAATCATAAAGGGACAGTGGGATACCCCAGGTCATTGAGACATGGATGGCTAAATATTTTTCCTTTAATTGGTCAAAACATACATGACATACAAATAGTGAAAACAGATTTTTCTAATGATATATGGTTGATCATTAATGTGCTTTCTATTTTTTTTTTTTTGGATTTTATTGATGTATCACAGCATTCGTAAAATATCAACTCTATAGTTCCTCCAATATTATGAGGCTCATAAAGCTTCTCCGATACAACATTGGAAATTAAGGGGGCATAAATTTCCTTACATTTAGTTCTATGAAGAATAGGTGGAATGAGGATTCTTCCTTTTTCAATCTCTTTTTTTATGAAGAAATTGGGACCTAGAGAAAATTGCTGAAATGGACTTGGGAACACCAGATCAGAGTCTGCAATGAACTATCACTCCCATTGGTAAAAACTAGTCAAGTCCTACTTCTTAGACTAATATCAGATACCGTACAAGCCTTATCACTCCTATATTCCTCATTTATCCAGAACCTCCTACTCCTGGAATAGATTTTTTTTTTTTCCACTCCTGGAATAGATCAAGTTAAGGATACTTGTAAATATTGTGGTTAGGGTAAATATTGTCAATGCAATTTGAGTATGCTTCACCAATGAAGATAGTAACCTATGATTAAAGTTCATGGAGTCAGGTGTCGTACTTTGATACGGTCATGTGTGACACGTAACACACCTAAATCCTACGAAGCATGGACGATCAAAAAATTTGCACCATGTCTGTGTTATGTTGTGTCTGACATGTATCATACATGAAACAGAAACTCCAAAATATGCTAAGACAGAGAAAATCAATGTCGTGTCCATGTTATGGATGCAGTTGTTGTACTTTGATACAGTCATGTATGACAGTGGCTCACCCAAACTCTACTAAGCATGGACGGTCTCAAAATTGGCACCATATGTGTCAGACAACACTTATCGTACCTAACACGACACTGACACTCCAAAATAAACTAAGACATGTAAAATCAATTTCGTGTCTAAGTTGCCATGTCTGTATAGTGCCATGTTGTATACATTCATGTCCATGCAACATAGCACAAATCCATATAAGAGAACATATCTATATATGTGCGTCCTCGTAAATCATTATGTACAGTCAACATAAATAGTTATACTATGTCGTGGGACAAATATACTCTTCATTAAGGTTCGCAGAATCGGCTCTATTATATTGTTTTAGCATGTTGAGATACGATACAGACCCCCTTCGGTACCGGCCAATACCAACAATTGGGACTATCTTCCTGATCAATTCAGCAAAAAAAAAGAGAAGTATGAAAAAAAGTTAGTGTTAACACAATGATTCAATTGTCTCAAAGAAGACCATTATTAATTTTATTGATGATATTGTATTGATGATACTCATTATCAACACTTCTCTCTCTCGAAAAAAGAGTAGATTCATATTGATAGAGTGTAAGAGCATCTCCAGTGGAGACACTCCAAACCATACTCCAAATTATACTCCATATCACACTCCAAACTATTTTTGGAGTGTCACATTGATATTTGCATACAATGGTACACTCCAAAATAGACACTCCAAATTAACTTCTCCCTTTCCCTCCCTCTTTTTCCTCCCTATTTTTCCTCTTCATTTTCGTTTCCTTTTTCCTCCATATTTTCTCTCATTTTCATTCCCTTCATAACTATTAAAGCTTTCCCTCATTTCCCTTCAAAACCATTAACCAATACTGACGACAAAGATGTCTGGTAATTTTTTTCTCTCATTTTTGTTTGAAATTTTTTATCTCATTTCTTGAAATTTTGAATGGGTAATTTTTCTCATTTTCGTTAAACAAGTCAAACAAAATAAGATAAAAAAATCCACAAACTAAATATGTGGAGAAGAAGAAGAAGAAGAAGAAGAAGGGGTGGGGAATGAAAGAATATGTGGAGAAGAAGAAGAAGAAGGAAGAAGAAGAAGAAGAAGAAGAAGAAGAAAAAAAGGGTTTGAAAAATTTTCTCTGTAAAAAAAATAGAAAAGAGAGAGAGCGGAAGGGGAGGAAAATAAATGACAGGTTATTTTGGTGGGCCCATCGATTACTATAGACCAGCTACGAGACTCTCCAAATTTGGAGTGTCTCTTGGCTTTCTACCATTTTTCAAGTGTGGACAAGAGTCCATTGTAGCCCTCAAGTGCTATAAAATTTGACAAAAGTCAAAATATAGCACTTGAAACTACTCCCACTGTGGATGCTCTAACCATTATTAATTTTCAAAGTTGTTGTGGCAGTCGAATTCTTCCTTTAAAGAGTCAATTCCCCATCAATGGCATTTTTCTTCTTTTTTGCTTTGCCTAATCCGGTAATCAGCTAAGGGCAGCCTATTCTGATTCAATTGTTGCTAAGAGCTCCCCGCCGCTGAGATGTTCAGCGGATTCCGGGGCCCCTGAGATATGGTAGAAAAATAGGGTTATGGTGGAGAGTGGGGAGTGAAAACACCAATGTTGCACATAACGACCGCATTACAACATTAATTAAGATAAACGACCGAGAAAGAAAGGTTTTCCAAGTGGTTCATCTTAGCGTGCTAGCCGCTGCTTCCCACCGACCTAGTTGAACCAACCACCGGACACCGCTGGAGTACTTTCCCTCGTAGGCAAAGGGACCCTTCCCTTGTAGCCGAATATAAGGGCTGCTGCTTTAGTTACCAGTTGAGCCGTCAATCTCCGCTCTCCTTGACCTGCAAGCTAGCCGGAAAGGAAAGAATTGCTTTTGTCGACCAATGAAAGTCATGATAGTGAGTCAATTTTGATACTATACCTATATCTTTTTTCGCTGATCTGATATGAAATGAAACTTAGCACTTGTTTTCTTATGGATTCCTGGGGTAGACGTTCGCAGAATCAGTCTATCCGAACCGAAGACGCACTTCTCAGATCAGTGACGGCCTCTCCAGCAGAGCTGGACGCCGGGCCCTGGATGCGCTAGTGATCGGCACATTAGGGGAGTATATCAAATATTTTTCTGGGTTATTATTTGTCTAGCATTCCTAAATCAAGAATTTTCAAAACTCGTAAGAGAAACCACCAAAATTGTCAAAACCACCTATATTGACTCATAAAAAGGTCTGAAATCAATCCTAATAGGGCAACCCTTGGTCTTCATCTTGTAAAAATCTTATTACTCAAGTAGGAAAGATAGTAAATTTATTTTGTTTCTCGGGGACCCAGCATACTAGCTAGCCCCTTTTCGTCTTTATCACTTTTGTATGCTTTATTTATTGCAAGGCCTAGAGCTCTAATGAAACATCCCATTATTCCCAATTTAGTCTCTCCTTTACATTCGTAAAAGTGGACAAGTTCATGTTTTTGAACAAGTGTATGCCATAAATGGACAGAAGTGCACTAGGATACACAAATGAACACGACAAGTTTTACGAGGGAATAGTATCATAATGCGATAAATTTTAACAAAACATCCTCTGCAATCATTGTTTGTTCGACATGTTATACCGGTTGGATGTGACTAGTCCTTGTGCGAGGAGCTGCGAGCGTCATACATAGATTTGGAGAAACTCGAAAGGAGAAGAAAGCAGACAAATTCTGTCGAGTATTAGTAGAACGGCATATCGGTGATATATTGTGGTTTGCCGTCGGCATACTTAGATGCACGATTTTGGTTCAACAAGTTTTGGCTAAAAATCTTGGTCACATAAGTACACCGACGGTGGTTTGGGGCTGTTTCAGAAAACATGCAATTCATATATGATTTCTTCGGTTCAATGGTCCATATTGCTCCTCATAGGCCTAGGTTTGGTGGTGTGCGGGGGCGGGGGGGGGGGGGGGGGGGGGGGTGGAGTGGTGGATACTTTGTAAGTGGGAAGTGCTTGAGGCCATTCACTAGGGTTTTCTAGGGATTTGCTAGAGTCATTAAAGGAGTCTTTAAGAGAGAGGTTAAAGGAGAGCTTGTTAGAGATCTCGCTAAAAGGAGAGGGTTGCGGTGTGTGTTATAAATCTTTTGTAAAATTCTCTTATTGATTCAATAAAATTTTATCCCCTTGTCCCGTCGAGTAGGTCGTTCTTAACTGAACCACGTAAATCCTGGTGTGCTTTGTGTTTATTGTTCGGTTATTATTGTGCTTTGTTTATTCTCGTCGTTATAATGGTATTGCCGTGTTCTCGCTTCCGCGTGTTGCACAACAATACCTAGGATTATCATCGGATAATTTTTTTTTAAGGAAAACTGAGAATTAATGAAGATAAAAGCGTTTCAATGCCACAAGGCTCCCAGTAACAGTCTTTGGGGTTGGGGGGGGGGGGGTGTTGAGTAGAAATGTCACCGCTCATGTTATAGAGAGGGTGTTCCACAACTTGAACTCGTGTCATTAAAGAAGCAACTAGCAAAAATTAACTATCCTTGGGGGTCTCTTTTTTAGTGAATTCGGCCAAAAAATGAACGAAAAAGACCAATCAACAAGGATGTAAAAGCATAGTAAGGTAGTAAAACAAGAAAACGTATCTATCACAGGTAAACCAATCCGCAAGGGCGACTACTATTTCATTCAATTTCAAAAGTACTATTTCATTCAATTTCAAAAGTACTAAGAAACATCACAAAAATTACTTAAAATTGTGCCTAAATTTAAATCTAAAATTTTAATAATTAAATGTTTTCCGATACTCCGGTCCGAAACTGCCGATACTTGCCGATACCGCCGATCGCGATACTCATAGGAAAGGTCCGGTACTGATGCCGATACTACGAACCTTGGATCAGAGTGAGCTACACAAACCAATTGACTAGTTACTAAAGATCATAATGTGTCATGCATAAGGACAAGCACAAGGAGTAGTAATACAAGTAAAGTGGGTTCCATAATATATATATATATATATATATATATATATATATATATATATATATATATTAGATCTTGGTTAAAAACTCAATTTCCAAAAGGTTCAAGAAAATAGACGAAAGAAGGCAAAGAAACTAATGTGGCACAAAACACCAAACTAAAAGAGATCAAGGCACTCACCGATCGAGTTCCTCCTTCAATGCAGGATCTAATTCATCATCGTTATCATCATCATCAAACTCAAATATTGATTGAAACTCATCTTCAGCATTCTCATGTCTTACTTCAGTTCGACTTTGAGAGGAAGCAAACTTGCTACTAGCATCATGGCATAATGTAGGACTGACGACCTCCTGAAACAAAAATGAGATTAAGAAATCGGCAATAATTGATTTATGGGATCAACAATGCATCAGAGACTAAATCAACAACCATCTCAAGTGTTTTCTCCACATTTGTACAGGGATTCTTCAATTGATTTTTTCTTCTCCTGTTCTTCTTTTTCTGTTTAGCAGCTTTATTACCTTTAGAATCTGTAACAATTTAAAAATAGGACGTGAGAACCAGTTTTATGCAAGTTGAATTTTCTGAAAAAAATGATGCTACACTTCAAGAAGCATCGCGAAAATGCTAAAACAAAAGTATGATTACAGAAACACCAGTGACATTATAGAAGACAACCGTTGAGAAAGGATACTTGTCATTGAAGATAAAAAATACTCATGGGACACGAAAGCTTGTTGCCACATTCACTTATGATATATTTTCAACCGTCAAGGACTACAGTTTTTGTATCACAAAATGAGGAAGCATAAGTAAACTAAAGAGTAACTTCATTTTTCTAACTGAGAATTACACGACATTAATCTTTCATCATTATAAAGCCATGAACTATGAGGTCTGACTTTCCAGAAAAAGAAGGATGAATAGCCAAATATAGATACCTCAAGGCTTGAAAATAACAGGAGGATTAACAAATTTTGCATTACAATATTATTACCAATAGCAAAAGAGCCTTGTACCAACTATTTTGGTAAGTCATCAATCAGAATTTTAATCCAGCAAAAGAGGAGAAAAAAGCATAATTCAGTGTGTTCCTTCAATCATACAATAGACATATTTTGCCATATGTCATCATACACCTCTAACTGATTCTGTAGTTTGTTGCTAATAGACAATAATTTTATTGGAAACTTGGTTCCTTTTAAAAAATAAAAACAAGACAAATTTTATTAAGTTCTAAAAAAAATCGACCTTGTCGAAACATCCTTATGAGAACTAATGGATAACAATAATGGCTCCTCTTTTTCATTAATTGCTTTCCAAGCTCTAACACTCAGCTTTTGACTATCAACTAGATAAATATTGTTGTTATGCCATTGTAGACATCAACTTCCTATTTATTAGTTTTAGCAAACAAACAAGATATTAATTGGAAAAATTGTTTTCTCGTCTCCTGAAAGCAAGAGAACTGATTTCTTAGTTTCCAATTGTCAAACACTCATCCAAAAAATGTAATAGCGAATAACACTAAAGAATGGTTCGTATAACTGGCAAAGGTAGTTGTGGAGAAGAATCCTAGCTTATATCATGGAATTTTTATCTTTGTTTACTCTAGGATCCAGTTTCTCATAAGTAGTTTTGGTTTCCACAGTTTTTAGGCAGCTTATTAGTGTTTCAGATTTTTTGGTTGGATGGCAACTAAAATTTAAAACCTGAAACTGTCATGCTATTTTGAATATTTGGATTTTTCAAATCAAATAAAATTATTCAACAGTTCAAAAATATTTGAAAGATCAAAATCTTCCATAATATAAAGATTAAAGACTAACCGAGCATTAACTGTAAACTCTTTTTGGCTTATCAAACAAAATGTGGTTTCCTTTTACAGAACATGGAGATTTTCTTTAGTTTCCCTCTCGTGTTTCTCCTTCATAAAGAGCCTTTCCAAATCGAATCTCCCATAAATCCAATGTAGCCTGAAATAGATGAAAGTTTCCAGGCATTTTCTCTCAACTTCCAGTTTTGGCTTATCATGAACAAAAAAGGTAGATAGGTTTACATTCTCACGAATCGTGGAGATTTTCTTCGTTTCCCTCTCATAAATCTCCTCTAAACTGCCAATTTTGGTTTCCTATACACAAAAACATAGACTGGTCTCATATGGGTGAGGAAGGAGAGTAGTAGCGGGATAAGGGACACAAAATAATGACGTGGGAAAGGGATCAAGTCACTTCAAATGAACTCTACTTCTAACCATGGAAATAAAATTATAATAAAAGGAGAAACAAAATATAGCTACGAGATAACCTTTATTCTGACTGTTTTTTTCCTTTCTATATCATAAAGTTAGTTTTGTTATTACCATAAATTAGAATTTCTTAAGTCAATATGCTTTACAGAAAACAAAAAATGGTAGGGTCTGATGATATTCCTACTGAGGTTTGGAAGTGTTCAGATGAGAAATATTTGATATGATATTCCTATTGAGGTTTGGAAATATTTAGGTAAGAAAATTTTGATATGACTTACCGATAAACTCAACCAAATCATGAAAACTAATAAAATGCCCGTAGTATAGACAATAAGTATTATAGTACCCATATATAAAATAAGAAAGATATATAGAGTTGTAACAACTACCGAAGAATTACCCTTACGAGCCTTACCATGAAGCTACAAGAGGAAGTAATTGAGCAAAGGTTAACAAAAGAAACTAGTGATCCATAGAATCAATTTATTTATTTTTATGTTGGAAACGACTATTAAAGTCATTTACTTATTAAGAAGATTAATGAAAATATTTAGATAGAAGAAAAAAAAGATTTAGATATGGATTTCATTGACTTGGAGTAAACTTATAATAGGGTTTTTATGGAGTTAATGTGTTCGACTTTGGAGAATGAAACAAGTTCCTACTAGCTATATTACTACACAAAATGTGAATTCAAATTCACTCATTTTGGAAGAAATTCCAATTATGTAAAAAGGAATGCACTCATATGACTGTCAAGAAACCTTGATAATTTCAGCTCTCAATATTAGATAATGTTGGTATATTAGAATATTCTTGGTATATTTGTTGGTATATTAGAATATTCTTAGTATATTTGTTGGGATATTAGAATACTCTACATGGGGTTTTAATGGGGTATTAATGTAAGATGAAGGGTTGTAAGGCTATAAATAGCCAAGAGATTATCAATAAAAAATATAACAATAACTTCAAAATATTCTACATGGTATCAGAGCCAAAATCCCAACTACCACCTCCCAAACCCTAGCCGCCACCACCGCTGCCACACCGTCCGCTACCACCGCTGCCGCACCGCTCGCCCGCCACCACCACGGCGAAGCCGCCACTCCCGCGGAGCCTTCTGCAACGGTTCCTGGCGTCTCCCGCGGGTCGTTCCAGACGTTGACATTGAAGGCCTAGATCTGAGAGGAAAGAGACATGACCGGGTCTAGGAGAAGACGAAGAGCGCGAACGTGAATTGTGGGACAGGTGTGAGGTGATCGGAGAAGAGGATGATCGATGGAGGAGATCATCAAGAAGTTGGACTCTGCGGAGGTCGCAACGTTAATGAAGCTGATGAAACCGTCGGCTGGTGAGAGCGCGACACGAACATTGGCGAAGTTGGAGCTTCCATCCATCGATCTGAAGCTTGATGGACCGGCCACCTACCTGAGTTGGTCACGACGGGTGAGGAGAACCCTCGCAGGGAAGAACCTAAAGGGTTTCTTGTCAGGAGAGAAGACAGAGCCGGATGAGGGTTCGGCAGGACGCGACGAGTGAAAGTCCACTCATATGGTGGTATACATTTGGCTCCTCAATTCTTTAGTCCAGTCGATCGCCGCCACAATGGATGACCTTGAGATGGTGAAAGACGTGTGGGAGAAGTTGAGGAGAACCTACGATGGTGTGGGAAATAACTCGAGGGTTTTTCAAATCAAGGGGGAGATAAACGACACCGTACAGGGAGAGAAGACGGTACAGGAGTATGCCACGGAGTTGGAGTGTCTGTGGTTGGATTATGATCACTTCTCAGATCGGACGAGTTGCGAGGGCCCGAAGTGTAAGGAGAGACAGATATGTCTGCAGGAGAGAACGATGAAGTTTCTTAAGGGGCTGGCTGCAGTGTTTGCTCAGAGGACAACACTACTTCTAGCCCAACCGAAGATTTCTACACTTGAGGAAGCTATCTCGGCCATGATCCAGGAGGAGACTCGTATCAAGCTACAAGCAGGGATATGTGGTCCTCCTGAAGTGAAGACAGTACTGGCGGTTGCCAATTCAGGCGGCACATGACCTAAGGGAGACCCCCGACAGTGTTACAACTGCGGGAATGTGGACCATCTGAGGTATGCTTGCACCAAACCACCCAAAGAGGAAGATTCAGGTGGCGGACGTGGACAGTTTGGAGGACGTGGCCATGATCGAGAAGGTTATCGGGCAAACCTGCTGGTAGCAGAAGACGAGGAGGGGGCTAATGGTGCCTATACTGAGGAGGATCAAGCACTACTAGGCATGCTGGAAGTACTCAGGAGAAAGCAGAGAGCGTCAAGCGATGGATACACGAGTAATGGGACTGAAGAGACGTCCACCGCATTCTTCGCCAGAGGGAACGCTGCCATGTATGCCCATCCATCGGAAGGTACTGATGACTCACTCGCCCTTGCATCTATGCCTTCCCTTAGATCGTCGGACTGGATTGTCGATTCGGGTGCGTCTCGACACGTGACAGAGAATACGAGTGAGTTATCTTCCTACACTCACCTAGCATCTGCAGACAACATTCAAGTAGCCGATGGTACTTTCCAGCCAATGGTCGGTAAGGGTACTGTAGATTGTACAGGTTCAGTAAGATTATCCAATGTTTTACATGCTCCTTCCTTTTCAGTCAGGCTTTTGTCCATTAGTTCTATAATCCTCCAACTAAAATGTATTGTCTCTTTTGATATTCCTAAGGTGATCTTCCAGGAGAAGGAGACGGGACGAAGACTTGTGACTAGCACTTGGCATGATGGACTGTGGTATCTGGATCGGGAATGACTGGATTCGGCATTGGTGTCTGTGGCAGAAAGGACAGGAATGGAAGGACCAAAGATGAGTGTCGAGGATACATTGATACTCCATCACAGGCGGTTGGGGCACTCCTCTTTTGGTATTTTGAATAGGTTGTATCCATCTATTTATGAGAAAGCAAATAAGAAAAAACTAGTATGTGATGTATGTGATTTAGGCAAACTTACTAGGAGCTCATATGTGTGGGCCATATGAGCTCTTTTGTTTTTGATATTATACATTCTAATGTCTGGGGGCGTGCGCCACAACTACTATGAATGCTTACAAGTATTTCGTCTCTTTTATTGATTGTTCCTCTCGTGTCACCTGGTTGTATTTGATGAAGAATAAGAGTGAGGTATTTGCCTGTTTCCGAGACTTTCATAAACATATCCAGACTCAGTATAGAGCAGTGGTGAAGGTACTAAGGTCTGACAATGGAACAGAGTATACCAACAAAGCACTTGAGGAATACCTGTCAGTCCAAGGGATACAACATCAGACCACCTGTGCATACACAACAACACAGAATAGAATGGCAGAAAGGAAGAACAGACACCTTCTGGAGGTGGCAAGGAGCATGATGATCGCCATGAATGCCCCACAGAGTCTGTGAGGACATAAAGTGTTGACAGCAACTCGATTGATCAACATGATGCCCTCGAAGGTACAGGAAAGGAAGTTTCCATGTAAGATATTACAAGAAAATAATAGTGGGATACTCCTATTAAAGGTGTTTGGCTGCGTATGTTTTGTGAAGGACAACAGACCGTCTGTTGGAAAACTTGACCCCAGAGCAGTCAAGTGTGTATTCGTGGGCTATTCGACGACTCAGAAGGGGTACGTATGCTGGAGCCCATTAGAGAAGAAGTTTGTGAGCATGGATGTTCACTTCAGGGAGTTTAAGCCATACTACCTTCAGAAGGGAACCTCATCCATGAGCAACTCACCTGATACTGAGAGTATGAGACGAGAGAGGGAGATTGGTGAGAGTGTGGTGACCGATTTAGGAGTATGGCATAGAGGAATGTTTGAGGAGGAGCAGGAGAGTGAAGAGGAACAGGGGGAGGCGATGAGAGGTGTTAGGCCCACGGCTCATGGGGAGTTACTTACCTACAACAGAAAAGGGAAGCAAACTGCAAGACCAGTAGTTATAGTGTTAGTGCCAAGTCCCTTGCCTGCGTCCGTCTCAACTCCTGAGACACCTACACCACCACCACCAGATTCCCCTTCAGGTGATATAATTCTTCCTACTCCTCCCACACCATTATCAGTAAGGAGGACCACTTGCAGCAATGCGAAAAATCCTCCTGATAGATATGGTTGGGACCTTTCTCGGTTTGTTTCATATAATATCTCTTCTTCTCATAGAGCATTCATTACATCTTTGGATAGTATTACTGTACCTAACAATTGGCATTTGTCAAGAACGATTCAAAGTGGAAAACGACGATGCACGAGAAGTTAGGCGCTCTTGAGAAAAATCATACTTGGGAACTAGTAAAACTGCCAGAGGAAAAAAAGGCAGTCGAATGCAAGTTGGTCTTTACTGTGAAGCAGAATCCAGATGAAAAAGTAGAGCGCTACAAGGTTCGACTGGTGGCAAAAGGATACAGTCAGACGTAAGACATTGACTATGATGAGACCTTTGCACCAGTGGCGAAGATGAGCACCGTCAGGACCCTGATTTCTTTGGCAGCGAATGGTGGATGGAAGCTACACCAACTGGATGTGAAGAATGTGTTTCTTCATGGGGATCTAGAGGAGGAAGTGTACATTGAGATACCACCAGGATTCTGCACCGATAAAATAGTGGACAAGGTCTGCAGGTTGAAGTAGTCCCTCTATGGACTGAAACAGTCTCCTCGAGCGTGGTTTGACAGATTCAGTAGGACGATGATAGGGATGGGATATCGGTAGATCATACTGTATTCTTCCGTCGGAGTGGATGCCACATCACATGCTTGCGGTGTATGTGGACGATATGATTATCACAGGAGATGATGAGCAGGAGATTCCCCGACTCAAGGAAAAGCTTGGCAAGGAGTTCGAGGTGAAGGACCTTGGCCTTCTTCGGTACTTCCTTGGGATTGAGATTGTTCGAGAAGCAGAGGGGATTGTTCTTTCTCAGAGGAAGTATGCGCTGGACCTTCTCACAGAGACAGGGATGCAGACCTACAGCGACGCTGATTAACCAGGGGTTCAAGCAATGTGCTGAGGCTGGAGAACCAGTTGACCGAGACAGATACTGGTGGGCAAGTTGATATATTTGAGCCACACACGTCCTGATATCTGCTTTGCAGTGAGTGTGGTGAGCCGCTACATGCATGATCCAAGGAAGGGTCATATGGACGCAGTGTACCAGATTCTGAGATACTTGAAGGGTGCCCCCAGAAAGGGTTGATATTCAGGAAGAATGATCACTTGAGCATCGAGGGCTACTGTGACTCTAACTGGGCTAGCTGTACTGATGACAGGTCTACCTCGGGCTATTGCATATTTGTAGGAGACAACTTGGTCTCTTGGAGGAGTAAAAAGCAGTCAGTGGTGACCAGATCGACAGCTGAAGCGGAGTACAGAGCTATGACCTTGAGAGTTGCAGAGTTTCTATGGCTGAAGAGTATGCTAGTGGAGTCAAGGAGCCAAGATGAAGCTGAAGTGTGACAACCAATCAGCCGTCAGTATCGCCAACAATCCAGTGCAGCATGACATGACCAAACACATCGAGATCGATAGGTTTTTCATCAAGGGAAAGTTGGACCGTAGACTACTGGAGTTAGGTCATGTTCCAACCAAGGAGCATGTAGCAGACAATATGACTAAGGGACTTAGCTCTGCAGATATGATTAGAGGATGTGACAAGATGGACTTAGTAAATATCTTTCGTCAATCTTGAAGAGGAGTGTTGGTATATTAGAATATTCTTGGTATATTTATTGGTATATTATAATATTCTTGGTATATTTGTTGGAATATTAGAATATTCTATAGGGGTTTTTAATGGAGTATTAATGTAAGATGAAGGGTTGTAAGGCTATAAATAGCCAAGAGATTATCAATAAAAAATATAACAATTACTCCAAAATATTCTACAGATAGTGATTATATCCAAAAGAATGTGTTTTCTCGTTAATGTAGGGGGTAATCTCATTTCTTAAGGTTATCCATAAGTCAAGCTCACCAAAAACATGGAAGGAATTTGATTGGAAATTCATTAAAGGCCAACCAAGCACATGGAATTGGAATTGCAATTTCATGAACTCTAACAATTCATGGAGTTCCAACTTGCAATAAACTAACAAGCCCTAAGAACTAGAAGCCGGAGAGATTAATAAGATACTTGAAGTATATTGCTACTAAACATGACATAAATAGAACTTGGTAATAAACTAGAAATAGACCAGACGGCTTTTCCTATGACGAATTAAGTAAACCATCTATGCACCCAGCACACCATGTTTTCAATTGCAGATCCCTGAAGATCTATACTTAGATCTGACAAGGACTATTATCCATTTTTATTTTTGTGTCTATTCCCAACTATGAACAATGAGTTGTATCTATTCTAAACCAATGCCACCTCTAATAGCAACAATTCATGGTGTATCAACCATTTCACATAGTTGATAAACCTAGGTAAACCTTTACGTTTTGTTATCCTTTCTCTTCTTTTGTGGTTTGGGCATACATTTCGTAAATTTTAGATTATTTTGTTAGATCCCAATGATTGATTTTGCTCGACTTTTAGACATTCATTTATACTTAAAAATAACCATCAACAAAGAAGATTCCGTTCTTTCCACGTATTCCGAATACGAGTAGTTTATATGCATGGTGGCAACTGTCCTATGAGTATTTCATATTTAAGTTCAACCTTCATTCTTTAAAGTTCCATAATGGAAAGCCGCAAGAAGATTAGGGAATGGAGTGCAGTGAAAAGGTTGTTATGACAAAGGACCCTTCTTTTAGAGGTTGTTTTGTCTGATAAATTATGAATGCAGCCAAAGAATCTACAGATGCAAATTTATCCTGTTTAGTTCAATATTTGACCCATTTTATAGAATCTAGAAGCTGCAAAGTGCACCACAAATGCTGCATTTCTAGTTGCAGCATAATTGGCTATATAATGCCAATGCAACATTAGGGGGGTGGGGAATACTGAAAGAAGCCACACAAGCACTTGTTGCAATAAATGCTCATATTAATCACTAATCAGTTACCACCTCAAAATTTAAATCCCAGAAGTTTCAGTACCAATTATCACACCAATGATTTGCCACAATTGCATAAAAAAGGTGATTGTGTATTGCAAATGCTACCTGCTTCCTGGAATGCAGCAAACAAACAGCTCATTAGATCATACCATAATCATGATTATCTACTACCCTCCTTTGCCAGAAAATATTAATTTATGGCTTTGTGGCAATTATCATAGGAGGTGGGCCTTAGAAACCAAAATCTCCTAGGAGACCAACGAATCTCAGTAAGAACCGTGATTCGACGGTTCTTACTTAGGAGCTCCTTGGGAGCTCGTTTTCCCGACGACGAGAGCTCGTTTCAGACGACGGGAGCGTGTTTCCCAGCGACAAGAGCACTTACCATAACAGGACCATGATTTTAAAAAATGATAGGAATTTTGGAAAAAGAGTTGGAGAATACGCATTCATCAAAGTAACAAGAACCTAAGGATTACTTGTCTTGACATCATAAAAATCACCATGCGAATGATGTCTCTAAAACTTTACTGAACTTTATAAATTCTAATAAATATTAAAATATCTATAAATTTTGATAACAATAATAAATAAACATAAAAAATTATTAGCGCACACTCCCAATTTTAGACTCTTCTAAGTAATCGTGCTCCCCTGCTCCCGCCTTCGCTTTTGGCTTCTAAGAGGTGGACTACAAATATTTATACTTCAATGATCCAATCATTTAGTACCTCATTACTAAGTATTCTATGGATTGCTTATCATGGCTGCTTCTGCTTATAACTTTTTAAAAACAATCCTAAAAGTTGTTCGGTAAGAGCTACTTATCAAAAAACTTTTGGAAAGCCGGTTCAAATTTGGGGCAGATTTTGAAAGCAGTTGGGAGGGCCTCCCAACTGCCAAAGTCTGCTTATGCTGCTACTTTTTGAAGAGGAGCACAATCACAAACCAGGCCTAAGAAGTACAAATTAGACAAGGAAAAGAGCATTTCTTTCAACAATTAATTATAAACAAATGTTTCGAAGTAAAATATCATTAGGGAGCAAAAGGAGAATGTTTTCACCATACACCAGTACAAGCAATTTACTCAAGAAGTACCAAGATTGCTATAAATCTGCTAGTAAAAACATGAGATATTGACCAATGGCATTAAATGCATATGAAAGCAATGTTGGAGAAAGTACAAAAGCACAGCATTTAAAAGGAAATGTCAACACTGACTACAAGCTAAAACAAATAGGAAACTGGCCTCTCCATGAGACGACCTCTAAGAATCAGCAAACAAAAGTCAACCAAGAAAGGCATGGAATTGTAAACAAGATCAGCTAGAGAGAGAAAAAAAATGCAGTTATGGAAATGAGCATTTAGAATAAAGAGGCTATTAAAGAATTGACTACTCTCTAGTAGAAAGTATTGTGGAAGAGAAATCACAAGGGCGTACCTCCATTTCCATTTATAAAAGACAAAAGGTCATCAACTGAACGTTCATCCACTCGTTCTTCTTCCACTTCAGCATCCTAAAACAGGTTATACATGTAATTCATCATAGGGGAAAAAAAAACTTGTTGCAATCACTGTCATTGGATATTTGAAGTGTAGATATATCTCAGAAAATCCTCTGTCCACCAAAACTGGCAAATGATTGCAATAGAATAATCAGCAGTCCAAGGTATTACAGTTACCTTTACTCTCTGCCGCTCCTGTAGTTCTTTTTTTTTCTTAGCATTCAGTCTGTTCATTAAGCGAATACGTGGATCACAAGTTGTGTTTTCCAGTGGCTCTAGTTTCTCCTCCTGAATAACGCCAATAGATATGTGAATAAGAAAGGAAGAAAAGGGCACTGAAAGATTTACGAAAATGAAGTTATGCTTCTTAATTATATTAAGCTAAAACCTCTGTCAGATCATCCTTTATATGAAAGGTCTTGCGTATCTCCTCAGGTTTTTTCCCTTCAATCTTGCGGGCAAGTGCCCTGCATGTGAGATTGATCAGAGGCTTTAATTGGAGACTGTCAGCAGCAGAAGCCAACTCGCATAACTGATTTGCGTCTGTCTTCATAAATTTTTCATCAAAGGACTTCCGCTCCTACATAAAATGGAGAAAAATCATACAGGAAACAGAAAGGTGAAAATAATAAGCAGACGTGTTATTTTCTATCCTGAACCATTGCAGCAAGACTACTTAGCTAATTAAGTAATTGTTGTATATTCGTGCTTTAATAAATATAAATGGATCATGAAAATACTTGTCATACTTCAAAATGATCATTCAAAGGAACAAATCCTTGAATTACTTTACAAAGAAAAGCTGTCAACTTGGTGGATCTTCATAATAAAAAATACATAAGGTAATCAAATCTTATGAAATGAAACAAAACCTTGTTTGACCGACCAGGAGTTTGATGAAATCGACAATAATCAAGTATCAAGCTAAGGATGGCTGGGTAGACTTGTTCAGGTAGAGAAATGGCATAGTTCTTAGAAGATCCCTTGCCCTTTTGAACTATCTCTTGACGGATCATGGGGCAGAACATAGCAATCTCTTCTTCTACTTGCTGGATTGAACCATCAGCACATTGGATCCATATATAAGACTTCATAGCCTGTCAGAAAATACTGAAAGAAATGTAATCTTCCCTCATTTCCATTATGGGAATACATTACTTGCTTCAGATTTATCAAAGTAACGGAAACTCGAAGTAGGAGTACCGGTACTGTGAAGCTTACAAAGGGATTGAAGAAACTAATACTGGAAATTAACTTAAAAAATCAATAGTTTAAGAAGTGTTATGCTGGTGGTATACATGAAGCAAGATGCAAAAAGGACATCAAATAAAAACATTGACCTAATACTAATATTTACTGGTAAAGTATGGGTATTCCAGGTCAATGCTAAAAATGTCAATGCTAAAACATTATAATCACATTTTGTAACAGATAAGTTGGAAAGCCTAAACACTCAAATGATTCAAAACATATATCTTTAAGATGACATATAACAAAATCATATCAATTTCTAGCATACCTCTGGTTTGATGATCGCCGTCTCACTTTCGGACATTTTGATGAAGCCTTTATGTTATATATAGCAGAAAGAGGATAATTAGTACTAAGAAAGTTACAGTACAGAATACAGGCACTAGATTCTAAACTTGAAGAATGAATAAAAACAAAAGGTGTTTACGGTTATTTGAAGAACATTCAATTTTAAACAAAGACAACTGTGAATGACATATACACTAATTTCAATGGCACATCTATAACTCCTTTCAATTGAAAAATGTCTTTTTGAGCATTACTAATCTGATCACCAGCAGGGTTTCAAGTGGAAAGGTGTGACAGATCAAGGCCTCCAATCGCTTGCTTAACCTACAAGAAAAAGAACAATCACAATGACAAGTCAAGACTTACTCATAAAAGTAACAATAATCCAAACATGCAAGAGAATAAGTAGTACAACACTGTCTTCTCAGAAACTGAATATATTTCATGTGATTTTTGTCTTTCAATTAAGTGAAATGAATTTAACTCATTCAATCTATATTCCATGGTCAATTTCAGACCGCAACAAAGTCTAATTAATGTGTGACAAGACTTTACAAATTGAATTCACAAGCATGGCTTCCAACTCCAATCTTCGTCATAATCATATAACCATAATTCACCCAAACATCATATGATTATGATTTATCTTTCAATCTGAAGGATCATATCCATGTCGGGGAAAAGTTATTGAGATTATACGAACAAAAAAGACTTTATGAAAAACAAATTTCTTTCACTAGTATTTTTGAATTACAACCAAATCTCTCAAACCCTATCCCCACAATAAAGTAAACCCAAACTCTCAAAAGAAAAGGCAAGAGGAAAAACTAAAATTCAAACACTCCCAATATCTCATTTTCTCAAAAGAATAACCTGTATTTATAGCCTAAACCCTAAACTCTACAATAAATCCTAGCCATCCAATGTTTCTTAATCACCAAGAAGTTAATCTAATCATAATATATTTAGGAAAGATAAATACAATTCTTTTAAATAAACATTAGTCAGTCCTAACAAATCTCTATTTCTACATATGGCAGTATCCCATAAGAGTCAAGTTGGATTTAAGTCAGATTTGACAATCTCCACCTTGAGTCAACTTCCATCTTCATAAGCATATTGAATCTGTTATTGGTTACCCCCAATGGACAAATTGAGGCCAACTCGAACAAACCATGAAGCATCTCCACCTTGAGTTGTAGTTTCCTCCACAGCTAAAGTAGAAGCAGCAACATTCAAACTTTGTATTACTGCCAATGTATTACCTTCAAGTACATACAAACTTCTAAAAAAATTCCTTTAATCACCATTTTCACCAAGCAATTTTACGTTCAAATATGTATTTCTCCACACCTCTAATAGTAATTCTGCAGACATTAAATCCAAAGTTCCAAAAGAAAGAAGATTTTGTTTTAAATCTGGTAAATGATGAACTCCTACAGTTCAAACCTTTGGAGAACACATCCTAAAAGCTAGCCGTTAAAAGGAGAGAGCATAAGATTATATCAACCTACATCTAGTTCCCTATATAACGAAATGGAACTATAGGATCATAACATTTCAGTACACTCCATAGCTCCCTACATATAGTTCCCTATATAACCATATGGAACTATAGGATCATAACATTTCAGTACACTCCATAGTCCCGGTGCCACACAAACTGGCTTTGCACTAGATTTATAGTTCCGGACGAATACTGCTATGCCGACATCACCACCAGAGCGGTGCCGCATGATTGCAAATGAGAGACGTGGTGTAGGCTCTTATACCGTTTGATATGAAGCTTGGGATAACTCATCCTAAAAGCTAGAATGTTAAGAGGAGAGAGCCCAAGATTATGTCAACTCACGTAAGTTCCCTATATAACCGGTTTGGGACTGTAGGATCATAACATCCTGTCAATGTCCTTGTAGCCACATCATTCATTCTAATCTTCACATTCCCTATGCCAACCACCTTACAAGTAGTCTCAGCACATGTATACATAATATCATCTACATCTTCATACATATGATAGTAGCACTCTGAATCTAAAATCCAATTGTATTATGATTGTCTTCAAACTACAGGAAGTAGAAACTAATATTTCATCAGTCTCTTCTATTACTACCGCATCTTCATCTTGTCTCTCTTGTTTCAACTTCTTTTTAACTCTATTCGTGTTGTAGCTTCTGACAAAAAATCCTAGTAGTCCCTTTAGTTTGCAAGTGATTGCACTCTATCTTTAAAAGATCTCTCATGAAAGTTCTTTATCTGTTTTGCTACATATGCTTCATCTTTTAGTATGAGATTATTAATTGACTCTTTTTTAGATGATTTCTTTCTAATATCATTAGACACAGCAATAGTATCTTCCATAGTAATACTCTCTTCGAGTAATTAAAGATACTGACCAGATGCTCATATGACGACGACAAAGATGCTAATAAAAAGAGAGCTTTATCTTAATCATCAATCTTAACTTATATAGTAGTTAATTCACAGAAGATCTAATTAAATAAATTCAAGTATTCGTGTATATGAGTACCTTCATTGAAATCTTGTAAAGTTGTTCCGTAATAATCGATTTGTCAATGACTTCGTCATGTAGAAACTTTCCAACTTTGCCACAGTTTCCCATCGAATCATAACCTAGAAAATTGTAGACAACTTCATCGGCCAAACATTATGCTTACTGTATAACTTCATCTGCCAAACATTATGCTTACTGCTTTCATATCAAGCTCTATTTAATCTTCTTTCAACAAAGATGTCATTCCTTCCCTAAGAGCATCTTCAACAATCCTTATTGAACTAATAAGTACTGTATCTTTAACCAACAAAGCAAAATTATTTCTCCTCTTGAATTTGTCCACACCGAACTTTAAACTTGTTGTTTTCGTATCATCTTGATGATTCTTTCCGAACCTTACTTTGATACCAATTTTCCCTCAAAAAGATATCGAGATGCTACGAACAATTAACCTTTTATGAAAAACAAATTTCTTTCAGTAATATTTTTTAATTACAATATATTCTCTCAAACCCTAGCCTATAATTTCTCTAAAAAAGTTAACCCATACCTCAAATTAAAAAGGAAAAACCTATAGACAGACACTTTCAATATCTCATTTTTCTTAAAAGAGACTTGTATTTATAGCCTAAACCCTACAGTATATCCTAACACCCTATGTTTCTCAATCACCAAGAAATTAATCTAATCCAAATATATCTAGGACATAGATAAATATAATCATTTTCAATAAACATTAGTCAATCCTAATAAAAATCCCTATTTCTGTATATGGCAACATCCAATAAAAGTCAAATTGGATTGGAATCATATTTAACATCCGATAGGAGTCAAATTGAATTAAAACGGGCTAGGAATTTGACACCATATAGAGGATTGACGTCATGTCGACAACCGGTCATAAAACTTTGTCAAATCTCGTATTGAGCTTTCCTATGCTCCAAAGCTAACTTCATTTTGATGGGAGAAAGTTTGGATGAGGACAATGATGATATTTAACAACCCACAGGCAAACCAGCAGCTATAACTTGAACAGAAAACAGGTTGATATCATGCTGCTCCTTTTAACAACTCATTATCAATAATCTACCTAAAAATTTTAACAGTTACAGGTTTCTTTCAGTGTTCATTGGAGAATGGAGAACACAACAAAGCAAGTAGTTCAAAAGCTCCATTGAAAATGGGGGAGGAAACCATTACTCATAGTCACCCAGGGCATCACCATTTGCATCACTTGGACAAACACTTGTGTACTGAATTGCAGCCTACTATAAAGAATGAAAAGTGAAAACGTGAAAGAAATGCAGAGAAGGAAAAATAAAATGGTGCAACACCATACATAATTTTATATGCAGCAATATAGAGGTGACAGTCGAAAACTCACACTAATCATGAAGCATGAGTGTGTCCGAAAATCATCAAATGTATAAGCCAATCTTAAAGCATGACTAATATGTTAAAGAGAGACTACGTGCTTTTAAGTTGGTGTAAGTTTTATATGTGTCACCTTAGTATTGCTCCCTATGATTCTTATGGTGCTGTCACAACACGATTCTTTTGGTGGAGTGGAGGTAAGGGGGGAAAGTGGGAGGGAGAGAGAACTGAAAAGGCACATGAACAAAGTACAAACAAATATGATAACAGCATAAAGTTACAAAATGGTAAAATGTTATAATAATGCTCATCATACCAGACAACTCCTTATACTTGTATCCATTAGTACAACAAGCTATATTTCAGCAAAAACTATTTCAACAATTACCAGGTATTAAAATAAAAACTCTCACGACAAAAAGAGAGCACAAAAGAAGAAACTAGACAATCATGTGTCAGCGACTCACAGAGCACCAAAGTTGCTCAATGCTGGCAGTAATACGGCACTCACCATTGATAAATAAAAACTTCCAACATAATTGCAGAAAGAGAATAAATATAAAAGAAAAGGTAAAATTTCCAACAAAAAACACTAAACCAGTTTCGGATGAAGGCTCTTGTTGTTGTTTATGTATATATGACGAGTCGAGAATTGGAGAGAAAAAACAAAAAAGACAAGGAGATAAATGATGCAATAACCACTTACTCGATAATTCTACCACATGGTGAAGAAGTGCTTGGCAAGAATATATCAGTGCAGAAACAGCTTAACCCTTCGACCACCAATTTTTACCCAGGCTTCTCACCATTGTTGGCCCATCATACCACCAGAGACTATACAGGCACTCTAGGTGCTAGGCAATAGATTAGGGTTGCACCTCCGTACCAATACACTAATAATAACTTCTAAAAGTTTAAAACTCAGACATACATATATCATGAAATTGTAAGTCAATCAAGTTGTCAGAAGTGTGGGGGCAATGCTATCCTGATCTGGACTATCTCCAAGTGTTTGCAGATGTGCAAAATCAAGAGTTCTGCACAACCCACTAAGTCCAAAATTAGAACTACCTACCCAGTGACATTAACGGTATCATGAAAACAACTTTGTAATCCTATTAGTGAGTGGGTGCCAACATGGCAACACCAAACTGCAAAAGTTGAGGCCGCCGAACATGCCAGTTATATCCAAGTATCCAACTAAGAAATGTCAAAATGGGTATGGAACTCATAAGATTTGGTTTAAGCACTTGCATTTATTTCAAATGAACAATATAGCCAAAGAGCCATACTAAAAGGCATAGCCAAACGTGCAAAGATTAGTTAAAGACTTTGTTTACATCTTCATACAACGTCATAAGCCACAGAACGAAAACAAATTGTAATCTCATAGAAGGCATTGATATATTTACGCATATAAGACATTAGGTGTATATTACTAAACTAACATACATGCATATAAGGATATATTAGTTGATAAATAGTTACATGTAGTGGATCACTTTTATAGTATGGCTATTATGTCTCCCTCCGTAAAGCAATGACAAGACAATGGATTCTTATCCTAAGAAACAAATACGTCATGTTTAGGGTATGCAAATCAGTAATATCCCCTGGGTCTGTTCTAAAAGTAAGCTTGCTAAAGTTATACTTCATATAACCCATCTTCACCCTACTAATTTTAAATCATTTAGACTCATTAGCTACTCTCTGCATGTTCACCAAGAATTTATCCCTTCTCTATTTTCATAAATGATTATGCTAGAAGGTAAGGACACCCCAAAAATCAATTCCGAGCTCATGTCTTGTAATTCAGATACGCTATGTTGCATGGAAACGGCAAAATGGTGTTTGTATCAGTATCATGTCCGTATTTGTGCAACATAAATAACTACTTATGTACCTATTTGAAAATATTTGTATCCTGTAACACTATCGTGACCGTATGCATGGATGTGTCCATATTCGTGCAACATAGCGTATCAGACACGACAGTGACACACCACATGAATCTAGGACATGCCAAAATCAGTTGCATGTCTGTGTCACCATGTTCATATTTTGCCGTGCCGTGTTCCCATACATGCAGCATATCAACTACGAAAAAGACTGAATGTTGACCATACAAGTCCACAAGGAATGGGTGTTGCTCCTCTGATGTACCTGATGCTAGTATTACGATATTTGTATCAACATATGATATAAGCAAATATTTAGGCTAGGTAAAAAGAAGACTGAAAAATCGGTGTAATTTTCATGTCGTGTCGGATATGTATCGGACACGAAACATGTAGGAAAAATGCAGTGCGACCTGTACCGGAGTTGACCCATGAGTTGTGATATTGAATTGGACCCATATGCATTAAAATGAATTTCCATGTAAGGTCTAGATCTTACCCGATGTGGGACAAAACTAAAAACTCCATTATCACCACCTTTGAGCGCTTAACTGGATACGAGATATAATCCAACAATCTCCACCTTAACTCGTATCAGGTGAGGAGACATGCAAACTAGGAGACCCAACATTTGCCACCTCGATCCATTCAACAACAGAACCAAACCGACACGTTCATCCGCACCACTATTGGTTTGTGCCATCTACACGTCTTGCTCAACCTTAGACGTGTCAGACCCATCTCTAAAGCCAAATCCGTATAATTACCTCCAACATTAGGTCTAATGCACTTCTTGCCTCCAATATTAGGTCTAATGTGCTTCTGCTACACGTCTGACACTTAGGCCATCCAGGCCACCTTATGGAGAATGCTCCAACTCCACCTTAAGAAAAGAGTCTGTATAATCCAAACCGATTATACCCATCAACATTCAGCACAATCTGTCTCGAACCAATTAGAGCTGCCCAAACCGGTCCCACCAGCCCCGTAACCATGGGCTATGATACCAGATATCGGAAACGCAGTGTGACCCGAACCGTTGTTGACCCATGAGGTGTGATATTGAACTGGACCCATATGCCTTAAAAGAAAATTCTTATGTAAGGTTTGGATCAATCTCAATTATCTACATCTCATGACCCTACTTCCTACCCGATATGGGATTAAACTACTAACTCCATTGTTACCACCTTTGAGCGCTCAACTAGATACGAGATACAACCCAACAATATAGACACTCCAAAATACACGACATGCCAAATCAAAGCCGTGTAGGTGGTGCCACCATGTCCGAATCTTGTCATATTCGTGTCCATTCAACATAGTTCTTAGGGTTTGCAAATTCCAATAAAGATGAAATCTTTTTTTCAGTAATGGAAAAGAATGTAGACTGAAAAGGTTTTCATTTGACCGTAATCATTACAAACTAGTGATCCTTCAATATGAGTAAGAAAGAAGTTAATGCCACAGTTTTAGCAAATAATCTAACATGACCAACATAGAAAAAAACGGGTGAAAATTGGAAAAGATTCAAACTTTAGCACTCCAAACCTAGCAAATGCCAAGAAACAAGCGAACCCAAGAAAAATCCAATCTTCACCGAGTTCACTCAGCGACATATAATTAGCAATATAATCTAACATAGCCAACATAGGAAAAATGGGGTGAAATTGGAAAAGACTCGAACTTTTTTGCTCCAAACCTACCAAATGCCAAGAAACAAGCCAACCTTACAAAATTCCAGCAGAAATAAACTATAAAATCCATAACTTCCGCGAAAAAAATAAATAAAGAGAACAGAGCGAATTGAAGTATACCAAATGACATTGAATCAATGGGAGCGATGGAATTCTAGGGTTTCTCGGGTTTCTGCCCCCCAAAAATCACTTCTTTTTTACGAGCGAGTGAAAAAAATTGGAGGAGGAGGAATTGATGATGAGAATTGGCGAGCTGCTGCAGTGCTTCTTAAGGAGTTTTGTACAGACGCTATTCCTACTGAGCGAGCGGTGCGGGTCCCAGAATCTTGACACGTGGGACCCTAAAAATTATAACTCTACTTTGGGATTGCACCCAGGTTAAGACACAGAAATGTGGGACCCATTTCATGTAGGTTACGTTGGGTATGCGGAATATTATATTCCTAGAAATCTTATATTCTTTCTGAACAATTTTTTTTTTTAAAAAAAAGTTCATGCCAAAGTTAATGTTCAATGAATATATAAATGTTCCCAAAATGTGGAATATGTTATAACTGGATTACTAAAGGGTTGGATTTTCATTTTGTTTTTAGTCCCACATTGATTAGAGATTAGTATTACATCTCTATTGGGTTATATAAATAAGGTCTTTGTCTCCCACTATATGATTACACTAATAAGAGAAATTCTCTCATATTTTCTTCTTCCTTCTTTTACGTTTATTCTAAAGACGTTATCGGTACAAAGCTCTAACGAAAGAAAATAAGCGAGAGCAGCTCAGTGAACCCGTCATTTGCAGATTCTTCACTTCGGTAATAGGTATGGTTATTTATGTTTATTTTTTCTGCATATGCATACCCTAGACGCAGCCTGATGTTGATGTTTATACATCTTTTGACATACCGCTAGGGCAAAAAGAATAATTTTTAGCCATTTATCTCACTTCTTTTAGTTAACTCTGATAGCACACCGATGTTAATCACATATAGATCTCTCGGAAAGAACGCTGGAGTTATTCTTTCTTTCTTTATTTCTTTTATATATGTTAATACATTCAAATCAAAACCATCAAAGATATGATGACCATGAACATGAATTGTTTGGTCTATATATATAAGACTTCTGGAACATCAATGTTCGAAGCATACCATATGTGGTATTTTTGAAAGACTTCTTGAACATAAACATTGTTCGAAGCATACCATGAACAAGATTTGTTTGGTATAAATAGACTTCCGAAACATCATTGTTTGAAGCATACACCATGAACATGAATTGTTTGGTGATTTACCAAGTTCTTATGTTAACTTGTTATCATTAATCTTATACATCAATATGTCGAGCCTCACAAAGCATGATTTCAAGCCTCTAAACTTAGAAGGCCAGAACTTTCTCAACTGGAGATTGGATGCTGAATTGTACCTTCAAGCCAAAAGCTTAGGTGACGTAATTGTAGCTGATAAGCCAATATCTGCACAAGATAAAGAGAAGGCTTTAATTTTCCTAAGACATCATATTCATGATGATCTCAAGGCTGAGTACTTAACAGTCAAGGACCCCTTTGTCACCCTCACATTTTCATCCAAGGGTAATTTGGTATTTGTCAATGGATATATATATATTTTAGGAGTATTTATAATTAATAATTGTACATGGCTTGATTTAATTATTTATTGTATTATTTAATTGTTGCTAGTTGTAGAATTGTTTTGGACTTGCGTCGTGGACCTAATCCAAATTTTTATAATGCATGAACCAAACTTTTGGACTAGCCTAAGTTGAGCCCATGAATTAGGCCCATGGATTATGAGATTTAATTAATTAGTGAAACCATTAGACTAGAACATTCTCTCCCTAATTATTTCTTCATGAGAGGCCCCAAGGGGTATTTGGGATATTATACATTGCTTGGAGAGGGGTTTATGACCAGCCATAATTAGGAGGAGAGAGAGTGCCCTCATTTTATTTCTTCCCCAAATTTCTATATCTACATTTTCCTCTTCCAATTTTTCTCCATTCTCTCATCAATACTCCACCAATTCTTCACAAATATCTTTCTAAATTCATCATTGAGGCCTCTAAATCAAGGATCTACAAGCAAAAAACAAGGAGCAAGAAGGAGGAGGCCAAGATCTACAAGGAGAGGAGCTACTTGGCATTTGGGAACTTTTTATTGGAAATCCATCTCCCAATAGGTACAATTCAGTTTTCTCCCTTCTATTAGACTATAGATCTGAGATTTTACCATAAGAAACCAACCCACATGCATAGGCTACCCATAGGATTTGGTTTTGGGTCAATCGGAGACCTACGGTGGAAGTTATGACCAATTTGGTGCCAATTTTGGGAGAATTCCGATATTGGCACATGTAGTGCTTGTCATTGGGTCTAATAGATCTAAATGACATTTGATTGCTTGTTTGTCACTAGTGTCGTGTCCACAATTGGATACGTGTAGGCCGTATCTCGTCAATTTGACGACACAGATTGATTTTGGGGATTTTCCTCCGACACGGGGCCTTGTGCATATCACATTGAGACACGGTGTAAATCCCCAGATTTTTCAGGATTTTAAAAACAAATTTTCGGAATTTTTCTGAAATTTTTAACTAATTAAAATCAAGGTATTCTGGTTATAGATAATTTTAAATATTTTTATTAAATATTAAAATATTATAAAAATAATATTTTTTGGTGTAAAATAAAATATTAGACATAGGATAATTTTTTTGGAATTTATTGGACCCCAGAACTATTTTTAAAGACCTAAAAATTAATGTTTTAATTAAACCAAAACAAACCAAAATAAACCAACCTGAACCAACCGGTTTATTGAATCAAACCAATCCAAACCGACCCAATTCCTGAACCGGACCCAATCCTTATTGGGTCGGATCCAGACCCGTTAGCCGACCCGACACACTGACCCGACCCGAACCTATTACCTATCGGATCGGGTCGGATCCGATTCTAAAACCCGACCCGACCCGCCTACTCGCCTACCCGCCTACCCGCCCGCTACAGTAAATCCCTAACTGCTCGAATCCCGACCGCCGCCCCGCTCGACTTTCGCCGGTCGTTTTCCCCTCTGCCGACCGTTCGCCTCCTCGCGGCCGATCAACCGTCGACCCGTCGCCTCCCTAACGGCCGCCCTTCGCCCTCCCTCTCCTCCTATATAAACCCCACAGCCACCCCTACACCGCCATCACCACCGTCATCTCCAGCCACCCTCTCCGCCATTTTCGGCCACCCTATTTAAACCCACCCCGGCCACCGACTTCGACCCAACTACCAGCATCCTCTTGGCCAGAGCCCGACGATGCCACAGCTCCGCCGTGGACCCTCGACTCGAGCCGCCCCAACGAACCACCATCCTCCGGCCGACGAGCTTCTCCGCAAACGAGCTTTTCCAGCTCCGCCTTCGTCAGCGCCAACCCTCCGGCCGACCAGAAACCCGACGACGCCCCTCCTCCCCGACTTCCCTCCGGCTGACCCCGTGCCCTAGCCGCCGCCGTGCCCCATCACCGTGCCGCGTCGCGCCACCACTATTGGTTTGTGCCATCTACACGTCTTGGTCAACCTTAGACGTGTCAGACCCATCTCTAAAGCCAAATCCGTATAATTACCTCCAACATTAGGTCTAATGCACTTCTTGCCTCTAATATTAGGTCTAATGTGCTTCTGCTACACGTCTGACACTTAGGCCATCCAGGCCACCTTATGAAGAATGCTCCAACTCCACCGTAAGAAAAGAGTCCGTATAATCCAAACCGATTATACCCATCAACATTCAGCACAATCTGTCTCGAACCAATTAGAGCTGCCCAAACCGGTCCCACCAGCCCCGTAACCTTGGACTATGATACCAGATATCGGAAGCGCAGTGTGACCCGAACTGTTGTTGACCCATGAGGTGTGATATTGAACTGGACCCATATGCCTTAAAAGAAAATTCTTATGTAAGGTTTGGATCAATCTCAATTATCTATATCTCATGACCCTACTTCCTACCCGATATGGGATTAAACGCAGTGCGCCAACCCTCCGGCTGACCCCGTGCCCTAGCCGCCGCCGCCGTGCCCCGCCACCGTGCCGCGTCGCGCCACCTCGCGGAAATGCATATTTTCAGTCGATTTCTACCCCTGTTCAGGTGACTGTTTCTCTCTCCTCGCTATCTCGTTTTTCGAACCGTCTACTGTAACGCGTAGACTGCGTGACCCTCTCGATACCTGTGCAATTTGTTCGGGATATCGCGTCCTATGGCGATCGCAAATTGCGATGCAAAATCATGAAAATAGATACCCTGATTTCCCCGGAACTGGGTGCGCCCCGCTAAACGGGACGACTTGGATGTGTGCGGACTTCACCGAAAGGTGCGCACCGTTAATACGGACGTGTGAGATTTCGCGAAAGTTGATTTGGATGTGCGTGCACACCGGAATCAACGCGTATCCGTCGACAACACCCTGTATCGGTCCTGTTCTGAAACTCGTTGTAACTTCATGTACGCACGTCGTATCGAAACAAAACGAAACGAAACTTGTGCCATCGGACTCGTAGCAATACGCTGGTTCTGTGACCCAAGTTTGGTTCGATTCTGAGAATGTTGACAAAATCGCGTATCGTGGGCCCCACGGCTTCACTTGACGGGCGATTTTATGATCGGCTCATCGGAATCCAGTTCTGGACATTCCGTTGGGTTCGTATTATCGTTTTGGATTTATAGACACTAAGTTGGACAAATTTGGAGAACACTGTCTCTTGTACGTATTTCGGTGCGAAGTGGTCCACATGTGGACCTCGCTTTGACCAGAAACTGTCACTTTTGCCCCTGTGTCCAAATTGGACTCATGGACAGGCAATTCTAGCTATTTGATATCTTCTGAATATGATGGTAACGTTTATTTCAGCATTCAGAAGAGTACCTACAGAACCCGCTGATACTAGAGCAGCAGTTGGAGCCAAGATCACAGGCAAGTGTAATATCTTTGTTCAACCTAGGACCGTGTGACATTACTTAGCATCCAAATAATATTCAGGTGTCAACACCGTACGCGGCGTTGTGTAACGTCACCTAGTCATGGATATCGAGACCCTATACATTCTCGTGCTTGCCTTATCAAGTACGTCATGCCTCATGACACCTGACACTATTCATGAGACAGAATCTTTCTGAGATATTTATGGTGATTCTGTATAGGTTACATGATTCGTGACATAGATATTGCATGTCCTTAGCTATCATTATGACTTATTGCATCAGTTAGAGGTCATGATCCTGCGTGACATGGACATGAGACGTCGTGGACATGAGACGTGTGATTACATTGGGTGGGGAGAGTATTACCATATTAAAGGCTGATTATATTATATATATGTAGTTTTATGGAGGTGCCTTAGACTCTGACACAGAGCTTTGGCACAAGTTCTGGCCCTTCGAGATACATGCTGCTATGGGTTTCTCCGACACAGAGCCTATGGTAGTTTCAGCCTGAGTATGACTAATGCTCTCATCTTGCATATCACTTAGCTGGTTATATAGTTTACCCTATAGATTCATTTATTGTTGTACTGCATTTATTTTGGCTTGAGTTATTTTATACCTTGTTATGTCCCCTGAGTACCTGGATCCGGATTATGTCCCCAGATATAGCAGAGGAGTTCTATCCGGAGGTATATGGAGCAGGAGCAGGAACAAGAGCAGGAGCAGGCACTGGAACTGAACCGATCCCCGAGGACGAGGTGATCGCCGATGATTTCTTATGAGTATATGCTTATTCTATACTCAGTATTTGTTGTTGTTTACTCTTATTTCTTGTCAGTTGAACCATTGTATCAGAGTTATCCTCGGGTTTTTCCCCGAGATATATTTTATTGAGACTTGTTGTTGATTTATATTTCTGATATAGTTTGTATTTATTTCTGTGGATGAGATTAGTACCATTGCCCATATTGTTGTTTTACATCTTAAGTACACTCTGATGGGTCCATTAAATTGGGTTTGCCCATCGGTGTGTGCTGTTGGCCATTGCCACGTGTCTAGTCCCTCGATATTTTGGGACTGGGGCGTAACATGGTTTTTGTGGTGGCCCATGCAGGTCTCCGACTAAATTGCTTCGGTTTTAACTTAGGGACCGAGCAAGCCTGCAATAAAGATAGGATAAGTTATATGATCTCATCCACTTGATTGAATCATTCTTGATCTCTATATCAGATTCAAAATTTCTTGACTTGCATCCTGCATTGATTCCTCTGTGTGCCTCCTATAGTTTATTTTTGATATAGAGTAATGGATTCACGAGAAAATGACGAAACTCCTGCAAGAACACCAATAGGTGCTGTAGCCACCTACGGAGAAGATGAAGTAACGCTTGAGTGGAGATCCCTCTACTCACCGAAGCAGTCAAGCAAATCAGCATGCTACAAGAATCCAGCAAGATGATATTCTGCCACAGTTTACTCCACCAATGCCCGTATTCCCACAAGAGCAGGCTATGGACGGGCATCAGATATTACAAATGATCTACGCAATGATGCAAACTCAACAGCAGATTCAACAAGAGGCTCTGCGGAACAGCCTAGTAATCTCACTGGAGCAGGCAGATCTATCAGCACGACGGCCAACGACAGGCTCTATCACCAATTTTTGCCAGATGAAGCCCCGCACCTTTTCAAGCAAGGAGGAGCCCACTAAAGTTCATGAGTGGCTCACCAACACTCAACATCAATTAGAAGCAGCTGAGCTTCCAAGGGAACGTTGGATGACTACCGTCAGAGTGCAGTTGACGGATAATACACATCACTGGTGGCTATCTGAGGAGACACGGTTCGGACCAGACCGAGTCACTTGGGAAGAGTTCTCTAGACTTTTTCAGGAGATGTACATTCCAGCTATTGCTCGATCAGAACTTCGGAACAAGTTCAATCGCCTCACTCAAGACAATATGACAGTGGAAGAATACAATACGGAGTTCATTCGTCTGAGTCTCTTCGCCCCAACACTGATCCCGACAGAAGAAGAAAAGGCTGAGAAGTTCTTCGATAGACTAAACTTCGAGCTACAGAGACTGATCGGATCCGTTGCACCTACTTCTTATTCGGACGTCCTTGCTGCAGCCCAACGCATGGAGCGCGTCACCAGGAGGGAGTCCAACCTAAAACGGCCAGCACCAACCAGAGCATCACAAGAGGAGTCTACAAAGCGACAACAGATGAATCCACAACAAAGAGCATCTACATCACTAGTAATAGTCCTTCCTACTTGTCACTACTGTGGCAAAGCATGCCATCTCGCCAAGGAATGCCGACGCAGATTGGGATTGTGTTTAGCATGCGGATCCCGTCAGCATTCGGTATGGGATTGCCCTGAGAGTCGAGAAGGAGCACCAATGAGAATCCGACAAGATCTACCAGCACCAGGAGGATATCAACCGATGCCACCCTTAGCACCACGGGCAGCACCCTTCCAGCAAGCCCAACAACAGCAGAGGGCACCACCTCAAGGACGCGGACAGGCTTTTGCAATGACAATGGAGGACGTGCAGACTCGTGGAGTAGCAAATGCGCGTAAGTTATTCATAGATACACTGCTTTAGCACGTGCCTGTTAGTTCATGACCTTAGCCTTAAACCTAGTAATTTTAAATTTATTAATAATTGATAACCTAGTTTTCTAGACTGTAGTTTTTTTTTGCTCTAACCAGATTTCCTTCACTCTTGAATTACCAAACTTTTATTTTCTAGGAAAATACTTTATTCCTTCCCTAGGTGTTTTGCTTAACCCTCATCCTTCGATTCTCCTTGATCATGATTCTTGATTGTGTCGTGCTTCGAACCTGTTTTGCAAACCGTGTCATCTCTGTTGACCGATTATGCTATTTTTGATTGCGAGGACACAATCCTCTTAATGGGGGTAGATTGTAAACCTCCAGATTTTTCAGGATTTTAAAAACAAATTTTTAAAAATTTTCTGGAATTTTTAACTAATTACAATCAAGGTATTCTGGTTATAAATAATTTTAAATATTTTTATTAAATATTATAATATTATAAAAATAATATTTTTTGGTGTAAAATAAAATATTAGACATATGGTAATTTTTCTGGAATTTATTGGACCCCAGAACTATTTTTAAAGACCTAAAAATTAATGTTTTAATTAAACCAAAACAAACCAAAATAAACCAACCTGAACCAACCGGTTTATTGAACCAAACCAACCCAAACCGACCCAATTCCTGAACCGGACCCAATCCTTATTGGGTCGGATCCGGACCCGTTAGCCGACCCGACCCACTGATCCGACCCGAACCTATTACCTATCGGATCGGGTCGAATCCGATTCTAAAACCTGACCCGACCCGACCCGCCTACCCGTCCACTACAGTAAATCCCTAACTGCTCGAATCTCGACCGCCGCCCCGCTCGACTTCCGCCGGCCGTTTTCCCCTCCGCCGACCGCTCGCCTCCTCGCGGTCGATCAACCGTCGATCCGTCGCCTCCCCAACAGCCGCCCTTCGCCCTCCCTCTCCTCCTATATAAACCTCACAGCCACCCCTACACTACCATCACCACCGTCATCTCCAGCCACCCTCTCCACCATTTCCGGCCACCCTATTTAAACCCACCCCGGCCACCGACTTCGACCCGACCACCAGCATCCTCTTCGCCAGAGCTCGGCGACGCCACAGCTCCGCCGTGGACCCTCGACTCGAGCCTCCCCCATCGAACCACCATCCTCCGCCCGACAAGCTTCTCCGCCAACGAGCTTCTCCAGCTCCGCCTCCGTCAGCGCCAACCCTCCGGCCGACCAGAACCCCGACGACGCCCCTCCTCCCCGACTTCCCTCCGGCTGACCCCGTGCCCCGCCACCGTGCCGCGTCGCGCCACCACTATTGGTTTGTGCCATCTACACGTCTTGCTCAACCTTAGACGTGTCAGACCCATCTCTAAAGCCAAATCCGTATAATTACCTCCAACATTAGGTCTAATGCACTTCTTGCCTCCAATATTAGGTCTAATGTGCTTCTGCTACATGTCTGACACTTAGGCCATCCAGGCCACCTTATGGAGAATGCTCCAACTCCACCTTAAGAAAAGAGTCCGTATAATCCAAACCGATTATACCCATCAACATTCAGCACAATCTGTCTCGAACCAATTAGAGCTGCCCAAACCGGTCCCACCAGCCCCGTAACCATGGGCTATGATACCAGATATCGGAAACGCAGTGTGACCCGAACCGTTGTTGACCCATGAGGTGTGATATTGAACTGGACCCATATGCCTTAAAAGAAAATTCTTATGTAAGGTTTGGATCAATCTCAATTATCTACATCTCATAACCCTACTTCCTACCCGATATGGGATTAAACTACTAACTCCATTGTTACCACCTTTGAGCGCTCAACTAGATACGAGATACAACCCAACAATATAGACACTCCAAAATACACGACATGCCAAATCAAAGCCGTGTACGTGGTGCCACCATGTCCGAATCTTGTCATATTCGTGTCCGTTCAACATAGTTCTTAGGGTTTGCAAATTCCAATAAAGATGAAATCTTTTTTTCAGTAATGGAAAAGAATGTAGACTGAAAAGGTTTTCATTTGACCGTAATCATTACAAACTAGTGATCCTTCAATATGAGTAAGAAAGAAGTTAATGCCACAGTTTTAGCAAATAATCTAACATGACCAACATAGAAAAAAACGGGTGAAAATTGGAAAAGATTCAAACTTTAGCACTCCAAACCTAGCAAATGCCAAGAAACAAGCGAACCCAAGAAAAATCCAATCTTCACCGAGTTCACTCAGCGACATATAATTAGCAATATAATCTAACATAGCCAACATAGGAAAAATGGGGTGAAATTGGAAAAGACTCGAACTTTTTTGCTCCAAACCTACCAAATGCCAAGAAACAAGCCAACCTTACAAAATTCCAGCAGAAATAAACTATAAAATCCATAACTTCCGCGAAAAAAAAAAATACAGAGAACAGAGCGAATTGAAGTATACCAAATGACATTGAATCAATGGGAGCGATGGAATTCTAGGGTTTCTCGGGTTTCTCGGGTTTCTCGGGTTTCTGCCCCCCAAAAATTACTTCTTTTTTACGAGCGAGTGAAAAAAATTGGAGGAGGAGGAATTGATGATGAGAATTGGCGAGCTGCTGCAGTGCTTCTTAAGGAGTTTTGTACAGACGCTATTCCTACTGAGCGAGCGGTGCGGGTCCCAGAATCTTGACACGTGGGACCCTAAAAATTATAACTCTACTTTGGGATTGCACCCAGGTTAAGACACAGAAATGTGGGACCCATTTCATGTAGGTTACGTTGGGTATGCGGAATATTATATTCCTAGAAATCTTATATTCTTTCTGAACAATTTTTTTTTTTAAAAAAAAGTTCATGCCAAAGTTAATGTTCAATGAATATATAAATGTTCCCAAAATGTGGAATATGTTATAACTGGATTACTAAAGGGTTGGATTTTCATTTTGTTTTTAGTCCCACATTGATTAGAGATTAGTATTACATCTCTATTGGGTTATATAAATAAGGTCTTTGTCTCCCACTATATGATTACACTAATAAGAGAAATTCTCTCATATTTTCTTCTTCCTTCTTTTACGTTTATTCTAAAGACGTTATCGGTACAAAGCTCTAACGAAAGAAAATAAGCGAGAGCAGCTCAGTGAACCCGTCATTTGCAGATTCTTCACTTCGGTAATAGGTATGGTTATTTATGTTTATTTTTTCTGCATATGCATACCCTAGACGCAGCCTGATGTTGATGTTTATACATCTTTTGACATACCGCTAGGGCAAAAAGAATAATTTTTAGCCATTTATCTCACTTCTTTTAGTTAACTCTGATAGCACACCGATGTTAATCACATATAGATCTCTCGGAAAGAACGCTGGAGTTATTCTTTCTTTCTTTATTTCTTTTATATATGTTAATACATTCAAATCAAAACCATCAAAGATATGATGACCATGAACATGAATTGTTTGGTCTATATATATAAGACTTCTGGAACATCAATGTTCGAAGCATACCATATGTGGTATTTTTGAAAGACTTCTTGAACATAAACATTGTTCGAAGCATACCATGAACAAGATTTGTTTGGTATAAATAGACTTCCGAAACATCATTGTTTGAAGCATACACCATGAACATGAATTGTTTGGTGATTTACCAAGTTCTTATGTTAACTTGTTATCATTAATCTTATACATCAATATGTCGAGCCTCACAAAGCATGATTTCAAGCCTCTAAACTTAGAAGGCCAGAACTTTCTCAACTGGAGATTGGATGCTGAATTGTACCTTCAAGCCAAAAGCTTAGGTGACGTAATTGTAGCTGATAAGCCAATATCTGCACAAGATAAAGAGAAGGCTTTAATTTTCCTAAGACATCATATTCATGATGATCTCAAGGCTGAGTACTTAACAGTCAAGGACCTCTTGGTGCTATAGAATTCTCTAGCTGGGAGATATGATCACCAGAAAATGGTCATACTACCAGGTGCACTCCATGAATGGCTCAATCTATGTTTCCAAGATTATAAGACAGTTGCAGCTTATAATTTAGCTATGTTCAGGATTACTTCAGAATTGAAGTTATGTGGTGAAGAAGTGACAGAGCATTCCATGCTAGAGAAAATATTTACCATATTTTATGTGACTAATATGACCCTACAACAGACGTATAGGGAAAAAAATTTTAAGAAGTATTCTGAACTCATTGATGTCTTGCTCGTGGCCGAGAAAAATAATGAGTTATTAATCAAAAACCACACTAGTAGACCAACTAGGTCTGCACCAATTCTAGCTGAAGTGAATGCGACTAGTGCTCGAAAAAATGTGACCAATACTAGGGTTCGAAAAAATCACAGAGGTAGAGGGCATGGACGTCATGGAAGCCAAAGAAATGGCTACAATCCAGGTACAAGGAACGATACCCACTTCAATAAAATAAGAAATTTAATCCTCGAAGAAACAATGCCCAAATTCCCAATCCAGCTGCTCCAACTGATATTTGCAAATGTTGTGGAAGAGCTGGTCATTAGATGCGAAACTATCGTACCTCACAAAAGAAAGTTGACGAGTATGAAGCCTCAAATGGTGTGGAGACTAATCACATGGAGGGTACAACACACATAGATTTTAATAATTTTATCCAAGATAAGGATGGAAACGCAATTTCGGAAGACCAGTTCAATGCCATGATAGACGAAGTCAATAAATAGTTATTGTATGCTTATCTAAGTTTATTTACTTTCCACTTTGAATAAATTGGTCATTATATGATCAATAGTCTAGATAGTTTACTTTCTTTGAAGTAATTTCATTTAGATTTAGATCAAGTTGTAATAATTGACAATATACCAAGTTTAACCATTTAGTAGCATATTAATATATATATTTTTTTTTTTGAAAGGTATGGACAATGATGATGGCATATGGTTGATAGATAGTGCAATAACTCACACGATATTGACAACTAGAAAGTTTTTCACAATATATGCCTCAAATACTACCAAAGTGACTACCATTGCTGGACCCGTGAAGATTATAGAAGGTTATGGTAAGGCCGATGTTGTGTTGCCAAATAGAACACACTTAGTCATTCGAAATATATTATTGTCTAGTAGATCTAATAAAAATCTACTCAGCTTTAGAGATATTCGAATGAACGGATTTTATGTTGAAACCATGAACGATGATAGCAAAGAGTATCTTTGTATTACCTCTAATGTTAGAAGCAATAAGCTCATATTAGAAAAGTGCAACTTAATCTCCTCGGGGCTATACCAAACTACTCTGAAGGTAGTAGAATCTCACCCCATCACTAGAAAAAGAAAAAAAAGGATCCAAGAAATCTAATCCTTTGGCATGACATATTGGGTCATCCATGATCGACTATGTTGAGAAAGGTCATAAACAATACCAATGGGAGTAATTTATCATACCAAAGTCTTTCCTTTCCTACTGAACATTTGTGTGTAGCTTGTTCATAGGGTAGACTCATTACAAGACCTTCACTTCTCAAAATAGCTTATGAATCACCATTATTCCTTTAGAGAATATAATATGATATTTGTGAACCAATTGATCCTGCTAGCAGACCTTTCAGGTATTTTATGGTTCTAATAGATGCTTCTAGTCAATGATCAAATGTTTTCTTACTCTTATCTAGAAATTTTGCCTTCTCGAAACTACTTTCTCAGCTGATTAAGCTTAAGACTCATTTTTCTGACCAACATGTTAGAACGATTCGACTTGATAATGCAGTTGAGTTAACTTTTCGTACTTTTGATGATTATTGTGCTTCCATAGGAATAGAAGTTGAATATTATGTCCCTCATGTTCATACCCAAAATGGTTTAACAGAGTCCTTGATGAAGCATTTTTAGCACATAGCAATGCCTTTACTCATGCAATCAAACTTACCTGTTTCAGCTTGGGGACATGCTATAGTACATGCTGCTAAATTGATCATTGTTAAGCCAACTGCATATCATAAATTTTTACCATCACAACGTGACGGGCCATCAGTCTAACATCTCTCATTTGCGTAAATTTGGTTGTGCTATTTATGTTCATATTCCCCCTCCTCAGCGCTCTAAAATGGGACCTCAGCGCCGTTTAGGAATTTATATTAGTTTTGATTCGCCTTCAATCATTAGATATTTGGAACCTTTAACTGGTGATATTTTTACTGCTAGATTCGCAGACTGCTATTTTGATGTGACTAAATTCCCGTCGTTAGGGGAAGATAAGAAAGAAAAGAATGTTCTTACAGAACCATTCGTCATAAATAAACGGCATGAATAATCGTGGGATAATCCCACTCTGTCTCATCTAGATCCTCGTACTAATCAATATAAAACTGAGGTACGAAGGATATTGCATCTACAGGAGATTAAAAATCAAATGCCAGATGCATTTATTGATGCAGATAAAGTGACTAAATCATATGTGCTTGCTACAAATGCGCTAGCTCGAATTGATATCCCCGTAGAAAAAAATAGCATAGTGACTAATAAATCTACTGCATGCCAGAAGCGTGGTAGACCTATAGGTTCGAAGGACTTAGTCCCTAGAAAGAGAAAATGTCCAAGTAACGCTCTTAAGGAGGTTACACACAACGCTCAAGCAGAGGTTATGAATGATAGATCCATACTCTTTGAAAACCCAGAAGAGATTATTGTCTTAGAAAAGACACAAGCCCAAGAGGAGGCTCAGGTACCTGAAAGAAAAGAGATCTCTATATTTTATACTTATACAAGAGAGGTATGTGATCACAAAGATATAACAATAGATGAGATATTCTCATTCTTAGTAGCTACTGAAATATCTAAGGGCATTGATGACACTGAACCACGTAGCATCGATGAATGTCGACAAAGAAAAGTTTGGCCAAAATGGAATGATGCTATTCAAGCAGAATTATATTCCCTTAATAAACGTGGAGTGATCAGACATATAGTACAAACACCAAAAGACGTCAGACCGGTAGTTTACTAGTGGGTGTTTGTAAGAAATCGAAATAAAAAGAATAAAATTTCTCGATTTAAGGCACGATAAGTGGCACAAGGAATTTTTCAGAGACCCGAAATTGATTATGAAGAGACGTATTCTCCCGTAATGGATGTAACAACGTTCTGTTATTTAATAAGCAGGACAATTGAGAAAAAACTGGACTTGCATGAGACTTATGGACGTTGTAATAACCTATCTATATGGTGATTTAGATAGCGATATCTATATGAAAATCTCAGATGGATTTAACCTACCCAGCTGTCATGCCCCGGTCCCAAAATACCAAGGGACTAGCCACGTGGCAATGGCTAACAGCACAACTCTAATGGACAAACCCAATTTAATGGACCCGTTAGAGTGCACTTAAGCTGTAATACATATAAAAATGGTCTACAAATACTTGTCACAGTTTATATATCTAATCTCATCCACAATAAGTAACAAAATCACAAAGAAACAAGTCCAGTCACAATAATATAAAATGATCTCTCCAACCAAAGCAATATAAATAATGTCACGGGGAACAATCCGTCATTAAAATGGAAAGAAAAATAACTCCAAGTACAATATCCAGAAGTCATTACAAGATCAAATATCTAAGAACACTAAGCATAATAAATGAATGGTGAGAACACTGTGTGCTCAAGAGAAGTCCTCCGGAACAACCTCGTCCTCTACAACCTGTACGTCTCCAATTGCAGCACCTGCCCCGTAAACCTCAGGATAGCTCTACTCGTTTACACCTGGGAACATAATCTGGATCCAGGTCCTCAGGGGACATAAAAATGTACAATAAACACTCAAGCCAAATGAAATCCAGTAAGTAAAAACAGATCCTCAGGGCAAGTTATGTGACCAGCTAAGTAAAATACAAATAAGGGCATCACTAGTACTCGGGCTAAGAACACTACAAGATCTGTGTCGGGGAGCCCATAGCAGCAAGTAGTATCTCGTAGGGCCAGTAAATGTGCCAAGCTCTGGTACAGAGACTAAAGTACTTCCAGTAACATAGTATATATATAAACATAATCAGCCTATAGCATGTGTGTATCTTCCCACCAAATGTAACCTCACGTCTCATGTCCACAACACGTAAGATCATGACCTCTGACTAGTACAACGAGTCATAATGATATCTATATAATATGCAAGTCTCACATCACGAATCATGTAAGCCTATACAGAATCACCATGAATAACTCAAGAAAGATTATGTCACATGAAATTGTGTCAAGTGTCCTATGGTATGGCGTACTTGGTAAAGTAAGCACGTAAAAATAGGATCATGGAATCAACTCTCTAAGTGATCTTACACGACTCCGCATACGGCGTCGACACCTGAATCTTGTTCGGACGCTAAGCAACATCTCACGATCCTAGGTTGAACAGGTACATCACAAGAGTATATATATATATATATATATATATATATATATATATATATATATATATATATATATATATATATATATGGAAAGAAAGAAAAGAAAATATATAATAGGATCTACTGCAAGTTTGGCAAGGTATACTTGCCTGGGTCTGCAGTATGTAGTTGCAAAGTTGGTCCCGTATCCACTCCTCCGGAATCCAATAGACCTAAACAATAAATTTTCTACTTTAAGTATCTAATCAAGAATCTTATAACCGTAAATAATTTTTTTAATTTATTATAAAACATTAATACCCAAGTCCAACCTCATGCTAACATATAAATTCTTGACACAATAACTTACACGTTTTACGAGGTATCAGAACCTAGTTTCATGGTTATGACTTCCAAAATTTACGGTTAAGTCCCCAATCGAATGACATGAATATAAATAATAATAAATTATGTAATCTTGATTTAAACCTGATTTATATTAATTTTTAATTATTTAATTCTAGAATTGACAAAATAATCATATTTCAAGATTAGAGCTACTTTAAGTTGACTAGTTTTGTCCGAAACTTGTCCGGAGCATTGTCAGTCCATGGGTAAGATTTATATTCATGAAAAATTATTTTATATCATATTTTATTCTATTTTAATCTTAAAAAATAATAACCTTTTATTTCTTCCAAAATAACCCCTATTTATGGGCAAAACTATGCCATAAAATTACCCTAAGCCTAGGCTAGTGACCCTTATAGAATTTTGATAAAAATACCATAAAAATAATTCTAAAATACTTATTTTATAGTAATAAACCATTAATAAATTCAGTTTTAATAATTAACTATAAGGCCTCCAAGAACCGTGTCACAAAGTCTAAAACTAGCCCTACTGTTGTCCAATCTATCATCAATCTAACACAAAATTTCTCATAGATTTTTATGGTAGAAAAAGATAGCAAAGGAGGGTTCTAGAATATTAAACTTATATAAATCTAAGAGAGTCATGCTATGAAAATTTGAGAAGGAAAGTTTGAATCCTTACCCGAAAGCTTTGAAGGTTTGGATGACAGTGCCTCTTCTTGTTCAAGAACGCACATTCGTGCTTGTGCTTGCCTTGCTTCTCCCTTCTTGATGGTTTAATGATGATGGAAATGGATTTTTGATGGTTTGATGATGATGGCAATGGGTTCTTGATGGGTTTGATGGCAATGGTGGAGACTTTATGGTTGTTTGGTGGAGATTGGATGGAAGGATGGTGGAAGGTAGAGCTTTGGAAGAGATGAGAGGATTTTTGGTGAAGGAGATGATGTTGTGAGGGATAAATGATAAGGGGGATTACTCTTACACGTGAAGGAGATGGGAGGGGTCAACCTAAAAGGGGAGAGAGTTGTTAGGGTTAGGGTTTTGTGATAAGGGGGTATATATATATATATAGGCTTTTTGGATAGATTTAAACCTAGGAGGGGGTGTTCATAGGGCCTGTAGGGGTCGGCCACCAAGGGGGCTGCTTTGTACAAAATTATGAAGAGGGGGTGGGTTGTTATGGTTGGTTAGGATCTTGGGTGGTTAGGTAGTTAGTTAGTTAGGTAGTTTTCTAACTAGGATGCCACATATGGCCATTTCTATAATTAGAACTCTATAAATAGAACCAAATTAATATATATATATATATATATATATATATATATATATATATATATATATATATATATATATATATATATATATATAGAGAGAGAGAGAGAGAGAGAGAGAGAGAGAGAGAGAGAATAAGGGAGGTGAGATGGCACCTCACTCTCAAAATGAAAGCGGCGGTGACGTGGCACCATCCCAGCCACACAAATGAGGGGAGAGGGTTAAGTGCAATTTTTCAATTTTTCTCAAAATTTAAAATATGTGGCTGGAATAGTGCCACGTCACCTCCACCCTCATTTGAGAGAGAGGTGCCATCTCACCTCCCTCATTCTCTCTCTCTCTCTCTCTCTCTCTCTCTCTCTCTCTCTCTATATATATATATATATATATATATATATATATATATATATATATATATATATATATATATATATATATATATGGGGGTATTTATGTGCACTATATGACTACATGCGTTTGGGTTGGGTTTGGGTTGATCAAAAGGAGGCAGTTTTATGATAACCGTGGTTCTAGATGTTTGACAATATTTTTGGAGCATGGGGGAGGTCAAACAAATATACCATCCATGTACCAAATATATTAGGCACATTCAAGATTAGTAATATAAATTTTGTTGGGAGAAAAAATATTGTGCATTGCTTAAAATATCCAAGCCATAGCAAATAGTCATATATATAAAAGAAGGATTTAGAAATTAATAATTTATTCCTTTAAATTAAATTAAATTAATAAATAAAATACCAAATTATCCCTATTAAAAAATGAGGGGGCTTACAATTGCGTCCTCGCAATTGAGAAAAACGAAACGTAACAGGTCAGGAAAGGTTTGCTCCAGAAGAGATGACGTGGTAGTATGGCATATTTGTTGAAGCACGACACAAAGGATAAGGGACCATAAACAAGAAAAAATCGAGAGGAAGGGTGAGGTTTTTTTTTTCAAGCAGAACACTTAGGGAAGCAATGAAAACTTTTTTTCTAGGCAATGAGAGATTAGTAAGTCAAGAGTAAATAAGTTTGATTAGAACGAGGATCAACTACAGCTTCTGAAAAGTTGGGTACCACTTACATATTACTACTCTATACTAACAAGTTCATACTAACATAATACTATGTATAGACTAGGAAATGGAACTAACAGGCACATGCTAAAGTATTACTAGGAATATTCGTTACTATAGCTAGCTATGATAAAACTAAATCTTACCCATATTTGCTACTCCTCGAGCCCGTGCCTCCTCCACTGTCATTGCAAAAGCCTGTCCACGTCCCTGTGGTGGTGCCCTCTACTGTTGTTGGGGCTGCTGGAAGAGTGATGCATGTGTTGCCAAGGGTGGCCTCGGCTGATATCCTTCCGGTGCTGGTGGTCTAAATCCTCCATCTTCCGCCTGTGGTGCTCCTGGTGCTGGATAAGCTGGTTGATGTGGCTGCTGGACTAGCCCCGGTGCTAGTAAAGCTGGTCGATGAACCATCGGTGTTCCTCCCCGACTCTCAGGGCAATCCCTGGCTGAATGCTGACTGGATTCGCAAGCTAAATATAATCCCAATTTGCGTCTGCACTCCCTCTCAATATGGCCTACCTTGCCACAGTAGTGACAAGTAGGAAGGGCTATGGCTCGTGATGCTGCTCTCTGTTGTGGATTCATTTGGGGTCACTTTGCAGGCACCCCGTGTAGTGCTCGAGTTGTTACTAATTTATGCGGTCTCTTCTGGCTGGACTCCCTTCTGTGGATGCGCTCCTTTCGTCGAGCTGCTGCAAGGATGTCCGTGTAAGATGTATGTGCAACTGCGCCAATCAATCTCTTTAACTCCAAGATCAAGCCGTCAAAGAATTTTTTTGCCTTCTCTTCTTCTGTCGGGATCAGTGTAGGGTCGAACAGTTGAATCAAGCATGATTCAAGTCAAAAAATTAATTCGAATCCGATATAGAGGTAAAAAATATGTCAACATGTGGATGAGATCATATAAATTAATTCTTATCCTACTCGTAGGCTTGTTCGGTCCCTTATTAGAAACCAAAGCAATATATTCGTAGACCTACATGGGCCACCACAAAATCTATGTCACGCCCCGGTCCCAAAATACCAAGGGACTAGCCACGTGGCAATGGCCAACAACACAACTCTAATGGGCAGACCCAATTTAATGGACCCGTTAGAGTGCACTTAAGTTGTAATACATATAAAATGGTCTACAAATATCTGTCACAGTTTATATATCTAATCTTATCCACAATAAGTAACAAAATCACAAAGAGGCAAGTCCAGACACAATAATATAAAATGATCTGTCCAACCAAAGCAATATAAATAATGTCACAGGAAACAACCCATCATCAAAATGGAAAAAAAAAACTCCAAGTACAATATCCAAAAGTTATTACAAGATCAAATATCTAAGAACACTAAGCATAATAAATGAATGGTGAGAATACTGTGTGCTCAAGAGAAGTCCTCCGGAATAACCTCGTCCTCTGCAACATGTACGTCTCCAATAGCAGCACATATCCCATAAACCTCATGATAGCTCTCCTCGTCTACACCTGGGGACATAATCCGGATCTAGGTCCTCAAGGGACAAAGCAAGGTAAAATAAACACTCAATCCAAATAAAATACAGTAAGTAAAAATAGATCATCAAGGCAAGTTATGTGACTAGCTAAGTAAAATATAAATGAGAGCATCACTAGTACTTAGGCTGAGACCACTACAGGCTCTGTGTCGGGGAGCCCATAGCATCAAGTAGTATCTCGTAGGGCCAGTAAATGTGCCAAGCTCTGGTACAGAGACTAAAGCACCTCAAGTAACATAGTATATATATAAACATAATCAGCCTATAGCATGTGTGTCTTTTTCCATCCAATGTAACCTCACGTTTCATGTCTACGACGTCTCCTGTCCATAACACACAAGATCATGACCTCTAGCTAGTACAATGAGTCATAATGACATCTATATAATATGCAAGTCTCATATCATGAATCTTGTAAGCCTATACAGAATCACCATGAATAACTGAAGAAATATTCTGCCATATGAAATAGTATCAAGTGTCCTATGGTATGGCATACTTGGTAAATCAAGCATGTAAAAATAGGATCGTTGAATCAACTTTCTAAGTGACGTTACACGACTTCGCGTATGGCGTCGACACCCGAATCTTGTTCGGACGCTAAACAACGTCTCACGGTCCTAGGTTGAACATGTACATCATAAGAGTATATATATATGAAAAGAAAGACAAGTAGATAATATAATAGGATCTACTATAAGTTTGGCAAGGTACACTTGTCTGGGTCTGTAGTATATAGTTGCAAAGTTGGTCCCGCATCCACTCCTCCGGAATTCAATTGACCTAAATAATAAATTTTCTACTTTAAGTATCTAATCAAGAATCTTGTAACTGCAACTAAATTTTCTAATTTATTATAAAATATTAATACCCAAGTCCAACCTCATCCTACATGTAAATTCTTGACACAATAACTTATACGTTTTACGAGGTATCAGAACCTAGTTTCATGGTTTACGACTTCCAAAATTCACGGTTAAGTCCCCAATCGAAGGAAATAAACATAAATAATAATAAATTATGTAATATTGATTTAAACCTGATTTATATTAATTTTTAACCATTTAATTTCAGAATTGACAAAATAATCATATTTTAAGATTATAGCTACTTTAAGTTGACTAGTTTTGTCCGAAACTTGTTCGGAACATTGTTAGTCCATGGGTATGGTTTATATTCATGAAAAAATATTTTATATTATATTTTATTCTGTTTTAATCTCAAAAAATAATCAAATTTTATTTCTTCCAAAATAACCCATATTTATGGGCAAAACTATGCCATAAAATCACCCGAAACCTAGGCTGGTGACCCTTATTTTTAGGGTTCAGAATTTTGATAAAAATACCATAAAAATAATTCTAAAATACTTATTTTATATTAATAAACCACCAATAAATTCAGTTTTAATAATTAACAATAAGGCCTCCAAGAACCGTGTCACAAAGTCTAAAACTAGTCCTACTGTTGTCCAATTATCATCAATCTAACATAAATTTTTTTTATAGATTTTTATGGTGAAAAAATATGGCAAGAGAGGGTTCAAGAATATTAAAATTATATAAATCTAAGAGAGTCAAGCCATGGGAATTTGAAAAGTAAAGTTTGAATCCTTACCCGAAAGCTTTGATGGTTTGGATGACGGTGTCTCTTCTTGTTCAAGAACGCACATTCGTGCTTGTGCTTGCCTTGCTTCTCCCTTCTTGATGGGTTAATGATGATGGCAATGGGTTCTTGATGGGTTTGATGGCAATTATGGAGACTTTATGGTTGTTTGGTTGAGATTGGGTGGAAGGATGATGAAAGGTGGAGCTTTGGAAGAGATGAGAGGATTTTTGGTGAAGGAGACAATGTTGTGAGGGGTAGATGACAAGGGGGGCTGCTCTTACACGTGAAGGAGAGGGGAGGGGTCATCAAAAAAGGGGAGAGAGTTGTTAGGATTTTGTGATAAGGGGTATATACATGGGCTTTTTGGATGGATTTAAACCTAGGAGGGGGTGTTTCTAGGGCTTTTAGGGGTCGGTCACCAAGGGGGCTGCTCTTGCACGAAATTATTAAGAGGGAGTTGGTTGTTATGGTTGGGATTTGGATGGTTAGGATCTTGGGTGGTTAGGTAGGTAGTTAGTTAGTTAGTTAGTTAGGTAGGTAGGTAGGTAGGTAGGTAGGTAGGTAGGTAGGTTGCCAACTAGGATGCCACCTATGGCCATTTCTATAATTAGAACTCTATAAATAGAACCAAATTAACATATATATATATATATATATATATATATATATATATATATATATATATATATATATATATATATATATATATATATATATATATATATATATATATATAATGTGTGCACTATATGACTTCATGTGTTTGGGTTGGATTTGGGTCAAGTTCTAGTCAAAAGGAGACAGTTTTACGATAACCGTGGTTCTAGATGTTTGACAATATTTTTGGAGCATGGGGGAGGTCAAACAAATATAACATTAATTTCCCAAATATATTAGGCACAATCAAGATTAGTAATATAAATTTTATTGGGAGAAAAAAATATTGTGCATTGCTTAAAATATCCAAGCCATGACAAAGGGTCATATATATAAAAGAAGTATTTAGAAATTAATACTTTATTCCATTAAATTAAATAAAATAAAATAAATAAAATAAATTCAAAAAAAAACCAAATTAACCCTATTAAAAAATGAGGGAGCTTACACCAGCTCAAAAATTAAGAACATGCATTCCATAAAGCTAAAACGTTCATTGTAGGGTTTGAAACAATCCGGAAGGATGTAGTACAACCGTCTTAGTAAATATATAAAAAGGGAGGAATATGAGAATAATCATATTTGCCCATGTGTCTTCATAAAGAAATCTAATGAGGGTTTCACTATAGTTGCAGTATATGTCGATGACATAAACTTGATTGGGACAAGACATGAAATCAATGAGACTACAAACTATCTGAAAAAGGAGTTCGAGATGAAAGATCTCGGAGACACGATATATTGTCTCGGATTACAAATTGAGCATTGCACTAATAGAATTTTAGTGCATCAATCCAAATACACAAAAAATATATTGAAATAGTTCAATATGGATAAATCTCATCCCCTTAGCACTCCAATGGTTGCTCGATCTTTAGATATCAATAAAGATCCATATAGTCCTAAGGACGACAATAAAATGATGCTAGGACCCGAAGTACCGTACCTTAGTGCCATTGGGGCATTAATATATCTATCACAATATACAAGGCCAGACATATCATTCTCTGTCAATCTGTTGGCCAGATATAGCTCGGCGCCAACTCGCAGATTGCAGATTCATGTTATTTATCTGATCCCCATAAAGGTCGTTCACAAATTGGATATGTGTTTCTTAATAGCAATGCAGCTATTTCTTGGCGTTCAATAAAATAGACAATGTTTGCTACCTCCTCAAATCACTCAAAAATATTGGCTCTCCATGAAGCAAGTAGAGAATGTATTTGGCTGAGATCGTTGATTCAACACATTCGTAGCTCCTGTCACCTTTTTCCTACCACATATACTCCAACTGTTATTTATGAGGATAATGTAGCATGTATTGCACAAATTTAAGGTGGATTCATTAAAGAAGACAGGACCAAGCACATCTCACCGAAGTTTTTTTATACTCATGAGCTTCAGAAGAACTTTGATATTGGCATCCAACAAGTTCGCTCAAGTGATAATCTTGCAGACTTGTTCACCAAATCGTTGCCAAAGTTAACTTTTCAGAAACTAGTTCATGTAATTGGAATGCGACATCTTCATCAGCTGACTGTTTATGATCAACATTATCAGGGGGAGTGATTATTTTTAGGGGGAGATACATATTGTATGGACTATAACGCATTGTACTCTTTTTTCTTTGTCATAATTTTTTTTTTATTGGGTTTGTCCTGACAAGTTTTTAATGAGGCAACATTAAGCGTGTCCAACACCTATCTAAGTCATCCTAAAGATTGTACTTTTTTTCTTTCGCACAATTTTTGTCCTAATAAATTTTTATGGAAAGTTTTAACGAGGCAATAGGCTTAGAGATGGTGGCCATCCAAAGGGGGAGTGTTATAACGTAGGTTACTAAAGGATTGGATTCCCACTTTATTTTTAGTCCCATATTAGTTAGAAATTAGTATTACACGTTCATTGGATTTTATAAATAAGACATTTGCCTCCCACTATATGATTACACTAATAAGAGATCTTCTCTCTTATTTTCTACGTCTATTCTAAGAGAATATAATTTCTTATAGCAAATTGAATCTCTGTTCCTGTAAACTCCCTCACCCAAAATGGTATTTTGTGTATATTTTATATTATTATATTTATTATAGATGTTGAATTTATTTAGAGTATTCTCTTAGTTAATTAGAAAATAATTTTTTTTGGTATATTTACTTATATAAATATTTATTTAGAATTATTTTTAGGCTATTTTAGATTATTGGGATTTTTTCATAATTTTTAGTTAATTAAAAACTAGTAACACTAATTTTCTAGGACTTTGAAGAATTTATTTTATGTTCAAAATTAACTAAAAATATCCCAAACTTTTATTTTAGGTTCTAAATAATAAAATATATTTTCTAGAATTTTTTGGGAATTTTCTGATTATTTTTAGCATTTATTTTGAGTTACTTATGAAAAAAACTGAATTAAAAACTAATATCTGAAAAAAAATCCCAAAAAGTAATTAATTCTGCCCAGTCAACAAACAGTGGGCCCACCTGTCAGTGACCGCGGGCTGGGTGCGAGCCTCGCCGAGCAGAGCCGAGCCGAGCCGCGTCCTAGTCCGAGTCGGACTCAGCTGAGCCGAGCCGCACGAATATCTGACCGTTCAATCTGAGCGAGGAGCCACGGATGGCTGCCACGTGGCAGAATCCGAGCCGCGGCTGCTCTTTCTCTCTCCTCTATATATATAATAGTTTAAGTTATTTTCTAGGGTTTTTCTTGAGCCGATTTTTGGAGAATTGCCATCTAGGGTTCCTTCATCTTCCAGAAGCCATTGTGCATAGCTCCGGACTCCAAACGAGGCCTAATTTTTTGTGTTAGAATGATATTGAGGTTAGATTTCTGATTATATAATTTTTTTTCATAATTATGAGTATTAAATTCTGAAAAATTCGTATAGCACAGTATGTCCAAAAATAGACGTGTTTCGATGTTTCCGTGATTCTGGGAGAACCAGGAATCAGAATCATGAACCGTTTGAAGTTTCAGAAAGCTAATGTCTAGATAATTGACATATGTTTTTCTAAGAATTTAATTCGAAGTATTTATATACTATTAATTCTATAGAACTTCTAGGTTAGAATTTAACCATCGGTGCACAATACAAAATTTGTATGTGCCATAATTCCCAAACGAATTTGAATTCGGATGAGCAATAAATTCCAGCATATTTTTAACACTGAAATCTACAGGAAATCATGCATGAAAGTTGAGTTTGTGTCGGTTGACTTTTCGGTCAACAGATTGCCTCGATTTGCGTGCCATGAGTCTCGAGTTGATAAAATTCAGTTTCTTTGGACAAAATTTAGGAATTAACAAAAAAATCAGAATAATAAGATTAAAATAGGATTTTATAGTAATTATTCCAGAATTAAATAAATTAAAATAAATTATCTTTTGACGTGATAAATTTGTAATACATAGGCTATTTGGACTGTGGCTTGGACTCTGATTCATACCAGCAGCAGGACCCCAGACGAGTACATTCTCTGACAGTATTCTAGTAGGACGTTAGTATTTAGCCACCACGGTTAGTTTACATCAGACCCTAAGTCGGAGAACCCAACGCGCGTTCGTACATTTACATGTACGCAAATATTATTCAGTTTGGTATATATATTTATGTACGTAATTACTATATGTATTCCAATAGTTATAAAAATAAATTGATGGTTATATTATTATATAGTTATATGAATATATATGTAAGTAAATGCTAATTGATAATTATAACTAAATATTCAGACTGTACGACCCTAGGACACCGGGAACTACCCCGTATTTGCCCTTGACCCTGTTGACCCTAAGAACAATGTTGGTGTCTACCTTGTGTATACCGACGTACTGGCGAGACCGTGTTAGTTGACTGACTTATCGTGTACAGTACTTAAAGACCCGACACCCGCATAATTCAACGCGTAATTGACCGTGTTAGATGACTAGTATTACCCCTAGTGTACCCCTGAGTCCTGTGTAAATATTGTTGTGTGTGCACTAGTGTAATGACTAATGATTTTATTGTATTATATCATATGTACATAGGATATTGGATTTATTCCGTGCGACTTCTGGAGCAGGTTATTGGTACACCGCAGCTTTCTTGCCAGGCAAGTATACCTTGCCATTGTACTGTTATTTATATTTCATATGTTGCATGCATCTTTATTTCCTGTCTTTAGTTTATTTATTTTAAATTTTATATAAAATGCGCAAGACGGTGTCGTCGCGATATATTTTTATTTATGTATTTGCATTGACCTGTTTATGAGACTACCCCATTAGCATGTAGCATCATTAGGTTCATTGGCCGTGACACAGTTGTTACACGAGTTGTGAGTCTCATGTAGATCACGGACTTGCGTGACAGGTCTGGCCTCCTATACACATGGGCCGTACGTTAGGAATAACTGCTGTTAGAAACTTTGTATGCTAGTAGACTTGGCAGTTATTAGAGGTGTTATCGTGTTATGGATGTGACATGCTTAGAGCATGGGATGAGGAGAACAACAAGTACCGCATTTGAGCTCCTTTATACTTTTTCTATTGTGCGTCCGGATTCTCCGCTGGAGATACGGGTGGTGATGACCACTATATATTATATTATTATCAGGCGGGCCTCCGGTGTTCGAAAGACGCCGTGCCTTTTTAGGCCCCTGGATCTCCAATAGAGAACCATGCCAAATCCCAGGTTTTCAGCCAGATAGCTCACTTGTGGGGAAAGTTGTTCTTAACTGCATTCACTTAGACGGTTAGGCGACCAATTGGATATTTATTTCAGTACTTTATTGGCATGTGTTTAAGTATCTTGTTATGTCCCTCTGAGGACCTGGTCCCCTGCCAGGTGTATCTGTTCTTGAGTATTCGCAGGAGCGCAGATTCGGATGGTTACATGGGATTCGAGGATATCTTCTCTTCAATCGTGATTGATAGCTGGTATCTTATATTGTGTTTGTTGTGTTGTACTTATATTGTATTTACTTTTCCATTCGAGTTGGTAGTGGATTTGTTTCCATCCAACCATCATCCTTAGATACTCCTTATTGAGATCTAGTTCCATAGATATTGGTTATTTAATTATATTTGATTTTCGTGGATGAGATTTAGATTATACCCTGTGACTTGTATTACATTTTATACCACTTTTGGATTGATATTCATATTACAGCGTACGTATGGATTTTGTTTCCATATATTGGAGTTGCCATATCCATGCGGCTGGCATGCTTACGTATTCCTAGTCCTACGTATTTTGGGACTGGGGCGTGGCAGTTCCCCCACCTTTGTTTATATGGTTTAGATAGTGTTTGGGAAGGAAAGAAAAAAAAAGGATGGAAGAAAAAAGTTAGAGGAAAAAAATGAAAGAAAAATAAAAAATGATGGTGTTAGGGAGGGGAGAAAAAATTGAGGGAAAAAAAATGTGGTTCCCACTAAATTTTTTTCTTTAAAGTGGAAAGGAAATATAAATAGATGAGAGAATTTTGGAAGATTTACTTAACTACTTCCCAAAAAGTTAAGTATAAATTATGATTTGAAAATACCCAGGGCTAAATAGTTATATATCTATTCCAAACAAACAAAAAATTATTTTTAAACTTTTTCTTTTCCTACTTTTTGATCATCCAAATAAGGAAAGAAAAAAAATTAACTTTGCTTTCATTTTACTCTCCTCAATTTTCTTTTCCCTCAAATTTTCCACTCCCCTCATCACAAAAGTTTCCAAACAAAGTGTTATACTCCTAGGGAATAGCAAATTGAATATATTTACCTTTGTTTATACATTTTATAGTCTAAGAGAACTTTGCCTCATGGTAGACCGAGCTTAAACTGTAATCCAAAATATAGGTTTACAGACATGGTAACTGACCACTAGATTTTATGATATGATCTTTTTATCTGCATAGCTAAATTTGTTAGAAATTTGACACAAACATAGAAGGATTGTCGATGTCAAGTTGACAAGCGAGCATATAACTTCATGAAATTTGTATGGAGCTTTCTCATGCTCCAAAATTGCTCCCGTTTTGATGGAAGAATGCTTGTATGATGATGATGTTATAAATTAATATAACATTCTTGATTGATAATTATATATTTAATAGTTGTCCTTGTTTGTGTAAAATATCTTATAACTACATGGTTAGAATTGTGGACTAATATTCCTTTAATCCAACTAATATATTTTTTATTATCAAAAACTAATTTGTATGGACCCGGACCCAACAAAATTGAATCTTACTACGAGGACATGCACACTTGGAATGAACCCCGATTTTACCTAGACATAATTAGAGCCGAACCCAAACTTACCCAGAAACACACCCGACCTGGACTGGACCCGACCCAATATGACCTGGACTAAATTTGACCTGACTGGAGAGTTCCGACTCGATTGGACCAAAATCGGATCCAACCTAACCCATCCTTGACCTGACTAGACTAAAATCCAACATGACTAACTGAACTTGACCTGGACCCAAACCCGTTCCAATCTGATTCAACTTGGAATCGAATTTGACCCCGACTCAGACCTGTAAACACCCTAAATTTCTGGTATTTTTAAATCAATTTATGGATTTATTATGCAATTTACATAGGACATGTAGTGAGTTTATAATTTTTAATTGCCAATAAACAACATTAAAATGTAATGAAAATATGATTTTATGGTGTAAAATAGAAAACCGGACTTAGGGTAATTTTCTGGGTTTTTATTGGGCCTCGGACCTATTTTTAAAAGCCTAAAAACTATTTTCCTAAATTAATTAATTAATTAATTACTGATTATTATAATTATTATTATTTTCTTTTATATTTTTTAGTTTGGGCCCAGCCCAATGGGCCGAGCCCATTAGTGCTAACCCGGCCCAGCCTCCAACCCCTAGCGGGTCGGGCGGGTCCGCTCACCCGAAGCCCGCCGCCCGACCCGACCCGCTCCATCACCCCTGTCACCCGACCCCGTCTTCCCCGAGACCTCCGCCGGCGCCGGAAAACGCGCGGTCACGTTCGCCTCCCCTCCGCGAGAGCTGCCCACCCCTACCGACTTCCCCGGCCACGACAGCCCAGCCCCGACCCTATAAGAACCCCCTCGCCTCCTCCTCCGCCCTCACTCCCCTAACGCCCAACCACCGAGCCCTAACCCTACCCCACTCCGGCGAGCCCCCTCCGGCGACCCGAGACCCCCATCCTCCTCCCCGCCGTGACCTTCAGCTCCCCAGCCCCTCTTCCTCGTCGACCGGAGCCGCCCAGAACCCCCTCCTCCTCCTCTCTCTCTCCCCGCGGCTGCCGATCTCCGCCTCCCCCAGCCGCTCGACGCCGCTCGACACCGCCGGGACCTCGCCGAGGGCCGCAGCCACCGCCCCGAGTCGCCTCGACCGTCGGCCAGTCCCCCAGAGCCCCGGACACGCGGACACAGCTCCGACACAGGATTCGGACACGAACTCGCGTGTCGGACACAGTTCAAAACCCCGGTTTTTCGGGTCCCTTCAGGTGCTCATAACTCTCTGCTCGTAATCCCGTTTTCATTTCCGCAAATTGCGTTGCGAAGCCTGTATGACCCTCTCGGTGTCCGGACAAACCGTTTGGGGCATCGCGTCCTGTGGTGATCGCACACCGCGATCCAAAAATAGGAAAAAAATTAGACCATGTTTCACCCCGGAACTGAGTACGCCCCGCCAAACGGGACGACTTGGTCGCGTGCGGTCTTCACAGATACGTGCGTCTCGTCGATACGGACGTGTAGGATTTCGCAGAAGCTGATTCGGGTGTGCGTGCCCACCGGAATCAACGCGTATCCGCGGACATCGCCCCGTATCCGTACTTTCTGGAACGCGTCCTAACTTTGTGTACACACGTCGGATCGAGACGAAACTTGCGCCATCGGACTTGTAGCGATACGCTGGTCCTGTGGGTCAAGTTTGGTTCGATTCTGAGAACGTTGACGAAATCGCGTGTCGTGGGCCCCACAGGCCCCGCTCGACGGGCGATTTTGTGATCGGCTCATCGGAATCCAATTCTGGAAGTTCCGTTGGGTTCGTATCATCGTTCCTGACCTGTTGACACTAAGTTTGGTGAATTTGGAGACCGTTGACCCTGACGCATTTTTCGGTGCAAAGCGTGCCCGCCTGTGGACCCCGTTTTGACCCGAAACTGCCGTTTCTGCCCTTGTCTCCAAATTGGACCCAAGGACAGGCGTTTCTAGCTGATTGATATTTTCTGGATCTGATGGTGATGTTTGTTTCAGCAACCGGAGTACCGCCTGCAATTTCCGCCGAAGTCAGAACCGCAAACATAGCCGGAACCACAGGCAAGTGTACCTTGCCAAAACTTGCAGCTTTGTTACCTATTTCTTGGACTTAGTTATATATCAGTGGGCAAGTAAAGCTTATCAAATTCTCAGATAATTCTGGTTAAAGTATTTACTTGATTGCTTGTAGTTTCATAAGTAACTTGCTTAACTGCTCAACCCAGGACACCTGACACTCTTCATGTGATGGAATTGCCTGAGATATACCTGGTGATTCCGTATAGGTTACATTTTTCATGTCATTACAGTTTACATGCTTAGATTCTATCCTGACTCATTGCATTAGTTCAATCTTGCGTGACTTGTACCTGATATTCTGGAACTGTGACGTGAGATTACATGGGGTGGGGAGAGTATTACCATATCAAGGCTGATTATAATATAAATAATGTTATCTGGAGGTGTCCTAGTCTCTGATACAGAGCTTTGGCACAAGTTCTGGCTCTTCGAGAAGATACTGCTATGGGTTCTTAGACACTGATCCTGTAGTAGTCTCAGCCTGAGTATGACTAAAACTCTCACTTGCATATCACTAGCTGGTTTACATATTTACCCTGCTGTTTATTTTATTGCTGCACTGCATATGTTTTGGCTTGTATTTTCTGTACCTTGTTATGTCCCCTGAGGACCTGGAATGGACTATGTCCCCAGGTGTAGCCGCAGAGAACTACCCCGAGGTGTACGGTACAGGAGCACTCCTTGGAGCAGAACCCGGAACCGAGGACGAGATAGTTGCAGAAGACTTCTCCTGAGCACCGGCTTCAGCTACACAGTATTTTCTTTTCAGTATTTTATTTCCAGTCTATGTTTCCTTAAATGTAACAGAATAATTCTCGGATTTGTTTCCCGAGATAACCTTATTTAGTATTGCATATTTAATTCTATTTGCATTATTTCCGTCATTAATCTGTGTTATTCTATGGATGAGAATAGTAATACCTGAGACTTGTACTTAGTACTGCTAGACTACAGCTTAAGCATGCCCTGATGGATCCATTAAATTGGGTTGTCCATCGGTGCGTGCTGCTGGCCATTGCTCACGTGCTCAGTCCCTCGTCATTTTGGGACTGGGGCGTGACATGGTTTTTGTGGTGGCCCATGCAGGTCTACGACTAAATTGTTCGGTTTCAACTCAGGGACCGAACAGGCCTGCAATAAGATAGGATAAGTTTTTAGGATCTCATCCACTTGCTTGAATCGTTTTTGATATCTGTATCGTACTCGGACTAATTTGAACTTGCATCTTGCCTTGATTCCTGTGCGCCTCTTATCGGTTATTTTGGATGCAGGGAAATGGACCCACAAGCCAGCAACGAGGCTCACGCAGAAACACCATAAGCCGTTGTGGTTACCCACGAAGATGATGTAACACCAGTGGGTGAAGGCCAATCATCACAAGGCAGTCAAGCAAGCCAGCCTGCCTCAAGAATCCACCCAGATGACGTTCCACTCTCGACGCAGTTTGCTCCACCAATGCCTATCATCCCACAAGGGCAAGCTATGGACGTGCAACAGCTATTTCAAATGTACTACCTGATGATGCAAGCTTATCAGAAGGCACAACAAAGCCAAACGGAGGAGTTCATTTGCAGACTTAGCTCAGAGCTACGGAAGTTAATCAGCTCCGTTGCAACGGACGTTGTTACTGCAGCACGGGCCATGGAGTACATCACCAGAATAGAGTCCAGCCAGAAGCGACCGCATGCACCAGACCAAGCACAGCAGGAAAGAGCTGCAAAGCGACCCCAGAAGAATCCACCGAGAACAGCATCCAGAGCCTCATTCCTTCCTACTTGTTACTATTGTGGCAAGGTAGGCCATGTTGAGAAGAAGTGCAGACGCAAGTTGGGACTGTGCTTGATTTGCGGATCCAGTAACCATTTAGCCAGAAGTTGCAAAATGCACAGAGGAGAAGCATCAACGGTTAACCAACAAGTGGTGCCAGTACCGAGGCCAGCCTGTCCAACTTTGGGAGCACCGCAAACGGAAGTGGAAGGAGTCATATCACCAGCTCAAGGAGGGAACCAGCCGAGGCCACCTTTGATACCCCAGGCCGTACTCTTCCAGCAGGTCCAGCAGCAACCGAGGAATCTACCTCAAGGACGAGAGCAAGCTTATGCGCTGACTGTGCAGGAAGCCGATGCGAGTAAGTGATTTATAGTTATCCGTTTAGTCTTGTTGTAGTTCGTGCCCGTTGGTTCGTGACCTCAGCCCCAACCTAGTAATTTGCAACTTGTTAATAACAACCTGGTTTTCATAAAAGTTATAGTTTTAACTAGATTTTCCTGGAAAGTGTAAACTTTCAATTTTTAGGGAAACGGTATTTCCCTAAGTATCTTGTGATATATTTTCAAAACGATGTTTGCGACCGCGTCATCTCTGTTGACCGGTTATTCTTTGATTGCGAGGACGCAATCCTCTTAAGGGGGGTAGATTGTAAACACCCTAAATTTCTGGTATTTTTAAATCAATTTATGGATTTATTATGCAATTTACGTAGGACATGTAGTGAGTTTATAATTTTTAATTGCCAATAAACAATATTAAAATGTAATGAAAATATGATTTTATGGTGTAAAATAGAAAACCGGACTTAGGGTAATTTTCTGGGCTTTTATTGGGCCTCGGACCTATTTTTAAAAGCCTAAAAACTATTTTCCTAAATTAATTAATTAATTACTGATTATTATAATTATTATTATTTTCTTTTATATTTTTTAGTTTGGGCCCAGCCCAATGGGCCGAGCCCATTAGTGCTAACCCGGCCCAGCCTCCAACCCCTAGCGGGTCGGGCGGGTCCGCTCACCCGGAGCCCGCCGCCCGAACCGACCCGCTCCATCACCCCTGTCACCCGACCCCGTCTTCCCCGAGACCTCCGCCGGCGCCGGAAAACGCGCGGCCACGTTCGCCTTCCCTCTGCGAGAGCCGCCCACCCCTACCGACTTCCCCGGCCACGACAGCCCAGCCCCGACCCTATAAGAACCCCCTCGCCTCCTCCTCCGCCCTCACTTCCCTAAAGCCCAACCACCGAGCCCTAACCCTACCCCACTCCGGCGAGCCCCCTCCGGCGACCCGAGACCCCCATCCTCCTCCCTGCCGTGACCTCCAGCGCCCCAGCCCCTCTTCCTCGCCGACCGGAGCCGCCCAGAACCCCCTCCTCCTCCTCTCTCTCCCCGCGGCTGCCGATCTCCGCCTCCCCCAGCCGCTCGACGCCGCTCGACGCCGCCGGGACCTCGCCGAGGGCCGCAGCCACCGCCCCGAGTCGCCTCGACCGTCGGCCAGTCCCCCAGAGCCCCGGACACGCGGACACAGCTCCGACACAGGATTCGGACACGAACTCGCGTGTCGGACACAGTTCAAAACCCCGGTTTTTCGGGTCCCTTCAGGTGCTCATAACTCTCTGCTCGTAACCCCGTTTTTATTTCCGTAAATTGCGTTGCGAAGCCTGTATGACCCTCTCGGTGTCCGGACAAACCGTTCGGGGCATCGCGTCCTGTGGTGATCGCACACCGCGATCCAAAAACAGGAAAAAAACTAGACCCTGTTTCACCCCGGAACTGAGTACGCCCCGCCAAACGGGACGACTTGGTCGAGTGCGGTCTTCACAGATACGTACGCCTCGTCGATACGGACGTGTGGGATTTCGCAGAAGCTGATTCGGGTGTGCGTGCCCACCGGAATCAACGCGTATCCGCGGACATCGCCCCGTATCCGTACTTTCTGGAACGCGTCCTAACTTTGTGTACACACGTCGGATCGAGACAAAACTTGCGCCATCGGACTTGTAGCGATACGCTGGTCCTGTGGGTCAAGTTTGGTTCAATTCTGAGAACGTTGACGAAATCGCGTGTCGTGGGCCCCACAGGCCCCGCTCGACGGGCGATTTTGTGATCGGCTCATCGGAATCCAATTCTGGAAGTTCCGTTGGGTTCGTATCATCGTTCCTGACCTGTTGACACTAAGTTTGGTGAATTTGGAGACCGTTGACCCTGACGCATTTTTCGGTGCAAAGCGTGCCCGCCTGTGGACCCCGTTTTGACCCGAAACTGCCGTTTCTGCCCTTGTCTCCAAATTGGACCCAAGGACAGGCGTTTCTAGCTGATTGATATTTTCTGGATCTGATGGTGATGTTTGTTTCAGCAACCGGAGTACCGTCTGCAATTTTCGCCGAAGTCAGAACCGCAAACATAGCCGGAACCACAGGCAAGTGTACCTTGCCAAAACTTGCAGCTTTGTTACCTATTTCTTGGACTTAGTTATATATCAGTGGGCAAGTAAAGCTTATCAAATTCTCAGATAATTCTGGTTAAAGTATTTACTTGATTGCTTGTAGTTTCATAAGTAACTTGCTTAACTGCTCAACCCAGGACACCTGACACTCTTCATGTGATGGAATTGCCTGAGATATACCTGGTGATTCCGTATAGGTTACATTTTTCATGTCATTACAGTTTACATGCTTAGATTCTATCCTGACTCATTGCATTAGTTCAATCTTGCGTGACTTGTACCTGATATTCTGGAACTGTGACGTGAGATTACATGGGGTGGGGAGAGTATTACCATATCAAGGCTGATTATAATATAAATAATGTTATCTGGAGGTGTCCTAGTCTCTGATACAGAGCTTTGGCACAAGTTCTGGCTCTTCGAGAAGATACTGCTATGGGTTCTTAGACACTGATCCTGTAGTAGTCTCAGCCTGAGTATGACTAAAACTCTCACTTGCATATCACTAGCTGGTTTACATATTTACCCTGCTGTTTATTTTATTGCTGCACTGCATATGTTTTGGCTTGTATTTTCTGTACCTTGTTATGTCCCCTGAGGACCTGGAATGGACTATGTCCCCAGGTGTAGCCGCAGAGAACTACCCCGAGGTGTACGGTACAGGAGCACTCCTTGGAGCAGAACCCGGAACCGAGGACGAGATAGTTGCAGAAGACTTCTCCTGAGCACCGGCTTCAGCTACACAGTATTTCCTTTTCAGTATTTTATTTCCAGTCTATGTTTCCTTAAATGTAACAGAATAATTCTCGGATTTGTTTCCCGAGATAACCTTATTTAGTATTGCATATTTAATTCTATTTGCATTATTTCCGTCATTAATCTGTGTTATTCTATGGATGAGAATAGTAATACCTGAGACTTGTACTTAGTACTGCTAGACTACAGCTTAAGCATGCCCTGATGGATCCATTAAATTGGGTTGTCCATCGGTGCGTGCTGCTGGCCATTGCTCACGTGCTCAGTCCCTCGTCATTTTGGGACTGGGGCGTGACATGGTTTTTGTGGTGGCCCATGCAGGTCTACGACTAAATTGTTCGGTTTCAACTCAGGGACCGAACAGGCCTGCAATAAGATAGGATAAGTTTTTAGGATCTCATCCACTTGCTTGAATCGTTTTTGATATCTGTATCGTACTCGGACTAATTTGAACTTGCATCTTGCCTTGATTCCTGTGCGCCTCTTATCGGTTATTTTGGATGCAGGGAAATGGACCCACAAGCCAGCAACGAGGCTCACGCAGAAACACCATAAGCCGTTGTGGTTACCCACGAAGATGATGTAACACCAGTGGGTGAAGGCCAATCATCACAAGGCAGTCAAGCAAGCCAGCCTGCCTCAAGAATCCACCCAGATGACGTTCCACTCTCGACGCAGTTTGCTCCACCAATGCCTATCATCCCACAAGGGCAAGCTATGGACGTGCAACAGCTATTTCAAATGTACTACCTGATGATGCAAGCTTATCAGAAGGCACAACAAAGCCAAACGGAGGAGTTCATTTGCAGACTTAGCTCAGAGCTACGGAAGTTAATCAGCTCCGTTGCAACGGACGTTGTTACTGCAGCACGGGCCATGGAGTACATCACCAGAATAGAGTCCAGCCAGAAGCGACCGCATGCACCAGACCAAGCACAGCAGGAAAGAGCTGCAAAGCGACCCCAGAAGAATCCACCGAGAACAGCATCCAGAGCCTCATTCCTTCCTACTTGTTACTATTGTGGCAAGGTAGGCCATGTTGAGAAGAAGTGCAGACGCAAGTTGGGACTATGCTTGATTTGCGGATCCAGTAACCATTTAGCCAGAAGTTACAAAATGCACAGAGGAGAAGCATCAACGGTTAACCAACAAGTGGTGCCAGTACCGAGGCCAGCCTGTCCAGCTTTGGGAGCACCGCAAACGGAAGTGGAAGGAGTCATATCACCAGCTCAAGGAGGGAACCAGCCGAGGCCACCTTTGATACCCCAGGCCGTACTCTTCCAGCAGGTCCAGCAGCAACCGAGGAATCTACCTCAAGGACGAGAGCAAGCTTATGCGCTGACTGTGCAGGAAGCCGATGCGAGTAAGTGATTTATAGTTATCCGTTTAGTCTTGTTGTAGTTCGTGCCCGTTGGTTCGTGACCTCAGCCCCAACCTAGTAATTTGCAACTTGTTAATAACAACCTGGTTTTCATAAAAGTTATAGTTTTAACTAGATTTTCCTGGAAAGTGTAAACTTTCAATTTTTAGGGAAACGGTATTTCCCTAAGTATCTTGTGATGTGTTTTCAAAACGATGTTTGCGACCGCGTCATCTCTGTTGACCGGTTATTCTTTGATTGCGAGGACGCAATCCTCTTAAGGGGGGTAGATTGTAAACACCCTAAATTTCTGGTATTTTTAAATCAATTTATGGATTTATTATGCAATTTACATAGGACATGTAGTGAGTTTATAATTTTTAATTGCCAATAAACAATATTAAAATGTAATGAAAATATAATTTTATGGTGTAAAATAGAAAACCGGACTTAGGGTAATTTTCTGGGCTTTTATTGGGCCTCGGACCTATTTTTAAAAGCCTAAAAACTATTTTCCTAAATTAATTAATTAATTACTGATTATTATAATTATTATTATTTTCTTTTATATTTTTTAGTTTGGGCCCAGCCCAATGGGCCGAGCCCATTAGTGCTAACCCGGCCCAGCCTCCAACCCCTAGCGGGTCGGGCGGGTCCGCTCACCCGGAGCCCGCCGCCCGAACCGACCCGCTCCATCACCCCTGTCACCCGACCCCGTCTTCCCCGAGACCTCCGCCGGCGCCGGAAAATGCGCGGCCACGTTCGCCTCCCCTCTGCGAGAGCCGCCCACCCCTACCGACTTCCCCGGCCACGACAGCCCAGCCCCGACCCTATAAGAACCCCCTCGCCTCCTCCTCCGCCCTCACTCCCCTAAAGCCCAACCACCGAGCCCTAACCCTACCCCACTCCGGCGAGCCCCCTCCGGCGACCCGAGACCCCCATCCTCCTCCCCGCCGTGACCTCCAGCGCCCCAGCCCCTCTTCCTCGCCGACCGGAGCCGCCCAGAACCCCCTCCTCCTCCTCTCTCTCCCCGCGGCTGCCGATCTCCGCCTCCCCCAGCCGCTCGACGCCGCCGGGACCTCGCCGAGGGCCGCAGCCACCGCCCCGAGTCGCCTCGACCGTCGGCCAGTCCTCCAGAGCCCCGGACACGCGGACACAGCTCCGACACAGGATTCGGACACGAACTCGCGTGTCGGACACAGTTCAAAACCCCGGTTTTTCGGGTCCCTTCAGGTGCTCATAACTCTCTGCTCGTAACCCCGTTTTTATTTCCGTAAATTGCGTTGCGAAGCCTGTATGACCCTCTCGGTGTCCGGACAAACCGTTCGGGGCATCGCGTCCTGTGGTGATCGCACACCGCGATCCAAAAACAGGAAAAAAACTAGACCCTGTTTCACCCCGGAACTGAGTACGCCCCGCCAAACGGGACGACTTGATCGAGTGCGGTCTTCACAGATACGTACGCCTCGTCGATACGGACGTGTGGGATTTCGCAGAAGCTGATTCGGGTGTGCGTGCCCACCGGAATCAACGCGTATCCGCGGTCATCGCCCCGTATCCGTACTTTCTGGAACGCGCCCTAACTTTGTGTACACACGTCGGATCGAGACGAAACTTGCGCCATCGGACTTGTAGCGATACGCTGGTCCTGTGGGTCAAGTTTGGTTCGATTCTGAGAACGTTGACGAAATCGCGTGTCGTGGGCCCCACAAGCCCCGCTCGACGGGCGATTTTGTGATCGGCTCATCGGAATCCAATTCTGGAAGTTCCGTTGGGTTCGTATCATCGTTCCTGACCTGTTGACACTAAGTTTGGTGAATTTGGAGACCGTTGACCCTGACGCATTTTTTGGTGCAAAGCGGGCCCGCATGTGGACCCCGTTTTGACCCGAAACTGCCGTTTCTGCCCTTGTCTCCAAATTGGACCCAAGGACAGGCGTTTCTAGCTGATTGATATTTTCTGGATCTGATGGTGATGTTTGTTTCAGCAACCGGAGTACCGCCTGTAATTTCCGTCGAAGTCAGAACCGCAAACATAGCCGGAACCACAGGCAAGTGTACCTTGCCAAAACTTGCAGCTTTGTTACCTATTTCTTGGACTTAGTTATATATCAGTGGGCAAGTAAAGCTTGTCAAATTCTCAGATAATTCTGGTTAAAGTATTTACTTGATTGCTTGTAGTTTCATAAGTAACTTGCTTAACTGCTCAACCCAGGACACCTGACACTCTTCATGTGATGGAATTGCCTGAGATATACCTGGTGATTCCGTATAGGTTACATTTTTCATGTCATTACAGTTTATATGCTTAGATTCTATCCTGACTCATTGCATTAGTTCAATCTTGCGTGACTTGTACCTGATATTATGGAACTGTGACGTGAGATTACATGGGGTGGGGAGAGTATTACCATATCAAGGCTGATTATAATATAAATAATGTTATCTGGAGGTATCCTAGTCTCTGATACAGAGCTTTGGCACAAGTTCTGGCTCTTCGAGAAGATACTGCTATGGGTTCTTAGACACTGATCCTGTAGTAGTCTCAGCCTGAGTATGACTAAAACTCTCACTTGCATATCACTAGCTGGTTTACGTATTTACCCTGCTGTTTATTTTATTGCTGCACTGCATATGTTTTGGCTTATATTTTCTGTACCTTGTTATGTCCCCTGAGGACCTGGAATGGACTATGTCCCCAGGTGTAGCCGCAGAGAACTACCCCGAGGTGTACGGTACAGGAGCACTCCTTGGAGCAGAACCCGGAACCGAGGACGAGATAGTTGCAGAAGACTTCTCCTGAGCACCGGCTTCACCTACACAGTATTTTCTTTTCAGTATTTTATTTCCAGTCTATGTTTCCTTAAATGTAACAGAATAATTCTCGGATTTGTTTCCCGAGATAACCTTATTTAGTATTGCATATTTAATTCTATTTGCATTATTTCTGTCATTAATCTGTGTTATTCTGTGGATGAGAATAGTAATACCTGAGACTTGTACTTAGTACTGCTAGACTACAGCTTAAGCATGCCTTGATGGATCCATTAAATTGGATTGTCCATCGGTGCGTGCTGCTGGCCATTGCTCACGTGCTCAGTCCCTCGTCATTTTGGGACTGGGGCGTGACAAGACCTGAAAACCTGAACCATGCAATATTTATTTCCATGAAAAATAAATATACCACCCATTTGGGGGGATTTTTTTTTTTTTGGACAGGCTCAAACCCATGACCTCCCTAAGAAGTCACACCAGTCCCAATTGTTGATCCACCTCCTGGTGACTATTTTGGGGAAATAGATTATACGAGTTTTTTTTTTGACATAACGTTTGGGATCCGACGTAATATTCAAAATTTTGTACACACTATATTTATTGCATGTCTTTGGTCCCACTGTTTCCTAACTTCCACCATTTATAAATGGAAGGAATAATACGTCCCCGTGGCTTCATCTAGGGCTGAGCAAAAAACGGGTCTGGACCGAAAACCGGACCGATCCGACCCGAATTAGGGATTTGGGTCGGGTGTAAATTTTTTTGGGTCAGATTCGGTTCTGGAAAATCCATTAAACTGTATTCGATTTCGGTTTCGAGTGACGGGTTCGGTTTCGATTTAAAATCGAAAACCGATTAACGTTTACAATTACCTAAATACCCCTCTGTAATTTTACTCTCTATATAAAACCTAACCTAACCCTAACACTCTCTCTCCTCTCTCAAACTCTCAGAATCCTCTCCTCTCCTCACGCTGCTCCATCTCCTCTCCTCACGCCGCTCCCTCTCCTCACTCCACTTCCGGTCCCTTCGTCGTGACCCAGCCCTCGTCTCCTCCTCCCCTCCTTCCCCCTCGGCCACTCTCGAGCCTCCTCTCCCAAACCTCCCTCTCCTCTGTCGAAACCCTAATTCATATCAACCTTAAAAATCATGATCTGAGTTTAGATCTACCGTTTGGGGACTACTTGTAGACCAGATCTACATCTATATTTTAGATCTGTAAGTATTATTTTTTAGATTGAGGATTTGATTTATATCGTCTATATTTTTTTAGATCTGTAAGTATTTTAGACTATTTAGACTCAGATCTATACTTTTGTGTTTAATTTATACTGTCAGATCTATATTTTAGATCTATATTTTTCTGTCAGATCTACATTTTAGATCTATAATTTAAGATCTATAATTTTATCATGTCAGATCTATATTTTAGACTGTAAGTAAGTTATTTGCATGTTAGATCTATATATTTTTCATGTTAGATGATTAGATCTATATTTTTTATGTCAGATCTACATTTGAGACTAAGTAATTTATTTGTATGTATATTTTAGACAGTAAGTAATTTATATTTTAGATCTGTTAGTATTTTAGACTGTTTATGTTCAGATCTATACTTTTGTGTTTAATTTATACTGTCGGATCTACATTTTAGATCTATATTTTTCTGTCAGATCTATATTTTAGATCTATAATTTAAGATCTATAATTTTATCATGTCAGATCTACATTTTAGACTGTAAGTAAGTTATTTGCATGTTAGATCTATATATTTTTCATGTTAGATGATTAGATCTATATTTTTCATGTCAGATCTATATTTGAGACTAAGTAATTTATTCAGATGTATATTTTAGACAGTAAGTAATTTATTTTCATGTAAGATCTATATTACTAATATTTATTGTTACTAATATTTATTATGTTACTAATATTAATTGTTTGAATTTTTACTAATATTGACAGTGTTTGAATTTTCATGTAAGATCTATACTAATATAAGATCTATATTACTAATATTACTAATGTTGACAGTGTTTAAATTTTTTATCATAATTATGTTACTAATATTTATTGTTTTTATCATACTTTAGTATATAGTGGTTGCTGAAGGTGATAATGATATTTATGGGATTGGTTTCTGCATTAACTACCCTTTAAATGTATGCTCACTGTCAATTTTATTGTTTTTAGAACATATTTGTTATGTATCTTTAATTAATTTTATTCTAACATATTTGTTATGTTTTTAGATCTAACATATTTGTTTTAGAACATTAACATTAATTAATTTTATTCTAGTTTCTGTTATGTATCTTTAATTCTCATAGTAATACTTATTTGTTAATTATGCATGTATTGTGGGTTGGACAACTTGGACTCGGAGTTGGATCATTGGCTTGGATTTTACATTAATCGCTGTAAGAATCTCTCTCTCTCTCTCGTATGTGTCTGGGAATTGAAATTTGAAATATACTTGTGGCTGGAAATGGAAGGGAATTGAAATTTGAAATATACTTGTGGCTGAAAATGGAATTTATTTGCAGGGCTAGTCAACTATGCTTATAGTGCCAGTTTGCACAATTGACGCATTGCACAATGGCCAGTTTGCCAAATTGCTTATAATCTGAATTTTATTGTTTGAACTTTTGTGAATTGATTGATTTTTTGTTTACAATCAGAAATAGATATATGCCAGATTTTGGCACATTTGATAGCACTGTTTGATTTTTGCTTATAATCTGGAATAGAGTATTGGACTTTTTGTTTGAACTTTTTGATTTTTGTTTGGAATAGAGTATTGGAATTTGATTTTTGTTTGAAGTTTTTTGTTTACAATCAGAAATAGATAATTGATTGATTTTTGCTTATAATCTGATATTTACTAATTAATAGGTAGCACTGTTTGATAGCACTGTTTGATGTAGGATTGAAATCTGAACATTTTGGCACATTTTGGCATATTTTGCTTAATCTGGAATGTATATAATCTGAATATTTTGGCACATTTTACTTAATCTGGAATGTATATAATATATATGCCATATTTTGTAAACATTAAATTGATAAAATGATATATTATTTACTAAAATTACTTTCTTATACTAAAATTACTATCTAAAATTAATAGGTCATTTTTTGCGACAAATAAGTCAAGTTCATGGCATCAACATCATACTCATGCAATGTGCGTTTTCTTATCTTCAGTTTCAATTTGTGAATTTGATTTTGAATTGAAATATATTTCTATTTTCATGTATATTTTAGATGTCAAGCGCAGCTCAACCTATTGAGCTTGAGGTTCCGGTTGTGAGGGGAACAAGTTCCCAAGGCACAAATGACCCTGACACAACTAATTGTAAACTCAAAGTAAAAAACAAACGCATTGGAAAAAAAAGGGCTATTTATTGGGATGAATTCAGACAATTTCAAGAGAATAGGAACCCAAAAGCAGAGTGTAACTACTGCAAAAAACAGTATTATTGTCACCCTGTTATTAATGGGACCTCCTCAGTTAGAAATCATTGGCTTATATGTCCCCTTAATCCAAAGCACAAAGGTCCTTCTCAATCAATATTGAGTATACAATGTGTTGAGAAAGGCAAGACAACACTCACTAGTTGGCAATTTAATCAAGAGTCCGTAAGGAAGGCCTTGTCTTATATGCTAATTGTCGATGAGCTTCCATTTTGGTTTGTCGAGGGTGAGGGCTTCAAACGTTTTGTTTCTATTGCATGTCCGATGTTGGTGTACCGTCGAGATGGACCGTTGCACGAGATTGCTACAATCTTTATGCTAGTGAGAGGACTAAGTTAAAGGCTTATTTTAAGGAGTCCAATCAAAGGGTTTGTCTTACGACGGACACATGGACATCTATTCAAAAGATAAAATATATGTGTCTTACGGCACATTACATTAATGAAGATTAAAAATTACAAAAAAGAATGATCAACTTTTGTCCTATTTTAAGTCATAAAGGCGAGGCTATTGGGAGGGAAGTTGAGTTATGTTTGATTGAGTGGGGCATTGAGAAAATTTTTACAATCACCGTTGATAATGCTAGCTTTAATGACGTTGCTATTGCTTATCTAAGCAAAAAGTTTGCACAACGGGAAAATAGTATTCTTTAATGCAAGTATTTACACATGCGTTGCATTGCACATATTATCAATCTTATTGTAGTAGATGAGTTAAAAATGATGTCTTTTTCAGTTGCTCATGTCCGGAGAGCTATTAGCTATGTGAGACAATCTCCCTCACGTTTTCAAAAGTTTAAAGATTGTGCTCAAATTGAAAAAATAGAAAGCAAAAAATTATTGTGTCTAGATGTGAGCACCCATTGGAATTCAACATATTTGATGTTGGATACCGCCCAAAGGTTTCAAAGTGCCTTTGAGAGATTCCAAGACAAGGATATTTCATTCAAGAGAGAACTTGAGGGTTGTCACGCCCCAGTCCCAAAATGACGAGGGACTGAGCACGTGAGCAATGGCCAGCAGCACGCACCAATGGACAACCCAATTTAATGGATCCATCAGGACATGCTTAAGCTGTAGTCTAGCAGTACTAAGTACAAGTCTCAGGTATTACTAATCTCATCCACAGAACAAACACAAATTAATTGCCAGAATTAATGCAATGGAAATAAATAAGCAATATTAAATAAGGTTATCTCGGAAAACAAATCCGAGAATTATTCTGTTACATTTAAGAAAACATAGACTGGAAATAAAATACTGAAAAGGAAATACTGTGAATATGAAGCCGGTGCTCAGGAGAAGTCTTCTGCAACTATCTCGTCCTCGGTTCCGGGTTCTGCTCCAAGGAGTGCTCATGTACCGTACACCTCGGGGTAGTTCTCTGCGGCTATACCTGGGGACATAGTCCATTCCAGGTCCTCAGGGGACATAACAAGGTACAAAAAATACAAGCCAAAACATATGCAGTGCGGCAATAAGATAAACAGCAGGATAAATGTGTAAACCAGCTAGTGATATGCAAGTGGGAGTTTTAGTCATACTCAGGCTGAGACTACTACAGGATCAGTGTCGAAGAAACCATAGCAGTATTTTCTCGAAGAGCCAGAACTTGTGCCAAAGCTCTGTATCAGAGACTAGGACACCTCCAGATAACATTATTTACATTATAATCAGCCTTGATATGGTAATACTCTCCCCACCCCATGTAATCTCACGTCACAGTTCCAGAATATATCAGGTACAAGTCACGCAAGTTTGAACTAATATAATGAGTCAGGCTAGAATCTAAGCATGTAAACTGGAAATGACATGAAAATGTAGCCTGTACGGAATCACCAGGTATATCTCAGGCAATTCCGTCACATGAAGAGTGTCAGGTGTCCTGGGTTGAGCAGTTAAACAAGTTCACATATGAAGCTACAGAAATCAAGTAAAATACTTTAACCAGAAATATCTGAGAATTGGCAAGCTTTACTTGCCCACTGATGTATAACTAAGTCTAGGAAATAAGTAGCAAAGCTGCAAGTTTTGGCAAGGTACACTTCCCTGTGGTTCCGGCAATGTTTGCAGTTCTGACTTCGGCGAAAATTGCAGGCGGTACTCCGGTTGCTGAAACAAACATCACCATCAGATCCAGAAAATATCAATCAGCTAGAAATGCCTGTCCTTGGGTCCAATTTGGAGACAAGGGCAGAAACGGCAGTTTCGGGTCAAAACGGGGTCCACATGCTGGCCCGCTTTGCACCGAAAAATGCGTCAGGGTCAACGGTCTCCAAATTCACCAAACTCAGTGTCCACAGGTCAGAAACGCTGATACGAACCCAACAAAACTTTCGAAATTGAATTCCGATGAGCCGTTCACAAAATCGCCCGTCGAGCGGGGCCTATGGGGCCCACGACACGCGATTTCGTCAACGTTCTCAGAATCGAACCAAACTTGACCCACAGGACCAGCGTATCGCTACGAGTCCGATGGCATAAGTTTCGTCTCGATCCGACGTGTGTGCACGAAGTTTGGGTGAATTCCAGAAAAGTCGGATACGGGGCGATGTCCGCGGATACGCGTTGATTCCGGTGTGCACGCACACCCGAATCAGCTTCTGCGAAATCCTGCACGTCCGTATCGACGAGGCGCACGTATCTGTGAAGATCCCGCGCGACCAAGTCGTCCCGTTTGGCGGGGCGTACTCAGTTCCGGGGTGAAACAGGGTCTGGTTTTTCCTGTTTTTGGATCGCGGTGTGCGATCACCACAGGACGCGATGCCCCGAACGGTTTATCCGGACACCGAGAGGGTCATACAGGCTTCGCAACGCAATTTGCGGAATCAAAAACGGAGCTACGAGCAAAAAGTTACACGTACCTGAAGGGGACCCGAAAAACAAGGTCGAGTCGTGTCCGACACGGTCGGACACAGGAATTCAAATTAGGGTTAGGGTTAGGGTTTCGGATCTGGCCGGAGATCCGGCGGTGCTGCGGCGGGGGAGGCCGGCCGGAGGAGGCTGGGGCGGCGCCGGCGTTGCTGGCGGAGGTGGCGGCGCGGGCACGGCGGCCGGAGGGCGTCGGGGTGCTGGGAGGAGAGAGGGTAAGCCGAGGGAGGAGGCGGAGGAGGGAGCCGCGGGCGGGCTGCGGTGCGGAGCTCGGGCGGAGGCGCTGCGAGGAGGGGCTGCCGGAGGCGAGGCGGTGGCTGGGGTGGCACGGCGGTGGGGAGGTGGTATCGACGGAGGAGGCGATCGGGGGGTGGGAGGTTTAAATAGGGGGCGGAGGGGAGCGGGTCGTGGCGGGGGAGGCGGAGCCGAGCGGGGGAGGCGGAGGTCGTGGGTGCATGGGCGGCCGGAGCGGGCGGATGACGCGGCCGGGCGGGGCGGCGGGAAGTGCGGGCAGCCGCGTCGTGGGGGAGAGGAGGGGACGGGTCGGGTTTGCGGGTCCGGGTCGGGTCTGTTGGATCCGACCCGACCCGCTAGGGCTCGGGTTAGGCTGGGTCTGTTGGGCCGGGCTGGGCCGGCCCAACGGGCTGGATTAAAATAAAAAGAAAATAGTAATAATAAATAATAAATAAAAACAGTAATTAATTAATAAATAATTAAATAGGTAAATATTTATTAGGCATTTAAAAATAGGTCCGGGGTCCGATAAATTCCAGAAAAATTGCCCTAAGTCCAGTTTTTTATTTTACACCCAAAAATATTATTTTCATAATATTTTAATATTTTTTAATATCAATTAAAAATCATTGAATAATTAAAACCCTGTTCTTAAATTACAGAAAATTTCCAGAAAATTCCAGAAAATTGTAAAAAATCCAGGTTTTAAAATTTTAAAAATTCAGGGGGTTTACAAGGGTGAGAATTTATTTCCAACCGAAGAGGATTGGATGAATGTGAGAAGGTTGTGTACGTTTTTAGAACATTTCTATGAATTCACCTTACGTGTGTCGGGCTCTTTATATGTCACTTCAAACAAGTTTTTTGAAGAGATTGCATCTATTGATTTTCTCTTGAAGAATGCTAAGAGTAATGACGACTTCGAGTTGTCTATTATGGCAGATAAAATGAGAGAGAAATTTGATAAATATTGGGGGGGACGTCGAGAAGATGAATATGGTTGTTTTCATTGCGCCACTCTTTGATCAAAGACAAAAGTTTCCATATTTGGAATTTTGGCTATATCAACTCTATGGCCAATCAAAGGGTGATACCATGCTAGAGAAGGTTAAAATTTATTCCATGTTTGAAGAATACAGAAAGTTGTATGCACCTATAGTTTCTTCTACAACTAGTGAAATGACTGAATCTCCTACCATTGAAGATCGTCCAGTATTTAACTTGAAAAGTATGATGAAGGCCCAATATAAAAATCATAAAATAAAAACTGTTGGTTGTGATAATAAGTCTGAGTTGGATCGTTATCTTGTTGAGCCCACCGAAGCCGATGAAGATGAGAATCCAAATTTTGATCTCTTGGCTTGGTGGAAAATCAACTCTCCTCGTTTTCCTGTTCTTTCAATAATGGTGCGTGAAGTCTTGGTTGTTCCAATATCTACGGTAGCGTCGGAGAGTGCATTTAGTACCGGTGGTCGGGTCCTAGATTCATTTAGGAGTTCTTTGACACCTAAGATTGTTCAGGGTCTTATTTGTTCTCAAGATTGGTTTAGGACTGGTTCAGATCGATCTATTGTTACTAATCTTGAAGAGAATTTGGAATCCTTGGATAAACTTGAAAGAGGTATCATTTTAGATAACAATTTATATCACATAATGTTATTATTTTTATTTTTTTACTTGTATTGATTGTTTGTTCCTGTATTTTTTTATACTTATGTAGATTTAAGCCAATTGACTACGACGGGTTCAACCTAAAGCAATGTTTAAAGAGTTAGTTTTTGGAGTTTTTGGAATCTGAGATTCTGAATTGTCTGGTTTGGATTATGTAATATTAAATACTGTCACTGCAATGTGTTGTCGATGTGCGCACAATACACTAAACAATGCACTACCTTATTTTGGATGTTTATTACAGCACTTTATATGTAAAATGGTATGTCACAGTAACACAGTTACTTTTTTGTGTATTACAATAAACAATGCACTACAAGTATGTGAAGAATGTATATTACAGTAAACAATGTTTATTACTGCACAATATACTAAACAATGCACTACATTTTTTTATATTCTTAATAATTTTTGTGTATTACAGTAACACAATTACTTTTTTTATTCCATTCTCAGTTGCTAACAAGTATGTGAAAAAAATTGCAATGATGATATGGCATTAGTAAGTGATGGCATTCCACTGTGGACAGATACTTCAATGCGTCATTTTTTGATGCATAATTGCCTATCTGAGCCTTCAAAAACTTCAAACCATACTCTCTTGCTCCATCATGCAGATTTGGGATATGACTATCTGTTTAGGCTTGAAAATAAATTGAGTGTTTCGATTCTTAATAATCCACTATTCGGTTGTCGGTTTCGGGTTCAGTTATGGGTTGCTAGTTGCAACTTGAATTCCTATGATAATTCAGGTATCTTTTTTTTTTCCTTTATAGCAATATAGTTTACTTGTTTTATTCAATTAGAACTTGCTAACAAATATGAAGAAAGTGGGCAATGATGAGATGGCAAGAAAAAAATGGACCGATACTACACTGCATCTATTGATGCACAAAATGTCTATATGAGCCTTCAAAGACTTCAAACCGTACTTTTTTTTGCTCCATCATGCAGATAAAACAAAGTGTACAGCATCTAGCAGCTAGATGGAGATCTGTGTGCCTATGCTAGATTCTAGCTGGCCATTCTTTAGCTATCCCAGAAAATCAACTAAAGAAAGCCAAGTTGGATGTACTTTTAATTCATGCATTCTTGTTTCAAATTCTATTTTCTTTCTACAATTCTTTGCTTATGTTGTTGTTGACTTGTTGTTCATTGTGATAAGATGCTCCTGGAGAAGGAGAAGGATTGGTTTGCCTCCCTGAAGCTAATTTGCTGCAAGACTCTTGATTGGGGATGGCTTTACACATAAAAAATTTCACATTTATTTACTGCCAAATTTTTCAGTTGTATTATTGTCAACTTTTATAATTTTGTCATTCTACTAGTATCCAATTTTATAATTTTCTATGTACAATTTACTGTTCTGGAGACAAATTGTATGGCTGAACACATTGTATGGCTAAACATATGGAAGTAAACTTTATTTTACTGTCTGCTATGGTTCTTTTCAAATTTTTTATTTGTATGTACTAAAAATTGCCATTAAAAATATTGGCCCACTAAATAACTGACCTATTAAAAATTTGGCCCAGTAAATAAATGGGCCCATTAACAAATACCGGCCCAACCGATATAAACCGAATAAACCAAAAAACCGAAAAAATTTATTCGGTTCGGTTTAGTTCGGTTATATATATATTCGGTTCGGTTTCGGTTGGATTAATTTAAAATTCGGTTATTTCGGTTTTACTAAATTCGGTTCGGTTATAACCGAAATACCCGAATACTCACCCCTAGCTTCATCTACTGATATTTTGCCACCCAGCCATGATCTTATACCTCTCCTCGGTAACCACAATAGTCACTCGAGTTCGGTGTTTTGTTTTGTTTGGACATTCAAAATTTTGGAAAATACATAATTTATAATCCAAACAAAAAATGTAATTAGTTTTTATCCTAATTTTTTGCAAGAATAAAAAATTTGTACCAAACGGACCCTAAGGGTCTGTCAATTCCGTGGACATTTTCGAACAAACAACGAATTTGACCTTGTTTGTCCCGAGTGATTTCAGATGTTTATTTTTTTTATTTTTTTGAGATGTCCAACGATATGTACAGAATTTTATTTATGCACACTGTATTGTATGTCAATTGGGTCCATTATCTTAAATCTTTTTCGCGATTTGATTTCAAAATCGTTCACCTAACCAGAAAGATTATACCTTTCGTCACATACCAAAAGTGCCAATTGAGTTCGGTCAATGCTCATAGTCCAGCAAATGAAAAATGTTGTCGAACCAAACTAGACCTTGGTCTGTGATAAGGAAAACTGTAAACATGTCATTGTTTATACATTTCGTCTTGAACTTAGCAACACTTACTCTACAATTGAATCTTGTTGGAATTTTAGAATGAATAAATGAATGGACAATAAAGGTGCATAAATTTTAGCAAATATCTTCACTATAAATATTGAAACTAGCATATATTATCACTTATTAAAAAAAAAAAAAAAACTAGCAAATGTCCTCACTATGAGTAAAATAATCAAAATTTTGATTAAATAGTGAGAGGTATATCTTAAAATTTTAAATGTTGTATACAAAAGAATGGAAACATTTGCTAGTTTTTTAAATAAATAGAGGTATATGTTAGTTTCTATATTTGTAGTGGGGATATTTGCTAAAATATTCCATGTCCTTTTTGTTAGGTTCATGAATGTCCATTTGTTAAAAAGCTGTATAAATGTGCGTTTGTTTAAAAAGGTGCATGAACTTTTGTTGTTGTTTTGAAAATGTATTTATACATATTTGAGTTTTGGATTATTTATACTAACCTCATTATGTTTTATGTTTATTACACAAATATTCTTTATTTTGAAAATAATTATATGGACCTCCTCTATGCTTTATATTTTATTTTTAAAATAAGGATGGTTAGTATAATAATTATTTACATAAAACATAAAATATATGAAAAGTCAGTAAAATAAATAGAAAATATATGAGAGGTTAGTGTAATAATTTTTAAAATAAAAAAAATTCGTATAATAAACATAAAATATAGGGATGATTAATGTAAATAATCCTTTATTTTTCTTTATAAAAGATTCATTTCCTTTATTTCAAAGTTTTAAGAAAGCATACTCCCTCCCTCTCCCTCTCCTCTCCTCTCTCTCTCTCTCTCTCTCTCTCTCTCTATGTTTTTTTTTTGTGTATTTTAGGTTAAGATTAATGTGTTGTTTACAACTTTTTAACATTAGACTTGGATCTGTTATATTTTTGGAAAACTAGTTTGTTGTACTATAGTACAATGAAGCTTGTTTTTTTTATGGGAATAAACTATTCCAAGATAGACATCCGTGACGAACTGACCATCAATAATGAACTCTGAAACTATTCCCAACATATATAAGTGATGCGACGAACTGACGATCAATAATAAACTCAGTGGCCAACTTATGCAGAAAATTAAAGATCACAAGATACAAGACAATAACGTAAGAATATAAGTTAAAAAAAATCCTAATTAGTAAAAATCTACAAAAACTACTACTAAATAAGGTTACAAAGCTTTACAAGATCGCATCGTAACTATCAATACCAGAAAATACACAAAAAGAACCTGATAAATCCTCAAAGAACTCCGCATTGTAACCTCCGTCCACAGCGGGACAATAAACCGATCGCAAAGAACTCGGCATAATACCTGCACATAAAACCAAGTCCAACCAAGCTTCTTCGAGCTTACAAACCAATTTAATGCACCGTGCGAAGCGGGACATTACAGGTCAGTACATTAGAAATGCACTAGTGAGTGACCGTTAGCCAACTCAACTAAACCAACACGGTAATCATATGAGAACAAATAAAATTATTAGGTGGCCTTTCTAATCTTGCCTTAGAATCATTTAACATTTCATAAGCAGAAATAAATAAAGCATACATGTGACATCGGTAAACAATATATATATATATATATATATATATATATATATAGAGAGAGAGAGAGAGAGAGAGAGAGAGAGAGACAAAAACTTACTAAGCTTCACTGTGGAACATTTTGAAATATAAACATGTAAATTATACACATTTCACTAACATAATTACTAACGTCTAATAATTACACACTTCCACCTACAATAAATGTTCACCATCTAAAAAAAAAATTTTACTTTAAAATATTTTATAATATTTTAAATTGATTTGTCATGCAAGTATATATTTTAAAAGGAAGGAAGAAAACACACACAAAAGACACGTACAACGCACATGCGCGACTTCTAGTATATATATATATATATATATATATATATATATATATATATATATATATATATATATATATATATATATATATTGGGATTTTTTGACTTTAGTCACACACTTAATAAGTGGAGTTTAGACTTACATCCCGCATTGAATTTTTATTAGACTTACATTCCAGTTTTGTCATGAAAAGTATTTATTTTGTCACGAAAAACCGTCGTTAAATATTTTTGTGACATTTTTTGTCACAAAAGTGGGACTAAAGTCTAATAAAATTTAAAAGTGGGATGTAAGTCTAAATTTCACTTATTAAGTGGGACTAAAGTCAAAAAATTCTCTTATTTTTACTTTTTTTAATACATACATACATACATACATACATATATATATATATATATATATATATATATATATATTGTCACGCCCTATAACCAGAATACTAGAGAGCGGGGCCATGACAAAGCCAGCCAGCTATGTATATCAGAATACTCCAGTACTCCAATATACGGTCATGACTATGAAGACATGGGGGTTAACACTACAAACCATCAGTCAATTCTAGGTCAAGCGATCCTAGGTGTCTCAATCGCAGGCAAATAAGCAATATACAAGAAATATGATCATCAGGAGCAAGATAGTAAAGTGTCCCAAACTACATATACATATATGATCACGATGCTAGCAATACAAAATGGAGAACTAGCAAAGTATAAGTCATACATGATCAGCACTAGCTGCAGTCTAGATAAAAGAAAATTATGCTAAGCCCGTAGGCAGGATGTCAAGTCCAAAATACAAGCTAAAACGTGCTCGGTGGCTAAACGACGCAAAAGAATATATAAGTACGGGATCTAGTGGGTGAACAAGTAGAAACCCACTCAGGTAGTCTGGTGCTCCGGGAGGTCACCATCCAGCGGAAGATATGGAAAGTCCTCTGGTTTCGCTACGAGATTTGGCCATGCAAAACCAGTAGGGTCAGACCCCTAATAGCAAGTACCACAAAGGAAGGCCAAAAGCTATGAACTAAAACCAATACTAACTTAACACAAGAACAGATACAGACAAGAATACGTAAAAGCGGATCGAGACTCGTGTGCTACCACTGCACTTGTCTCGAGAGAAGAGAAAAGACAATAAGCTAAGTAACATATAACCACCAGTAATAAAAGTACCTTGAAACATGAAAATAAACTGTTGATGCAAAGTAAAACTGAGCACGTGAATATGTACACGTCATGGCAAGTAAACTAGAACAGTGGCATGCACGGGATCATGGAAAGGTAAAAGCAATAAACATGTAAGTGACAATAACCAGTGAAAAGAGTAAACATGTAGGTGACAATAGCCATAAAAAAAAGATAAGTCGACAAGCAACAAGAAGATTCGAGAACTCCTCGAAATAGGAACCATAACCCTTAAACCAAACAAGGACCAGGATTATGATTTCTTTTCTGAGTCGTACCTAGTCTTCAGTCACTTACCGATAAACGTAACAATACGAGAAAAGAAAAGATATTAGGCAAGCAATAGTAACAATCAGTAAAGTACGGCCAAGCAATAGTACGTCTTGATACGTTAGCTAACTAGGGTTATCACAGATCATAATTACTAACAAATACAATATGATGTTCTCCTATTGGTCGCAAGCACTACAGTCTGTCTGGGTTATATTTCATACGCAAGGGTGACAATGTTGACAATAGTGACAATAGTAACAATTGTAACAATAGTAACAATATGCATCACTCGACGGTGAGCTGGAAATATGCCGTACTCGATGGCATGATACAAATCCATCAATATGTGGCGTAGGAACACCAGGACTGCCTGCAACCAGGTAACCTCCCCTCCCAATAATTTATGTCAATAATCTAGTCATTAATCCTTAACAGTTTCAGTTCAGGATTCCGGGTGTGACATTCCGTAGAATCTATCCTAGGCATGTATGCAAGACAAGACAATGATTTGACAATTACAAGTACTAGCACAAGACAATCCAAAACAGTTACAAGAGTGACAATCAATAGCAATAGTGAAAATAGTGAAAGTCAGTGACAATAGGTGACATTAGTGACAATAGTGACAATCAATAGCAATAGTGACAATCAATATCCAGAGTGACAATAGTGACCGTCAGTGACAATAGGTGACAATAGTGACAATCAGTAGCAATAGTGACAATCAGTGACAATATGCAATAAGTAACAATATCAGTGACAATATGCAATAAGTAACAATCTATAAGTGACAATAAGTGACAATACAGGATAGTAGGGTCATGGCCAAGAGTAACAATAAGGGTCAATAGGGTCATGTAGTAGCAATAGGTAACATGTACTGGGCGAGTGTATATAGGATGGAAAGCCCCTAACTATACAAAATGTCGTATCCAGATAGAAAAGCAAAAATGAACATGCAAAGCAATATGCGCAAAGGTGCAAGGTAAAAGCAATGAACATCACGAAAAAAGAAAGTATATGAAAAATAGAGCATCACCGGTATACCGCTGGTACACACCAGTATATTGTCGGTATGCCGGTCCAGAGATAGGAAAAAGACAGCAGCTTACGATTCCAACAAATCGGTATACCGTTGGTATACACCAGTATACCGTCGGTATGTCGGTTTGCATCATAGCAGATTCTCGATTCCAAGTCGGGCCAATATCGGTATACCATCGATATATACCAGTATACCATCGGTATGCCAGTCCTCCTAGGCAAATCTAGGAAAAGTCACATTAAGACGGGTATTCCGGAGCCGAAATCACATTCCAAAACTTAACAAAAATTGGTCCGGCAAGAGGTAAAGACTAAGGGAAGTCTCACATAGAATGTATACTAAGTCTCATAGAAATCACTCTGGTAATCGTTTTTGTCACCGAATTTTCTAACCAGTAAATATCAGTGTTTCACAGAAAAAGTCAAAACTAAGCCCAAAATAAATTCTGAAAGATGCACAGATTTGGAAATAACGAGAGAAACATTATTAACAAAGCAAGTACCATAAAATTCTAAGCATATAAAATCAAGGAAAGCAAAAAACCGCAATAAAATAAAGTCGTCATAGATTTGAGCAAAATGTACTTGCCTAAGGTCGAGCTCCTAGCCTAATCTTCAACTCCACCACCAAGAGGGGTTCAGAAACCATACTCCTAGGCCTCAAGACTAATGTCCAAGCTTCGTGGGAAATATGGAGAGTAAATAAAGAAGAAAGAGTGAAGGAAAAGAGAGAGGAGAGAGAAAATTAAGTCGTATATATAAAGGATGGAAATTAATTATGACCGTTGGATCTGCCTCATCAGCGATCCACGTCTCGATTCAAATCAATCTCTGTCGTTTAAAACAAAACCAAGAAACCATTGGATAATAGGGTGAGTCAATCACTATTCACGAAAATATCAAAAGAAAATATCTCGAAAATATCTCAAAAGCAAAACAAATATCTTCCGACAGTATACCGTTGGTATACTGAAGTATACCGCCGGTATGCAGTCAGTGAGTCAAGTTTTAATTTTTTGAGAAAAGTTTCGAGATTCCACGAGATCCAATAAAACACATTCTAAGCTGATTTTTTCAAGAAATATTTTTAAATACCAAAAATTCAGAAAATAAAATATGCAGTACAAAATACATATCCATATACCAATATAGATAATGTGAGATAAGTTTCACAACTCTCCCCTCCTTAGAAAAATTTTATCCTCGGAATTTCAATAAGTCTATCCGAGCTAGAACCAAAACCAAACACCGTAAAATACAACTATCTCAATAAAACAAAGCATGGCACACAGACAAAAAATAAAAGCAATCAGTAGAATAAATAAATGCACAAGCAACTACACTACCAAGAAGAAGAGGTGGAGGCACATGAATTAATATGTCTCCTGAATCGGCTAAGTAGAAATTCGTCCTCGCTGGCCTACGCTGATTCCCAAAAATGGTCAAGGGTCAAGTCTCGAGGTAAGTCGGTACCAACGACTCAGTCAAAGACATGACTCTGTCCAGGACGTGCCTTCATAGTTGGACATACGTGATGAGTGTCACGCATCACGAGATACACAGGCAAAATAGTGACTCAAGATTCACTCTTATAGAATATACGCGAACCCAAGAAAATAGATAAGAATGAGAGAAACTCAGGAAGTACCAACAACCTGACCGTCCTCGGTCAACACCTGCTCTATGATGCCAAACTCTCCATGTACATGCCTCGGGACTGTTGTTCTGAATTACTGCTGACCCTGAGCTCTTGGTGCTAGTCCCCTCTGCTGTTAGCCTCTATACCTGGCCTAAACTTGAGCCTGAGCCTACATATGCTACTATGTCCTATGCTGCTGGAAAGTCTGAGATTGGATCCACAAAGACCTTGGATCCTAATGTTGCTGAACTGGTACATGATCCCTATATTGCGGTCCTATCGGGGTAGAAGATTAAGCTGGATGAAATGATGGAGGACTACCTCTACGGGGGTAAGACTCCACTTAGTGGACTGAAGCTCCGCAGATCAAACACAACCCTTGTTCCTTAAGGTACTTAAAGAAAACATGTCATGACTTGCCACAATGGAAACACCTAACTGAAGATGACTGTACCTGATGCTGAGGATGCGTATCTGATGATTGTTGGAAAGAAGACTCCGGTGCTGGCCTACTCGGAGTTCCAATCTCCAATGTCCTAACTGCTGGTGTTGGTACCGAAGACTGGGTGGAAGAGTCCCTCAAAGTAGAATGGGACTTCTTCTGGCTCCCAGTCCTCTCAGAAATCCTCTGGGATGTATACTCATGCCTCCGTGCTGCCCTCATCATGGCATCAAATGTCTGAAACTCGTGATGCTCTACCGCAAGTATAATCTCCAAGTGGAGGCCCTGCTGGAACCTCCTGGCACGATCCAACTCGGTCGCCACCAAGGTGTGAGCAAACCGGCTGAGTCGGTTGAACTCCGCCGCGTAGCCATCAACTGACCTCCCCTGCTGCCTTAGGTTGTTAAACCTCTGCTGGAGATCATATTGTGATACCGTATCAAAATATCGCATCTGGAACCTCTCGTTAAATCTGCCAATAGTAATGGCAACACCATGGTACTCTCATGCGCTCCCCACCAAACTATAGCCAAGTCCAGCAACTACAACTTGACTACTATTACTCTCTCCTAAGACGGAATTCCTGCTACCTCAAGAATAGCCTCAGTGTCCTGAAGCCAAGCATCAAACATAATTGCATCCTCTGTACCATAGAAGTACGGAGGATGGAGACGCCTGAAGTCCCTCGCAGAATTAGGTATCTGAAGACCACCTCGCTCAAGGGTCGTCTGAACTGAGTGGGTGAGAACGTCACTCTGGTACTGATGCGTCGTCATGAAGCCCCTCAGAACATCCATAAGTGCACCAACAACTCCCTCTGGCAGATCTGGTAACGCTGGGTGATCGGGTTGAACATGCTGCTCCGCCCCAGGATCTGTCACCCTCACTTTTCCAAATGAGGGTAATTTAGTCCATTTGCACATAATTTTTTTAGATATTAATATTTATTTATATTGTGTTAATAATTAATATTTGTGGTTGTGCTATTTATTTAGTAGTTAGTGAGTTAGCCTATTAGTTAGACATGACAACTTGTGAGCCCAACGTGGACTAGGCCTGTTAGAACCTTTTCCTCTAATTAATTAGGAGGTTTAATCCTAAATTAAATTAGTACAGACTTTTCAAATTTTCCCTTCCCTAATCCTCTCCATAACTAACAAGTAGGGACATTTCAGGTTTTTGCTAGTTGCTTGGAGAAGGGGAGAAGGGGGCTGACCACATAAAGGAATCTCTCTCTCTCTCTCTCTCTCTCCTTCCTCTTTATTTGTACTAATTTTAAATACCCAAATTTTCTTGATTCCAATTCCTTCATCCCTCCATCAACATCTCTCAATTCATTCACATTTTCTTCTCATTTTTACCACTCAAGGAGCATTGGAGCTTGGAGTTGCAAGAAGCACACGAAGAAGGAGCTTGTAGCAAGAAGATCATGTCCGGATCGTGTCTATTGTACATTTTATTATGAATCCATCTCCCAATTGGTATAGATATGAATTCTCCTTCTTTCTAGCTTTCAAATCATGCATTTGACAATTATGAACCCTTCCATGGCATGGGGCTACCTATAGGAAGAAGTTCTAGGCTCTATTGTTGTGTATTGTGACTTATATATGGTAATTTATGTCCATTTTAGGAGAATTACAAGATTGACACATCGAGTGTGTGTCATGACACTAATTTAGTCTAATTGGACTTAGATCGGGATTGGGATACTAGCTATGTGTCCACAATTGGACACGAGTAAGCCGTATCACGATACGGTGTGATACGGGGCTCATTTTGACTGATTTTGTGCAAATCTCTTTAAATCCTATTATAACTAGTTGTAATAGTTATTTCTAGATGTAATTGATATGTTTATATGATTATTGTGGTGTATTGGGTGATTTGGCTTCCTTTGAGAGAGTATGATAGTGTATTATACATATTGCATATCAAATGCTTGGGTTAATATTCTTGTGTAGGTATGCGTCTTTGTATTATCTATAAATATATATAATACCTTGATTTGTATGAGTATACATATTTATACCTATTCCATTGTATGTATTAATTATATTTGTTGTGTGTGTTTGGGGGATTATGTGATGGTTGAGAGGCAGAGGTCTGCACCAAGTACATAACTGTGTATATTAGAGTTTATTTGTGAATGTGTGTCCAATGTATAAGGAGGAGTGCTCACAACTATGTAGGTGAGCTAAAGGATAGCATGATACTTAATACAAGCAGCTTGGGAGGGGAAGATGTTATTGCAGGTATCAGTGAGGGGTATCGAGTTATGTTGGAGAGTTGGTTCAGTCACCTGTGCAGGCCATAGGGGTCGGGCACAGCAGTGCCTGCACTCTAGAGGTCAACAACAGTAGTGACAACAACTTATGTTGCACTGACAAGAGGGAAGCACAGCAGCAATGGAGATGCAGAGGATTGGCAGCAGTAGCTTGCTGCAATTGCAGAAAGCTTGGGCCAAACCTGGCTTACAGGTTGTGCATTATGCACAACGGAGTGGTTATTAGATTGAGTATCTGAGAATTGGCTTCAGTATTTGATGTTGTGTACCAGTATCAGTGCCAATATTTAGGGTGCCATCTACACTAGAGTGTGTGGGTATATGACACCAAGTATCAAGGGTCTGATGCAATAAGGAGAGAGGGAAACAGTTACTTATGTATTAGAGTGTGCATGTGTGTGTATCTTGTATTGAGTGAGTATGGGTGACTGTGTAGTGTGAGTATTGTGATACTATATATGTTAAATGAGCAATTTAGTGTGTCAGTGTATCTTAGTGATTATTCAACTATTTGTGAGTGTGTGAGCTCGATGAGCAATGTAAGGATGCTAAGAGGCACTGCTCGAGAGTGCAATACAGTGGTATTAGTAGTGTGGAGAGTATATGTGAGACTGATGGGAATATTTGGATGTATGTATACTTGGTTGAGTATGGTATGGGTATTAGATGTATCAGTGGGTTGAGTTTTCTTGTGTTAGGAAGAGTATCAGAAGATGTTGTACACCTAGGAACATTAATGATTATGGGTTTGGGTAGAATGTTCGTTATGGCAAGCTACCTAAGTGTGAGTTCTTCCTTGATAAGGTTGAATTCTTCGGACATGTAATTACAGAAGACGGAATCTCAATAGACCCAAAAAAGATATCAGCAGTTGAGTCACAGTCTACCCCGAGTTCAGTGACAGAGATCTGGGACTTTCTTGGATTGGCAGGCTATTATTGGAGGTTTGTTCAGAATTTTTCCAGGATTGCAGAGTCGATGACTAGGCTAACCAGGAAGGACATGTAGTTCGTCTGGATATAGGAGTGTCAGGCCGCATTTGAGGAGCTGAATAAGAGGTTGACTACAGCTCCAGTATTGACATTTCCATCAGGGACAGAAGGATTTTTTATATATAGTGTTGCTTCGGATAAGGATTTGGGATGTGTGTTGCAACAGAATGGGAAGGTGATTGGCTATGCTTCCAAGCAATTACGTCCCCATGAGAAGAATTACCCTACCCATGATTTGGAGTTGGCAGCAATCATTTTTGCTCTAAAGTTGTGGAAATACTACTTGTACGTAGAGCGTGGAGATCTTTATAGACCACAGGAGCTTGAAGTATGTGTTTACACAGAAAGAGCTCAATATGAGGAAGCGGTGATGGTTGGGGTTGATGAAGGACTTCGATATTTCTTTGTAGTACCATCCAGGGAAGGCCAACGTAGTCGCTGATACCTTGAGCAGGTATCTATTGGCTATTTACTTGACAAGGGACATACATTTATTAGCCGATCTTGATAGCTTGGGTATAGAGGTTACAGTTCCTGGAGTTACGATACATATGTGGAAACTTCAGGTACATTCGGAGTTGATGGACCAAATTAGAGCTGCACAATTTGAGGATGAGTCTCTGAGGAGCATCATAGCGCAGGTTCGGATGGGATTGGCAGATGACTTCACTATTGCAGAGGATGGATCATTGCGGCACGGTACCAGATTGTGTGTGACGAGTGGAGCATTGCACGAGGAGGTTCTTCAAGAGGCACGTCGATCTCAGTACTCTATGCATCCAGGTGCCAACAAGATGTATAGAGACATAAGAGAACATGTTTGGTGGTATGATATGAAGCGGGAGGTGGCGAGCTTCGTATCCAGATGCTTGGTATGTCAGCATGTAAAGGCGGAGAGGCAGAGGCCAGGTGGATTGCTTCAGCCTTTACCCTTTCCAGAGTAGAAGCGGGAGAATATGACGGTGGATTTTGTATCAGGGCTTCCGCGTTCTCCAGGAGGTAGAGATGTGATTTGGGTTACGTAAACAGGTTGACCAAATCAGCCAACTTCTTGCCATTTAAAGTGGGTACGTCTACGGAGAAGCTCGCGGAGATGTATGTCCGGCAGATAGTCAGATTGTATGGAGTTCCTATTAGCATCATCTGGGATTGGGATAGTCGCTTCACATCCCACTTCTGGAGGAGTTTGCAGGCTAGCTTGGGCACTCAGCTCAAGTTTAGTACCGGATATCACCCTCAGACAGACGGACAGTTGGAGAGAAATATTCAGTCTCTCAAGGATACGATACGCACTTGTGTATTGGACTTTGGGGTTCTTGGGAGGATCACCTTCACCTGATAGAGTTTGCTTATAACAACAGCTACCAGCCTAGTATCGAGATGTCACCATTTGAGGCATTGTATGGACGAAGATGTTGCACTCCGTTATCATAGGATAATGTTGGTGAGAGAGCCTTATTGGGACCAGAGATGGTAGTGGGTGCAGCTGAGAAGGTGAAGCTTATCTGGGATAGACTTTGGGTGGCGTAGGACAGACAGCGACATTGGACCGATAGCCACCGGAGACCATTGGAGTTTGAGATATAGGTTTTTATTTGTATTGCTTGTGATTGCTTTATTTTGGTTGGAGTGATAAGGCTGTATTTTGTGTTAGGTTGGCGATCTGGTGTTCTAGAGGATTTCTCTAACACGTGGAACAATTCGCTTTGGTGGAGGCGGGAAGCTTAGTCCATGGTACATCGGATCCTTCGGTGTTCTTGGGAGGGTCGGTATAGTGGCCTACAGGCTAGACTTGCTGCATGCACTAGAGGGAGTGCACAACGTATTCCATGTGTCGCAGCTGAGATGGTATGTGGCAGATCCCAGCCATGTATTGAATCACTCGGAGATCCAGGTAGGTCCGACTCTCAGTTATCCAGAACAACTAGTAGAGATTCTGGATCGCAGGGAGAAGGTGCTGCAGAATCAGACAATTTTCTTGGTACGCGTCGCGTGGAGGCATCACTCTACGGGAGAGTCTACCTGGGAGAGGGAAGCCGAGATGCGTGAGTGATACTTTATCTTTTTGAGCCGTGAGGTATAATTCTTTCTTGCTGTGATTGCTTGTTGTGGTTAGTTCTTTCCTGAAATTTCGAGGACAAAATTTTTCTAAGGAGGGTAGACTTGTCACCCTCACTTTTCCAAATGAGGATAATTTAGTCAATTTACATATAACTTTGTTTAAAGATTAATATTTATTTATATTGTGTTAATAATTAATATTTGTGGTTGTGTTATTTATTTAGTAGTTAGCGAGTTAGCCTATTAGTTAGACATTGTGAGCCCAACATGGATTAGGCCCATTAGACCCTTTTTCTCTAATTAATTAGGAGGTTTAGACTTAAATTAAATTAGTAGAGACTTTCCAAATTAGCCCTTCCCTAATCCTTTTCATAACTAACAAGTAGGGGCATTTTAGGCTTTTGCTAGTTGCTTGGAGAAGGGTGCCGGCAACATAAAGGCCACTATCTCTCTCCTCTTCATTTGCACTCATTTTAGATCCCCAAAATTTTTAGATCCCCAATTCCTTCATCCCTCGATCAACCTCTCTCAATTAATTCACATTTCTCTCTCATTTTCACCACTCAAGGAGCATTGGAGCTTGGAGTTGCAAGGAGCACAAGGAGAAGGAGTTTATAGCAAGGAGATTGTGTCCGAATCGTGTTTATTGTATATTTCATTGGGAATCCCTCTCCAAATTGGTATAGATTTGAATTCTCCTTCTTTCTAGCTTCTAAATCATGCATTTGACCATTAGGAACCCTTCTATGGCATATGGCTATATATAGGAAGAAGTAATAGACTATATTATTGTGTATTGTGACTTCTACATGGTAATTTGTGTCCATTTCAGGAAAATTACGAGATTGACACATTAAGTATGTGTCATGACACTAATTTAGTCTAATTGGACTTAGATCGGGGTTGGGATACTAGCTATGTGTCCACAATTGGATACGAGTAGGTCGTATTACGATACGGTGTGATACATGGCTCATTTTGAGTAATTTTGTGCAAATCTCTTTAAATCCTATTGTAACTAGTTGTAATAGTTATTTCTAGATGTAATTGATGTTTATATGATTATTGTGGTGTATTGGATGATTTGGCTTCCTTTGAGAGAGTATCAAGTGTATTACACATATTGCATATCAAATGCTTGAGTTAATATTCTTGTGTAGGTGTGCGTCTTTGTATTATCTATAAATATATATAATACCATGATTTATACGAGTATACATATTTATACCTATTCCATTGTATTTATTAATTATATTTATTGTGTGTGTATGTGTGTGTTTGGGGATTATGTGATGGATGAGAGGCAGAGGTCTGCACCAAGTACATAACTGTGTATAATAGAGATTATTTGTGAGTGTGTATCCCATGTATAAGGAGGAGTGCTCACAGCTATGTACGTAATCTAAGGGATAGCCTGATACCTGATACAAGTAGCTTGGGAGGGGAAGATGTCATTGCAGATATCAGTGAGGGGTATCGAGTTGTGATGGAGAGTTGGTTCAGTCACCTGTGTAGGCCATAGGGGTCGGGCACAACAGTGCCTGCACTCTGGAGGTCAACAACAGTAGTGACAACAACTTATGTTGCACTGACAAGAGGGGAGAACATCGGCAATGGAGGTGCAGAGGATTGGCAACAGAAGCTTGCTGCAATTGCAGAAAGCTTGGGCCAAACCTGGCATACAGGCTGCACATTATGCACAACAGAGTGGTTATTAGTTTGAGTATCTGAGAAGTGGCTTCAGTATTTGATGTTGTGTACTAGTATCAGTGCCAACATTTAGGGTGCCATCTATACTAGAGTGTGTGGGTACATGACACCAAGTGTCAAGGGTCTGATGCAATAAGGAGAGGGGGAAACAGTTACTTATGTATTAGAGTGTGCATGTGTGTGTATGTTGTATTGAGTGAATATGGGTGACTGTGTAGTGTGAGTATTGTGATACTATATATGTTAAATGAGTAATTTAGTGTGTCAGTGTATCTTAGTGATTATTCAACTATTTGTGAGTGTGTGAGCTCGATGAGCAGTATGAGAATGCTAAGAGGCACTGCTCGAGAGTGCAATACAGTGGTTTCAGTAGTGTGGAGAGTGTATGTGAGACTGATGGGAATATTTGGATCTGTGTATACTTGGTTGAGTATGGTATGGGTATTAGATGTGTCAGTGGGTTGAGTTTCCTTGTGTTAGGCAGAGTATCAGAAGATGTTGTACACCTAGGAACATTAATGATTATGGGTTTGGGTAGAATGTTCGTTGGGAGTATCAGTGGGTATTTGGTTAAGGGTGATGACCAATTTGGACATAGAAATAGCTAGTTTGACCAAGTTTGGCTAGTTTGACCTAGAGTTGACTTAGTTTAACTGTTTTAACCTAGAAATGACTTTATGACATAGAATTTGACTACCTTAACTTGTTATCATTCCAAAATCTTGTACTGATATAATATTCCATATTTAGGTCTCGAAGGCACCGTTCCGGACATCTTTGATACTGTTCACCGAATTCCAGGCGAGTACATTCTCTGATAGTTTTCTTATTTGACAGTCTCTATGTTCCATGTATTTAGTATTGAGATATTTGATTCCTGACACGATGGTTACAAGGATTGGTATACGTGGACCCTTGTCATGAGATGTTATTGTAGTAATTACTCAGTGATCGCCCTGTCGTGCTTCGTGATTACTCAGTGATTATCGTGATATCTTCGTGATTATATAGATCGTGATTATAGTGCATGATATTATAGGCCGTGCATTATGATATACGTATTATAACGTGTCGTGATATGGATCCGTGTACTAGTCGGGGGATGGAGAAATATTAATGAATATGTGACATACCTTATAGCCCGTGATATAGTATAGCCCGTGATAGCTAGTAGATCATGCAACTCACGTGTGGTCACGCTACCTCCCATTTATTTATATAGCCCGTGTTAGGCCCAAGCCGATCACATATTTTGCTAATATTTCAAGGCACAAGCTATTATTTTATTTCCTCATTTCTAGTTCATTACAGTGATGTTCAATATCATATTGTTCTCATTTATTTCCATTGCTTACCATGATTCTCTTTCTGGGATATTGTCTAATCGGTTACTTCCATCATTTATTCTCATTACTTTTGTTGTTTCATAGTTTTTGTCATTTTTTGGAACTGTTATTGGGTTGTACTTCGCTCCAATCCTAATTGGATATATTTTTCAGATGATTCATTAGAGGATTGGTGTCCCACGCACAACGGGCCACAGGATGGCGAGCCAGTTGAGCCAGCACCCGTAGAGCCACTTGATGTAGCACCATTAGCAGGAGAGACTTAGACTCTTCATTATGAGTTGTATTTGATTTTAGTAGATTTTATGGCATGTATTATATATTGTGAGCTTTGTGGAGATTTAGTCTTTGGATTTGTGTTATACTTGACTCTTGTACTTCTCTTTTATCCCATATCGTGCCATATATTCCTCTAGATTTATATTGTGATTGAGTATTGATTATCATTTATCATACATTATATTGTTCATCCAATTGGAGTTGAGATGACATGACAGGTACCTTATATATATATATATATATATTGTGTAAGATGTGTAGATAGTTATGTTGACCCAGACAACGTTCTACCGCCGATGCTGCGGCGTAGGCTGGGCGTTGTTCACCATTTGTGCCCTTGTTTCGGGTGTAGGTCGTGACAGGATCTATCCTAGACTCTGCTCCCAAAGGCTGAGGCTAATCCCCAGGAATCGGTTGACCATCAGGACGCTGATATGCCATCGTCTGAGCTTGAACAATATGATTAAAAGGATCAGGAATAATCCCCCTGAAAGTTAAAGGACACAAGAATCAAATCGAAGAGACATAATAGATCAACGATGAAATCAGATGATAGGTCAAGAATCAGAGATATAGAATAATACGAAAGATATCAAGGAGAAACAAATTAGGATTGAGAAATCTAAACAGCAATAACCCCCACACGTCTGAAAACCAGACCTGTATGGGCCACCACTAAAATCATGTTATGTCCCAGAACTAGAATATTAGAGAGCGGGGCCATTACAAAGCCATCTACATATATCATAGTAATCTAGTACCCCAATATAAAATCACGGCTGTGAAAGACTTGGTAGGTTAACACTACAAACCATCAGTCAATACTAGGTCAAGCGATCATAGGTGTCTCAATCACAGGCAAATAAGCAATATACAAGAAATATGATCATCAGGAGCAAGATAGTAAAGCGTCCCAAACCACATATACATAGATGATCACGATGCTAGCAATACAAAATGGAGAACTAACAGAGTATTAGTCATACATGATCAACACTAACCGCAGTCTAGATAAAACAAAATTATGCTATGCTCGTAGGCATGATGTCAAGTCCAAAACACGAGCAAACACATGCTCGGTGGCCAAATGCCGTAAAAGAATATATATGTACGGGATCTAGTGGGTGAACAAGTAGAAACCCAATCAGGTAGTCTGGTGCTCCGGGAGGTCACTATCCAGTGGAAGATACGAAAAGTCTTTTGGTTCCGCTACGAGATCTGGTAATGCAAATCCAGTAGGGTCAGACCCCCAATAGCAAGTACCACAATGGAAGGCCAAAATCTATGAACTAAAACCAATAATAACTTAACACAACAATAGATAGAGACATGAATAAGTAAATGCAGATCGAGACTCGTGCGCTACCACTGCACTTGTCTTGAGAGAATAGAAAAGACAATAAACTAAGTAACATATAACCACCAGTAATAAAAGCACCGTAAAACATGAAAATAAACTACTGATGTAAAGTAAAACTGAACACGTGAACATATACACGTCATGGCAAGTAAACTAGAACAATGGCATGCAAGGGATCACGGAAAGGTAAAAGCAATAAACATGTAAGTGACAATAACCGGTGAAAAGAGTAAACATGTAGGTGACAATAGCCATAAAAAGAAAGAGATAAGTCGGCAAGCAACAAGAAGATTCAGAAATTCCTCGAAATATGAACCATAACCCTTAAACCAAACAAGGACCAAGATTATGATTCTTTTTCCGAGTCGTACCTAGTCTCCCATCACTTATCGATAAACGTAACAATACGAGAAAAGAAAAGACACTAGGCAAGCAATAGTAACAATCAGTAAATCACGACCAAGCAATAGTACGGCTTGATATGTTAGCTAACTAGGGTTATCACAGATCCTAATTACTAACAAATGCAATCTGAGGTTGTCCTAATGGTCGCAAGCACTGCAGTCTGTCCAGGCTATATTCCGTACGCAAGGGTGACAATGGTGACAATAATAACAATAGTAACAATATGCATCACTCGACCGTGAGCTGAAAATGTTACCTACTCGACGGTATGCTACAAATCCATCATTATGTTGCGTCAGAACACCGGGACTGCCTGCAACCAAGTAACCTCCCCTCCCAATGATCTATGTCAATAATCTAGTTATTAATCCTTAGAAGTTTCAGTTCAGAATTTCGGATGTGGCATTCCGCAGAATCCATACTAGGCATGTATGCAAGACAAGACAATGATTTGACAGTTACAAGCACAAGACAAGCCACAACAGTTACAATAATGACAATTAATAGAAATGAGACAATATGCAATAAGTAACAATCTATAATTGACAGTAAGTGACTATACAGGACAGTAGGGTCATGGCCAAGAGTAACAATAAGGGTCAATAGGGTCATGTATTAGCAATAGGTAACATGTACCGGGCGAGTGTATATAGGATGGAAATCCCCTAACTATACAAAATATCGTGTCCAGATAGAAAAGCAAAAATGAACATGCAAAGAAATATGCGCAAAGGCACCAGGTAAAAGCAATGAAAGCACGAAAAAAGAAAGTACATGAAAAAGAGAGCATCACCGGTATACCTCCGGTACACTCCAGTATACCGTCGGTATGCCGGTCCAGAGATAGGAAAGAGACAGCAGCTTTCGATTCCAACAAATCGGTATACCATCGGTATACACCAGTATACCGTCGGTATGCCGGTTTGCATCACAGCAGGTTCTCAATTCCAAGTTGGGCCAATATCGGTATACCGTCGGTATACACCAGTATATCGTCGGTATACACCAGTATATCGTCGGTATGTCGGTCCTCCTAGAAAAATCTAGGGAAAGTCACAGTAAGACGGATATTCCGGAGCCGAAATAACGTTCTGAAACTTAAAAAAAATTGGTCTGACAAGAGGTCAAGACTAAAGGAAGTCTCACATAGCATGTATACTAAGTCTCATGACAATCACTCCGGTAATCGTTTTCGATACCAAGTTTCCTAACCATTAAATATCAAGGTTTCACAGGAAAAGTCAAAACTAAGCCCAAAACAATTTTTGAAAGATGCACAGGTTTGGAAATTATGAGAGAAACATTATTAACAAAGTAAGTACCATAAAATTCTAAGCATATAAAATCAAGAAAAGCAAAAACTACAATAAAATAAAGTCGTCCTAGGTTTTGGCAATATGTACTTGTCCAAGGTCGAGCTCCCAGCCTAATCTTCAACTCCACCACCAAGAGTGGTTTAGAAACCATACTCCTAGGCCTCAAGACCAAGTTCCAAGCTTCTGCAGAAAATATAGAGAGAAAATGAAGAAGGAAGAGTGAAAGAAAAGAGAGAGGAGAGAGAATCAAGTCGTATATATAGAGGATGGAAATTAATCGTGGCCGTTGGATCTGCCTCGTCAGCGATCCACGTCTCAATTCAAATCAATCTTGGTCATTCAAAACAAAACCAAAAAACCATTGGATAATAGGGTGAGTCAATCACTATTCACAGAAATATCTCACGAAAATATCTCAAAAATATCTTAAAAGCAAAACAAATATCTACCGACGGTATACTGTCGGTATGCCGGAGTATACGCCGGTATGCCAGTCATTGAGTCAAGTTTCAATTTTTTGAGAAAATTTTTGAGATTCCACGAGATCCAATAAAACACAGTCTAAGCTAATTTTTTCAAGAAAGATTTTTAAATACCAAAAATTCAGAAAACAAAACATGCAGTACAAAATATGTATCCATATACCAATATAGGTACTGTGAGACGAGTCACACACACACACACACACACACACACTGCGTCAAAAATTGTTAGCCTTTATAAAATATAAGTGTGTCGTAATTTTTTTCCTACAAAAAATTGATGTTAGCATGCAACATAACTATATGACGGTCACTAGTACCACAAGCCATCTTGGACTATCTCAGGTTAGACGGCTCCATTTCAATGACGGATAGCTAGACCCCCTGAATATTTTTGAATCATCCCTTATTGTGTCACACCCTTCTAGTATGGGTAGTTAGCCCTATTGAAGATCACACAGTACCCCATGCTAGTACCTGAGAACGACTCCTATAAATTTCTCTTATGTCGAATCTGTCCCAATGCTACGAGGGGGGTTCGAGGAAAGCCAAACCATGTGCAAAAATTGTCCTTGAGTATGCAAATAAATGAATAGTTAACTATTAAGTATATGAATATGTCATGCCCCAATCCCAAAATACGTAGGACTAGGAATACTTAAGCATGCCAGCCGTATGTATATGGCAACTCCAATATATGAAAACCATAACACATATGTACGATGTATTATGAATAATAATTCACTAGTGGTATATGGCATAACTAAATCTCATCCACGGAATTGAGTAGAAATGAATAACAAATCAACTATATAACTGAATCAAGTATGAAATACTTAATAAGAACAATTAGTTGCGTGGAGACAAATCCATTACCAAACTAGAACAAGAATAGAGTCCAGCTACTAAATAAATAAATGACAGAAAAGTATCAACTCAGCTACGAACCAATAGACTCGAAAGTAAAAAGCTCCTCGGAAGAGAATGGAGTAGCAAGTACTGGTCCGTGCTCCTGCGAATAGTCATGATCGTCTACACCTGGCAAGAGACTAGGTCCTCAGAGGGACGTAACAAGATATATAAAAGTATGCCACAATATAATGAAAATAAACATCCAAAAGTGTTCACCTAACCGTTTATGTGATATGCAGTTTAAGAAAAAAAAATCGCGTATGGACTATCTGGCTAAAATAATGGGATGTACATAGTTCTCTCGGAGATCTAGAGGTCACTGTCATAACGTTTTTCGATCGTCATAGGCCGCCAATAAATAATAGGGTCATAACGCCTTGCATCTCCGGCGGAGCTTACGGACCAAAAAGAAAAGTGTAAAGGAGCCACATACGCTTACTCATTATTCTCCCCTCCCAATGCTACTAACGTTTCACATCCATGACACACAAATACCTCTAATAACTGCTAAGTCTTCTAGCATATCTCTATTAGCAGTTATTCCTATCGTACGTCACATACGTACTGATGATCAGTCAATACGCAAGTTCGTGATCTACATGAGACTCACAACTCATGTAACACCTGTGTCAGGACCATATGAAACATAGAGATACCTCAAAATTATGGGATGATCTCTTAACTCTAGGTCAAAATGCAAAACAAATAAAATAAGACACAAAAGACGATGTCATCCGTCGTTGCACCCAAGTTTCCTTAGACGCGCAGTTTAACAATATACATAAATAAGAAAATAAAGAAAAAAAAATAAAACATGAGGATGTGAATATAAATAAACAGTAATAGTGGCAAAGTATACTTGCCTAGCAATGGTTTGATGCTGAAACGACGCAAGACAATAAGTACAACAAACCAAAAAATACGAAAGCTGAACAAACGTCTCCGGATGCTGAAATAAACATCACCAACGTCTCGGGAATCAGTGAGATACTCAAAAAATACTACCATTTCGTCCAAATTGGACACATGAACAAAATGGTAATTTTTGGGTCAAAGCGGTGTTCATACGTGGGCCACTTTGCACCAAAAAATGTGTCAGGGATAAAGTTCTCTAAATGAAATAAATTATAGGTCAAACAAATTCTAAATGGTGATACAAACTCAACAGTATGTCCAGTTTTGGATTCTGGTGAGCCGATCACAAAATCGCTCATCAAATCGAATCATGGGGCCCGCGAAATGGCGATTCGTTGACTGACTCAAAATCGAGCGAAACTTGGGTCGCGGGACAAGTCAGGCGCTGCGAGTACAATGGCGTAAGTTTCGTGGCGATCCGATGAGCGAACACAAACTAATTGAAAAATTTATAAAACATCGATACAAGGGACTTTTTATAGATACGAGTTGATTTCGGCCTGCCCACACATCTGCGTTTGATGTACGCACCTTTCGGTGCAAGTAGCTCGCGACGAGCTGTTCCGGTTTGGCGGGACCTACCCCATACCGGAGGATTTTATTGTTTTTAAAAGTAATTTTTCCTAAAGTTTATCATATTTTTTAATATAGTGTTTATGAACGAAAATACAAATAAATTATATCGTTGCAAAGTAGGTCAAGTAGGCTACAGGATTGTTCAAATAGATTTCAAAAATATTTAATACTAATCACAGGGAACCTTCCAACCAGGGTGGTTGGATGTGCACGGTATGGTTTTGTGTATGTTCAGAAAGTGATTTCTCGGGTTTTTGCACCCGATTTTCAGGTGTTTAAACCTTCATTATTTTCTCAGGAAACTACTGATTCGTGAAGACGGTCAACTAGGCTACACGTAGGATCAAGTAGATCCAAATTCCGTCGATCGTGTTAAAAGAAAGAGGACGGAGGGTACCTGACTGCGTTTGGGAAGAACAAAACCTCTGTTCTATCGGCGGACGCGACGACTATGGCGTGTTTTGAGGTATCGGGGTCGCTGGAAACTGGTCGGGAACGATGGAGGAGGGGTCGCTCGAACCTGGGGAAGAGTCCGGGGTCGCTCACGAGCTCTCACGGTTAGGTTTCGTCAAGAAAAAAAAGTTTTGGGAACCCATGGGTCGGTATATATATACGTAGAGATTTTCTATCCCATTTGATTTGGATTTCGATTAGGATTAGGTTTAGATGGTGGAGAATCAGATAGGGATTATAATGAATCAAATTTGAAAGGATTTGGTTGAGATTTGAATAGGGGGGTTCAAATTTTTGTTGTTGTTGCTATTTTGTGTACAGACGCGGGTCTGGGAAGACACTGTGCACGATTTTGAATTTTTTTCTTTCCCTCATAATACTTATACATACATATCTATATATCCTTAAATCTAGTTTCCTTCGACTATTTTCTTCTAAATTATTATTATTATTATGTTTGTTTATTCAACTATTAGAGATAATAATACTTACACTATTTATTATTTCATTTTATTCTCAGAATTTTTATTTATAATTAATAATAAATCCTAGAAAAATTAGGGGTGGTTACAAAATGGTACATGAACTGAAAATAACTATGCAACATATCTATTTTATATCACCAAATTTACTGTAGCCATCGCTCGCGCTATTCTTCCAACTCAGGGGATTTCAACATTCACTTACTTCCTAGTCCAGGGATTCTGCCTTGGTGCCAACGGTCCCAAAACTTTTCCATATTTTTAATCTCTGAAATAATAGTACGATAATCTTCCTATTTATGACAATAATATAATATTTTACATGATGACATGATCAATAATACTATATTATACAAGTCTATATCAACAGTTTAATATTTCATGTTCTATAGTAGTAAGTTAACAACAATGATATTACTCATTTTTATCTATCTTGGTTCTTTTTTACTTAGCATTAACTACTCACGGCATAGAAACAAAGATTAGAAACATCTTTTATTAAGTGTGATGGTAAAGGAGAGAATGATCAAAACTACCTACCATAAAAAATAGTTATCCATCTTGAACACCATGATCTCTGCATGAATCCAAGTCCAATCAAGCCCTTTGATCGAACAATCCAGTCTAACGCATCACGAGCAGGACAACTAGTACAACTTCAACTGAAGATTTTATAGATCGACAATGATGACAAACTCTATGCCAATGCTCGGACGGTTCAAGGTGGAAAAGTTAGTAATAAAGGAAACTTTAGGGTGTGGTACAAAAGAGTTAAAGATCTTTTGGTGCAAAAAAGGATTCACAAAGCCTTGTCCAAAAAAAAATTTCCAAGAAGCTAAAGGCAATAAAGGATTATGAGTAGGAAGAGTTGAAGATAAAGATTACGAGTTCCTCCAAGCTATGTTTGTCAGATAATGTTCTCTTCAACATCATAAAGGAAGAAACTATGGTCCCGCTTTAGGAAAAGCTGGAGAGGTTGTGCATTGTGAACTTTGTTACGACAAGGCTTTACATGTAGTAGAAGCTATAATGCATGAGGATGAAGAAATGTAAAAAAATCTACTGCAACACTTGAACGTGTTCAATAGACTTTTGAACCAACTTCATATCAATGGTGCAAAAGTGGAGGAAGAAGAAAAGGTCATATTGCTTCTTACCTCGATTCCTTCTTTATATGATCACGCTTCTGTATGTGAATGATACAATGAAGCTAGAGGAGGTCATTACATCACTTTTATTTATTTAATTACTGAAAATCCCTGTTTTTGAGTTGTGGTGGCAGACAAAAGTGGAAGTTCTCTTGATAAGGGATCATGAGTGACACAATTTCGGTCGATATCAAGAAAGAAGAACAGAGCCTATTATCATTATAAGAAATTCGGTCACAACAGAAACAACTATTCGAAGCATGCGAAGAAGAAGGATATCAAAGATGTGGCAATGGTGGCACAAGAGAGTGATGATATTTGGGATGATCTACTCACGGTCTCAGAGGATAAGGAAGCTATTCATAGTTGGATATTAGATTCTAATAACTCACTACATATATATTCGAATTTGTCTCGCTTGCTTAGGCGATGACTCGATCTGTAAGATTTTAGGTGAAGAGACGATAGATATTAAAAATACATGATGGATAGTGTGCAAGCTTAGTGGGATATAATATGTACCAAAGATGTACAATAATCTCATATCTTTGGGAGCGATAGATTTTGTGGACTATGGATTTTCGATGAGAGGTGGAGTTCTAAAGATTGTGCATCATGTTTATGAAGGGAGTGAATGTTGCACACAGCGGAAGCAATAATGTAATACGAAATCAAAACAAGACAAGAAAAGAAATGAGACACGAGATTTACGTGGTTCGGAGAAATAACTTCTACGTCCACGGTGGTGCAGCCAAGTATTTCTTCAACAATACACAAGAGGATTACAAGGTGTTCTTCCTCACAAGTGTCTCTCTTTTCTCTCTAATTTTTGCACACATCAAACAAATGAAATACAAGCCTATTTATAGGCACAAGTAGATGAATATAGATAAATGCAAGAATGCATCACACTTATGAGGATTAATTATTTCTTTGACTGAAGTTGGAGAGACATGGATAGATTCATCAATGAACTAACAAGTTCATGCATCATCTTTAATTTGAGTCAATGTATATTTCCAACAATCTCCACCTTGACGAAAAAAATTTGTATCCTCATAACTGACTTGGCTGCAAACGGGTGCACCGACTATCCAATGTTGATCAGGTCCAAGCAATGGACCAACTTATCTCGAGTAACCACTTTCGTTAACATGTCGGCTGGATTTTCGGTAGTAGCTATTTTCAACAATCGAATATCACCTTTATTAAAAATATTTCGAATGAAGTGAAATCGAACATCAATATGCTTGGTTCGGGCATGATGAACTTGATTTTTTGATAAACAAATTGCACTCTGGCTATCACAAAATACCTCAACGTACTTTTGAGCAATTCCTAAATCATTCACCAAACCATTCATCCAAATAGCTTCCTTAAAAGCTTCAGTGACTGCCATATATTCAGCTTCAGTAATAGACAATGCAACTGTGGATTGAAGCGTCGAACACCAACAAACGGGTCCACCAGCCATAGTGAACACTTATCCAGTAGTATATCTCCTTTTGTCAAGATCACCGGCATAGTCCGAATCCACATAACCAACCACTAATTTATCAAACTCTAGATCATTCTTTCTTTAAAATTTTAAACCAAGATCAATAGTGCCACGAAGCTATCAAGGTATCCACTTCACAGCTTGCCAATGTCCCTTTCTCGGATTGTGCATGTATCGGCTAACCATACTAACTTCATGCGAAAGGTCAGGTCGAGTGCACACCATAGCATACATTAATGATCCAACAATATTTGTATAGGGAATATTTTTCTATGTATCTTCGTTCTTCATCAGAAGTCGGGCATAAAGAAGCACTTAACTTGAAATGAGGGGCGAGCGAAGTACTTACAGGTTTGGTCGAACCATGCATATCAAATTTCTTTAAAATCTTCTTCAAGTATTGAGATTGTGACCAAACAGTACCATAAGGACGATCCCTCTTGATCTCCATTCCAAGTATACTTCGTGCCTCGCCTAAGTCCTTCATTTCGAACTCCTTTCTGAGTTGGGCCTTCAATTTATCTATCTCCACCTTGCTCTTTGATGCAATTAGCATATCATCCGCATACAAGATCAAATAAATGTAGAAGCCATTATTAAGTTTCCGAAAGTATACACAATGATCAAATTGGCTACGAGTGTACCTGTGTTCCACCATGAACTGATCAAAACGAGTATACCATTGTCGAGGAGACTGCTTAAGGTCGTACAAGGATTTTCGCAGTTTGCAAGCCCAATTTTCCTTTCCAAGAATATGAAATCCATCAGGTTGTGTCATATAAATTTCTTCATTCAAGTCTCCATGCAAGAAAGTCGTCTTGACATCAAGTTGGAAAAGCTCGAGATCAAATTGAGCTACCAATGCCAACAACACTCGAATAGACGAATGTTTCACAACAGGAGAAAAGATCTCATTGTAGTCTATACCCTCCTTTTGAGCATATCCTTTGGCCGCCAATCGAGCTTTGTATCTAATTCCCTGAGTGTCATCTTTCTTTGCATACACCCATTTGCATCCGATGGCTCTCTTTTCCTTAGGAAGTTTCACCAATTCCCAAGTCTGATTCTTTTTCAAAGACTTCATTTCTTCATCCATGGCCTCCTTCCATTTTGAGCTTTCTGAATCTTGAATAGCATCTTTGTAGCTATTCGGAATTCCCTCGATCACATGGAGTGCAAATGCAACCATATCATCAAAGCGAGCTGGTCGTTTAATTTTCCTCCGAGGTCTATTCTTTGCAATAGATTCAGCTACCTCAGGTTCTCGAGTCTCTTCCTCGAGACATTCCTCCACCTGCATGATGTCCTCCACCTGATCGAAGTTTTCCTCATCATTAACCGGTTTATTTTGACAAGATTCCCCTACAAGAATAATCGGTTCAGGAGCAACAGTGACCTTCTTAGCCTGCCTAGGAGGTTCATCGATATTTTTCAAAAGCATTACCGATTCGTCAAATATCACGTCTCGGCTCTTCACGATTTTCTTTGACTCTAGACACCATAACCTGTATGCTATAACTCCTGAACTAAAGCCCATGAAAATGGCTTTCTTTGCTCGAGGGTCAAGTTTTGATTCAGAAAATATGGTAATAAGCAGGGCAACCAAAAATATTCAATTGATCATAATCATTAACAGGTTTACCTGACCATTTTTCAAGTGGTGCTTTACCCCCGTTTGCAACATGTCACGACCCGCACCCGGTTATTCGGGCACGAGTGAGTGGGCACGTCCAGCCTACGCCGCAGTGTCGGCGGTAGTACGCTGTCTAGGTCATTTCTGGGGTCAAATAAGTATCTATTTCATCCACAATAAATAGACAAGGAAAGTAACAGGAAATAGGAAGGCTAATTTTTATAAAACAAATGGTGATAACAGATCCATAGTTAATACAAAGCCAGAAGATAGATCGGGGACAAACCCGAGTATATGCTGAAAGGAAATAAAATAATAACTAACTGGCTACTCCTCCTCAAAGGTAGTCTCCTGAGTGGGAACCGGCTCCTCATATGTGTCACCTGCTAACTCATAGTGGGCATAAAAGGTAGGGGCAAGTCCTCATCATCGCCTAAAATAACGGATCCAGTCAGGAAAGGAGCAAAGTACACAATGCACAACAAGATTAAACTAAATATTCATGACAATTAACTTGAGTATCATATTGAGGAAGTTGCATAGAAGAACATCAATATCTCAGAGTTAATACTATAAACAGGAATATGAGAAAGCAGGAAATAAATGAGACAGGAAATGAAACTACAACAGTCAGCAAGAACTATAACCAGACCAGAAGCTATCTGTGTGAACTTGTGTTTATTTTAGAATACATAGTTGGCATGTAGGGGTTTATAAGGCTAATCCGGCCGTCATAGACGGCTATTAAACATGAACAATCGAGATCCGGCTGAGGGTACAGTCGCATACCAACAGCTATTAAACATGATAAGCGGAAGGGTAAACTACATGCCTTCTAGTATTCTCCCACCCGACATGAAAAGCAAGACATAAAATACAGTATCCAAGACATGAAATTCAGTATTCTAGCACTACGTGTAGTCATCAAGGGTACTAGTAGAGCAGGGAATTAACTATCACAATATAAAGATTAAACTTGAAGTGCAGGTACTTGCCTGTTGTTTGGATCCGATTAATTGTACTTCGGGGAAATATCCAGAGATGAGCCCAGATGCTGAAATAAACATTACCATCACGCTCAGAAGATGTCAAATAGCTAGAAACGCCTGTCCTTGGGTCCAATTTGAAGACAAGGACAAAAATGACAGTTTCGGGTCAAAACGGGGTCCGCCGGTGGGCTCGCTTTGCACCGAAAAATGTGTCCGGGTCAAAGGTCTCCAAATTCATCAAACTTAGTGTCAACAGGTCAGAAACGCTGATACGAACCCAACGGAACTTCCAGATTTGGATTCCGATGAGCCGAACACAAAATCGCCCGTCGAGCGGGGCTTGTGGGACCCACGACACGCGATTTCGTCAACGTTCTCAGAATCGAACCAAACTTGACCCACAGGACCAGCGTATCGCTACGAGTCCGATGGCGCAAGTTTCGTCTCGATCTGACGAGTGTACAAGAAGTTAGGGCGAATTACAGAAAAGTCGGATACGGGACGATGTCCGCGGATACGCGTTGATTCCGGTGTGCACGCACACCCGAATCAGCTTCCTCGAATTCTTACACGTCCGTATCGACGGTGCGCACGTATCTGTGAAGACCGCACGCGACCAAGTCGTCCCGTTTGGCGGGGCGTACTCAGTTCCGGGGTGAAACAGGGTCTGGTTTTTCCTGTTTTTGGATCGCGGTGTGCGATCACCACAGGACGCGATGCCCCGAGCGGTTTGTCCGGGCACCGAGAGGGTCATACAGGCTTCACAACACAATTTACGGAATTAAAAACGGAGATACAGGGTGCAAGATACGAGTACCTAAACGAGGCTCGAGAAACAGGGGGTTTTCGTGTCCGTGTCGTGTCCGACACGACCAGAAGAAATTAGGAATTAGGGTTTGAACTCCGGCGAGGGAGCCCGGCCGGAGGAGGACGGTGCCGCTGCGGGGGAGGCCGGCCGGGGGCCGGGCGGGTGCTGCGTGGCCGCGGGCGGCGGCTGCCGGGGCGGCGCAGCCGCTGCTGCTGCTGGTGCTGCTGTCGGGGTCGTGGGCCGCCGGGGAGAGGGAAGAAGGAGGAGGAAGAAGGAGGGTGGTCGCCGGCAAGGGCGGGAGGCGGTGGTGGCGTCGTGGCGGTGGTCGGGGAGAGAGGGGGAAGACGGTAGCCGGTGGCTAGGGTTTGGGGCTCGTCGGAGAAGGAGAGCGAGGGGGTGTTATATAGGCGGGGAGGCGGTTGGGGAGGCCGAGACGGGCGGGGAGAGGGTGGCGTGGCCCGGGCGGAGCGGCGCGAGGCGGGCGGAGCGGGCGGCGGCGCCGGAAGCGGAGGGGCTGGGTAGTGGGTGAGGGAGAGAGGAGCGGGCGGGTGCGGGCAGGTCCGGGTCGGGTCTGGCGGATCCGACCCGACCCGCTAGGGCGGGTACTGGGCCGGGTTGGGGCTGGGCCCGGTGGGCCGGGCCCAGTGGGCTGGGAATGGGCCGAGAAATAAATCATAATAATAATAATAATAATAATTATTATTAATTAATTAAATAAATAAAAATTAGTTTTAGGTGATTTAAAAATAGGTCCGGGGTCCAATAAATTCCAGAAAAATTACCCTAAGTCCAGTTTTTTATTTTACACCCAAAAATGTTATTTTCATGATATTTTAATATTATTTATTAACAAATAAAAATCATTTAATAATTAAAACCCTGATTTTAATTACAGAAAATTCCCAGAAAATTCCAGAAAATTGTGAAAAATCCCAATTTAAAATTCTTGCAAAATCTGGGGGTTTACACAACAGTAGGTAACCGATTCACAAGGTGAGCTGCATAGTTGATTGCTTCTGCCCAAAATGCTTTTCTCAAGCCTGCCCGAGACAACATGCACCGAGCATTTTCAACCAAAGTCTGGTTCATCCTTTCAGCGACCCCATTTTGTTGTGGATTTTCCGGAACAGTGAAGTGACGAACAATTCCTTCTTCTTGACATACTTCAAGAAAATGATCAAACTTGTATTCTCCACCATTGTCCGATAGTAACTTCTTGATTTTTCGTCCAGTCTGATTCTCCACCATCTTCTTGCACTCAAGAAAGATATCCATGACTTCATTCTTATGGCTCATCAGATACATCCAAACTCGTCTCGAGTAATCATCAATAAAGGTGATAAACCACCTTTTTCCTCCAAGCGACGCATTCTTCGTCGGACCCCAAACATCCGTGTGAATATAATCAAGGATACCCTTCGTTCGGTGTATAGATGTGCCGAACTTCACCCTTCTTTGCTTGCCAAAAATACAATGTTCACAAAAGCTGATTTTACCGGTCTTAGCCCCTTTAAGCACGCCTTGTTTTATCAAAGTTTGAAGAGGCTTCTCACCAGTATGCCCAAGTCGCATGTGCCAAAGTTTTGAAGCATCGAATTCCTTGGAACATGTCGTAGCTGCATGTCCGACAATTGTGCTACCCTTAAGGAATTATAGATTTCCTTTTCGAGTCCCTTTGATCATCTCACCAATGCGCATTTAGCGACTTTGAGAGTTCCATCATCCATGGTGATCCGATAGCCTTTCGATTCCAAGGCTCCAAGCGAGATGAGGTTCCTTTTCAATCCAGGAACATAACGAACATCTCCAAGTTTTTGGATTGCTCCATCAAACATCTTTAACTGAACCGAGCCAATGCCCTCGGTTTTGCAAGTGTTGGCATTGCCCATGTGGACAACACCACCATCGATCTTCTTGAAATTCAAAAATATTTTCTTGTTGGGGCACATATGATAGGTACACCCCGAATCAAGGATCCACTCGTCAAGGTTACTGACCGAAAGTGACACGGTCAAAGCCTCGTTTGTATCACTTTTATCGTTCTGGACCACATTTGCCTTAGACTCCTTCTTCTTCATGTTCGGGCAGTCCTTCTTCCAATGTTCCTTTTGGTGGCAGTAGGCATATTCATCTTTATCGATCCTTTTACGGTCAAATTTTTTCCTCAACTTTGATCGAGACTTTCCTCTACCATCATTTTTCTGAGAGGAAGTTCTGCCTCTAACAGTGAGAGCATCCGAGCTAGAATCTCGCTGGACTTGTTTGTCCTTCTTCCGTACCTCGTTATTTATCAAAGAATTACAAACATCGTTAAATTTTATCTCAGATTTACCATGGAACAAGGTAGTTGTCAAATGTTCGTAAGACTCGGGTAAGGAATTTAACAATAACAAGGCTTTATCCTTATCAGAGATTTCAACATCGAGATTCAACAAATCAGTGATAATTTTATTGAAACTATCAAGATGATCAACCATGGACGTACCTTTGCAATAGTCGAAGCGGAAGAGTTTCTTCTTCAAGTGGAGTTGATTTTCCACGCTCTTTTGCATGTATTTGGCTTCGAGTTTATCCCAAAGATCTTTTGCTGAGGTCTCCTTCATGAACGGATATTTTTGGTTCATTCCAAGACACGATCGAATGATCCCACAAGCTTGTCGATTAAGCTTTTTCCATGTCGAGTCAGATACATCATCGGGCTTCTCCTCGAGTGTGAGATCCAAATCTTGCAATACCAAAAGATCGAGTACTTCACCTTGCCAAATACCGAAGTTGTTTGTCCCGTCAAATTTTGAGACATCAAAACTCGAAGTCGACACCTTAGGTCGATACAAGTTACTCGAAGACTCTCCAGTTGTCTTTTTATCTTCAGTCATTCCAATAAATTTCTTTCAAGTGTGTTAGACAAACACAACTACAATCTTGGAATAAAATTCCAAGCACAAATCAATGCCCCAAGATATTCAAAACCATGGAGCTCTGATACCAATTGTTGCGCACAGCGGAAGCAATAATAGAATACGAAATCAAAACGAGACAAGAAAAGAAATGAGACACGAGATTTACGTGGTTCGTGAAATAACTCCTACGCCCACGGTGGTGCAGCCAAGTATTTCTTCAATAATACACAAGAGGATTACAAGGTGTTCTTCCTCACAAGTATCTGTCTTTTCTCTCTAATTTTTGCACACATCAAACAAATAAAGTACAAGCATATTTATAGGCACAAGTAGATGAATCTAGATAAATGCAAGAATGTATCACACTTATGAGGATTAATTATTTCTTTGACTGAAGTTGGAGAGACATGGATAGATTCATCAATGAACTAACAAGTTCATACATCATTTTTAATTTGAGTCAATGTATATTTCCAACAGTGAAGTATATAATCTTTCTAGGCTAATAGGGGACGTAGTGTAAGAGTGGGATATTCGGGATGGTTGGTTTGCAATGGGTCAAGCTTCCGTAGGTCGAGAATAATAAGTCAAAATTTCAATTATCCAAGTGCAACAAGTATTTTTATTTTAGGTTGAACTCACTTTGTAGGTGAAGAGAGGCCCTATAAAAATAAGCTGAAAAGCAATTTCGAAAAATGGCATCGCTATCTGCGGCATATTTAGCGACCCTATATAACAACATTGCTTCTTGTGACAAATTATGACGAAATTGCAAATCCAGTGAGATAATATGGAACAAAGATGCTTTAACAATGTATTCTGCATCCCATTATTCCATTTAAGATTAGCATCGCTAAGTGTCGTCAATCGACAATGTTTAGTGACACCTTGCTAGATGTCGCCAAACTACAACATTTAGCGATGCCAAGATGACGTAACTAAGAGAATCCACAGTGAGAGATGTTTCATTTGCTATATTTTGACTTTAGTCAAATTTTGTAGCACTTGAAGGCTGTAGTGGATACTTGTGTATACTTAAAAATTACTAAAAAGCTACTCGACACTCCAAATTTGAAGTGTCTTAGCTCATCTATATTAATTGTTAGGCCCACTAAAAGTAACCAAATAGGAAAAAAAATAAAGAGCAAAAAGAGAGGAAAATTTTTACCAAATAGGGAAGAAAAATAAAGAGAAAAAAAGAGGGAAAAAAAGAAGAAGATTAATTTAGAGTGTTTATTTGGGGTGTACCATTGTATGTCAATATCACGTGGACACTTCAAAAGTAGTAATTTACATAATCTATTCTACTATATAATGTCAAAAGTAGGCTTCACCGTAAAAATTTTATTTCCAAAAATACCCTTTATTATATTTCTATTCTACTATATAATGCCAAAAGTAGGCTTTACCGTAAAAAAATTATTTCCAAAATATCCTTTACTATATTTACAAATTAAAAATATTAATTAAAATTAATAGGGGTATCTAGGTAAATACAATAATTGTCCTTTTGTATTCCTATTTACAACAGTTATTAAATGCATTGAGTATCTAGAAAAGAGACATTAAAAATGGACTTTGTTTAGCATCATTCATACATTAAAAAATAAATAAACTTTGACTATTTAATCTTTCTACTAATAAACACGTGCAACGCACGTGCATATATGCTAGTTTTTAATAATTTGGAGTGTGTTTGGAGTGTTCCCAATGTGGATGCTCTAAATTTGCTAATTTTTTTTATTTATTCCTCCAAAATTGATTCCATTTAAGATTGGCGTCGCTAATCGGGGACATTTCACAAAATTTGCGACATCTTGATACACGTCACTAAATCTACTTAAATTTTCAATTTTTTTGGCCATTTCTAAAGGCACTTCAAAGTTACTTCATGACAACCCATTAGAACGGTCAAAATTTTAACAGTCCTACCAATTTGTAGGACTGTCAACTTTAGAACTGTCAAAATGTTGACAGCTACCTATTGGAAGGACTGTCAAAAACTTTGATATGAATAAAGATTTAGGACTATCAACAAAATTTGACAGTCCTTCTAATAGATAGGACGGCCAAAAAATTTTGACAGTTGAAGGACTGTCAAAAATTTTTGGCAGTCCTAAAAATTCGGCTGTCCTGGAGTAACATTTGTGGTGTCTTTAGAAATGGCCTTTTTTTGCAAGAAACTTAAAATTTTATTTATACCTCAAAAATGCTAATTCTAAAGGCAGTCTAAACTTTACTTAGGACAGCCCATTACATCAGGACAATCCAGATTTTTGAAATTTTTACTAAGAACAACCCAAATTTTACTCAGGACAGCCCAACCCTAACCACAACTCTACCCGCCGGAGGAGGAGGAGGCGGCGGCAGCATGAGGAGGAGGAGGAGGCGCGCCTCCGCCATGCGCGGCGGCCCGCTCTCGCTGTCGCCCACCCCGCACCCCACATCCGCCGTCCGCCCCCGCGCCACTGCCGCCCCTGCTGCTGCTGATTGTTCTTCCCCTCGCGCGTGCGCACGCCTCCGTCGCACGTGGCGGCTCGCCCTCGCTGCCCCCCGCCCCCGCACTCCGCCGCCGTCGGGCGCCCCCGCACCTCTGCCACCGCTTCTTCTTCTTCTTATTCTTCTGTGCTCAATAGGACTGCAACATAGCGACAGTCCTGGAAAAAAAAATTGACGTACCTGGAGCAATTTTTCGATGACAAATTTGTAAAAAAAAAAAAAAAATCAAAATTTGGACTGCCATAAATAATTTTGGAATGTCGATAGAATTTGCCTTGTTGATCATTCTCCCTCCACCCTGACTACCTTCAGCTGGAAACCCGCCGCTTCACGCCAGCTCTTGATTAGAGATCTGCCTCCGCTCTCCCTTACGTGTCCTCTCCGGGAAGGTAAACCCTAACCCTAATGGTGGTAATTTTGGGGGATTTTTTTTTTTTTTTCCTTTCCTAATTCTGAATTTGCAATATAAGCCCGTTGGTACTGTAGGCTTGGTTTGGAAATTCATATTGCCTTTATATGCTGGGTTAAGGGATTCTTATACTTGACTTCGATATGGTTTGTACGGTGGAATCTTATAGAGTGGACACAGATACAGACACAGATTAGAGTTATTATTATTTTTTGACATTGCTCTTCTACGAATTCTTCAGTATTTAAGGGAATTCTTGAATAATTGAGGGATATCAACACTAGGTGTGATAGGTTAAAACTCGAATATGAGGACAATCCTCAAGCCAAATCGATACTAAAATTGTTTCCGTTGTTTGTTTGTGTCCACATTTTCGAATTGGCATATTCCTGTTCTATACCAACTTAGAAGCATCAACAATTTAATCATTACATTCAAATGAGATATTGTTCTGATGCTTGACTTTTCCACACAGAGTTAATTTTGTTCGGTAATGGACGTCTAAACCGTTTGTAAATACTCAATTATTTATTTAAAAAATTAATATTACGTAAAAAAAATTGTTAGAATTTTTTTTTTTGTTATAAATAACATAATGAGGAATCGAACTTGACCAACCAAAAAGAATACCTCCCATCATAACCACGTGAGCTAGAAGAAGAGATGTTTAAATATAGTTATATAATATTATATAGTTAAATAATTAGTTCAAATTTATTTGATTTTTAATTAAGTGAGGATATACATATAGCTTACACTTTCAAGACTTTTTATAAAGAGTAAAGATATATCCGTAATAAATTATAATTAAAATATATTTACATATTTAAACTATTAGAAAATTTTATTTTACGTGCAAAGCACGTACATTTACTTAGTACTGCAAAAAAGCTCCCTAAACTTTAGGTTCCCCCAAGCTTGAAATTTCTATGTAAAAGAGACCTAGAAATATATGATATGTTCCTAATGAATTTGGTGTGTTTGTGTCTGATACATTACGAGTACATATTTGTTCTATAGAGAATCCAACAATTTGCAACCATGACCTCCTTATTTACTTAATAATAAATGCATTTGGTAAAGTGTAGCCCTGTCATGCTTCAAATGTATCTCTAAGGTCCTCATTCAATCTTTAAATTTTTTTTTATTTTTTGGATGGAAAAAGAACCATGACATGTTAAATGAGCTTAAAAAGCTCTAAAAATTAGAAAATATGAATGTCCATAGGATAAATAAACTTGGACTAAAGAACTCCAATATGGATAGCAAAAGATACCCATACATGAAATAATTTTCAAACAGTAAATAAAGGAATTACAAATCCAATTTCCAAAATTAACTTGGGGTACAAGAAAAATAAGATATATAGTCAACTTCAGTTTCGAAGTAACTATGAATATATGACACAAATCATCATATGCTCATACCACATAATACGAGAAAAATTTGAAGTAAAAAAAAAATTATATGTTGGTCTTCTTATGTCATCTATTGGAAAATTTAGATAAATAATTATTTTTACTGAGAGAGCCCTTAAAATGTAAGAACTTTATTTTAGATTTAAGAGTTCTATAAGGGGGTGTAAATGATCCTGGCCCGGACAGACTAAACTTACCAGTATGCTGACAATGATCCTACAGATGTCACCTCCACAAACACGCACTTGGCAATGATGATGCGATAACCTAACACACTTTTCTAGTCTGTTCTATTTTCTAATTTGTTTGAAAAAATTGAAGGTATTCTTGTACAATTAAATTAACAATACGACAATCATATCTTATATGAAAAAGTTATCTTTTTAATCTAGACAGAAATTGAGCAAGGTTCAAAATATCGGTATCGGAATCGGTATCGGACCATTCCTATCAGTATTGGGATCGGCGGTATCGGTAGTATCGGCGGTTTCGGATCGGAGTATCGGATTTTTTAGTATCGAAAAACAAATAATTATTAGTAAATTATTAACATTTTAGAAAATATATTTTATACATTTTTGCATAATTTTAAGTATTTTCAGTGTTGTTTCTTAGTATTTTTGAAATTGAATGAAATAGTAGTCACCTTTGTCGATTGATTTACATGCAATAGATTAAATTTTCTCTTTTATATGCTTTTACAACCTTACTATGTTTTTACACCCTTGCTAATTGGGCATTTTTCATTCAATTTTTTCGCCGAATTGACTGGTAAAGAGATCTCTAAAGTCGGTATCGGTCAGTATCGGGTATCGTTCAGTATCGGATCGGAACATGCCAAAATGTATCGGTATCGGCCGTATTGGATCGGTATCGGCCGATAATGTAAACTATGAAATTGAGTCATTACTAGTATTATCAACAACAAAAAAAAAATTTATTATGAATATTATATTCACGTAAAACTTGTAATATGGTTCCGCCGATTGCAGATCCAGCATGTGAAAATTCAAATGGTCTTAGATAAAGAATTTATTTTATAAAACCCATTACACATCTAAATAATATGTCATGAATCTCATGATACAAAAATGATAATTTTGTTTACTGGTCCACATAACAAAAGTTAAAGAAAATTGCTAATATTTTTAAAACTTTCTTTCGAAGTTGCTTTTTTTTCAAATATTTTAACAATTCTGTTCTAGTAATAGATCTAGAAACTTTCGTGGAACAAGAATTTAGTATACTACTTGCATAGTCATAATAAGATTCACTCTCACTAAACGTAAAAGGTTGTTCAGCACAAATAATATATTTCGTTAAGTTGGTTTTGTTACGAGCAGCAAAATAAGTAACGTTTCTTATTGAAGATCCATGAGGACCGGTGCTTAACTGTATTTATCTAGCATTAACTGAGTCCTTACCATACAATTTTCATAGTATCTCTTTAAAGTTTCCGTACCGTCATTTTTTTCACTTAAGGATTCATTTTGTATTCTTGCATTGTGCACCTCTAGGTATTAGTTTTGGGTTGTTAGGATCTAAGACTTCATTTCCTTCATTATCTATGACAAATAATTTAATAAAATACTCCCATAAAATTGATCTTTTTTAGTTGAAATATTGCAACTATTACTTCTACTATCTGGTGGTGACATTTGTGTCAATTGTGGTTGTTATCTCCAACTAGTATATTAGCATACTAATTATCAAAATTATTAATAACGTTGTAACATTGTTCTGAAAGACTTCAAATGGGTGGTTAGAACCAGTAGCATCACCATGATCCATATTATAATTTTTTTTAATTAATAAAAAAACTAATCAATCTTTAATATCAAAATTAACTACTTTTATAATAATAAAAATTACTTAAAACTCAACTTAATTTTTTCCAAAATCGAATGTAGAATTGCTGCAACTTGATGATAGACGATCAAGTTAAAGTCTCCAAATTTCTAGGTCTCTTGCGATTTTTTTTACACTATTAGATACTTCACCGAATGTAACACGAGATTGCTTTTAAGTATTAGAAATAAGGAAAGAAAATTTTGGCGGTAAATTTGGATAATTTAAGCCATATTTATAGAAATTTTTGGGTGCCAAATGACCACCAATACAGTTAGAATATGGCTGTTATAGAAGTATTTTGGTCATTTTTTGCAAAATAATCAAAATATCCCATATTAAGCTCACAAAAAGCTAAAAAAAATAGAGGTATTTTGGTAAAAATACATCCCAAAACACTATTATGGTTGTTGGGAGGCCCAAATATTGTTTACCAAAATATTCCTCCAACATTTTCTAATGGTTTCAGGAGGTTAAAACTGTAAAATACCCTCCCCCGCAAACCAATCGTTATATTCACACTGGTGAGGTATAGGGTTAGGGGAGGAACCGGGTTGACCCAAGCATGCGATCGGGCTTGACTGGGTTCACCATCCGGGTAGATCGATTTTTTGGGGGTAAGCCATGCTCGGACCGGTAGAGAAGCCGAGCCGGGCTAGTCTCGGCCGGTTCGGGACTAGGAGACAAACCTACCCCGATCTCGATATAAGAGTGGGCTGGGAGGGTCCGCTGACCAGACCCGAGCCGGGCCAGTCCAGGTTTGACCTGCCCAGCCCGACCCGACCAGCCCAGCTCAGCCCTGATTTCGGACTGTCCGACCCAGTACACACCTTGAGGTAGGAACTCAGGCAAGCTAGCAGGCAAGCATTATAACATATTAAAGATGGAAGAATAAGTAAACTGCAGTTTAGAATTCGATATGATTGTGTTCCCAGTTTACTTAGTTGGAAACAAGAGTGTCTGAAGGTTACAAACATGCATTTAATCGGAAAGAAACAAAAAAGAAGATCACAAGCATATCCCTAGAGCACAAAGTACACACATGTTAATGAATGTATGTATGTATGTAGTTCAGTGGTCGATATCATCTAAAATCTTCTCGAGGTCACTATAGAATTTCCTCATAAATTCAGATTTATACCTATCAAACTTGTAAGACTTCAAGGCAAAGCGTGCCAAGACCTCAACTACATTCTCAGGCCAATCCGTGACCGTGGGATCAACAATCTTCATCAGGGATCCACTCTTACTTGCAGCATACAGCTGTACAAAGACATCAGGAGGTTGCTGCCCAGTCAGAATCCTCACGACTGTCTTCCCGAGAGCGTACACATCCACTGCAGGTGTGACCTTCCCTGTCTCGATGTAGTCGGGATCCATATAGCCTGCCGAGCCACTGATATGGACGGTGACATGGTGTGCCTTGGAGGCCTGGCCTTGGGTTAAGGCTCGACAGAGGCCAAAGTCGGCGAGCTTGACCTTGAAGCCCTCGTCGAGAAGGACGTTATGGGGTTTAAGATCGCCGTGGACCAGGACTCGAGGCTGCGTTCCATGGAGATACATGATACCTTTACATATCTCGTACACGATGCGGGTTCGTATCTGCCATGTGAGCTCTGTGGGCCTTTTCTCGAGGCAGTCCTCCAGGCTCCCATTAGGGAGGTACTCGTAGATGAGGGCGCGTAACTGGAAGCATGTCCCCATCAAATGGATAAGGTTTTCGTGACTCATTCTTGATAGAACCTCCAACTGCGAGCAAAGTAATAATGTATTTAGTTCAACTAAGAACATGAGATTCACTAAGGACGACTAGATCCGGTATGAAAAATAAATGGAGGCATATTCTCATATACATAGTTATTTTATTTTGTTATTTATCGTATGAGGATATAATAGTAATTGTGGATGTATTGCATATCAATATAAATAGACATGAGATGCAACCTAGGGTTCAAGGTCTTTGCAATCTACTTTCTCATATTCTCTCTTCTCCTACTTTTTTTTCCTTCTCCTCTCTATTTCCAAATTTTACTTGGTATCAGAGCATATATTTGAAAGTACTGTACATCTCATCCACGACAGAGCCGATCGAAGGGCAGATCGAACTCGGTCGTGAGTTTGACAGGGGTTAAAAAAATTCGACTGTTTTTCGTCTACTTTTCATGATTCGCCATTCGTCGTTCGTTGTTCGTGGTCGTTCGTTTATGAGATCTAGGGTTTCTACAGATCTCCGTTGGTTGTTCGTCGTCGGTTGAAGTTCTTTGTGAGATCTAGGGTTTCAAATACCTCGTCTTTCTGTTGCATCTGCAAGTATGGTGGGGACCGAATCTTCTAGCAAGGTTAATAGTGGTGGTGGTAGCGGAGGTGGTTCTCCTTTTACTGTTATTCATAATGATGAATTGGGAAAGTCGATTACAACGCTGAAACTCAATGGTGCGAACTACCTTGCCTGGTCTAAGTCTATCAAAGTGGTGTTAAGGACGAAGAAGAAGATGTTTTTGACGGAAGAACCCCTGCCTGAAACTTCCGCTAAGTATGATAATTGGATGAGTGCATATGCAAACGTTATGTCATGGTTGTGGCATAGTATGGAACCGCATATCGCTTCTAATGTTCAGTGGTGTGAATCAAACAAACAGATTTAGGCATCTCTGGAAGAATCATATTCGTAGAAGCGAAATGTTGCTCTTATCCATTAGTTGTATGAGTTATTGTTTAATACAAAGCAAAATGGAAAGTCCGTGAATGAATATCTGGCTTCAAAGAAGGCTTTGTAGAAGAAACTGCTTCAATATCATCCAGTTACTACTGATTTGAAGGAAGCTCCGAGACAGAAGGAAGAGTTTCATGTTTCACTTATCCTAGCCATCTTGGATCCTGCACTCGAACCTTATAAAGCTCAAATCCTTGGTGGAGAGCAATTACCTACAGTGGCAGATACTTTCTTCTGTCTCAATCGTTTCTTTCTGGGACAGAGTTCTGTGGTGCCGAGTGCTGACTCTTCTGTCCTAATTTCTAGTGTTGTTGGTCATGGTGGTGGACGTGGTAGTGGACGTGGTGGTAGAGATGGTGGTCGTAGTTTTGGTAGAGGAGGATGCCGTGGTGGTGGTGGTGGCCGTGGTCAACCATGAAAGTGTAACTAGTGTGGAATGCTCGGTCATGTGGAAGACTATTATTGGGACAAGTGGGGCAAACCAGAATATGCACATCAAGTGCATGATGAAAATATACAGTCCCAGGTCACCACTTCTGCTCCCAGAGATGATACTTCGGGTTTCAATCAGACTTCAACGTCCGATACCTCATCTCCATTTGAACAGATCCTCCAGAAGTTGAACGCGATTGCTAGTACCACCTCCTAACCTACTGCAACCATGGCACATATAGGTTATCCTGCTTTTGTGGCAACCTAATCACCATTCATCTCTTGGGTCATCGACTTAGGAGCAAGCTCTAACATGTCTGGTATAACATCTCTTTCATAATCGTAGTTCCATGAAACATAATATTATCTTGGCTGATGGGTCTACTCGTCCTGTGCTTGGAAAATGTGTCATTCACCCTACTAAATAACTATCATTATTTGATTCATTATATGTGCCTAATTTTTTATTTAATTTGTTATTTGTGAGCCAGTTAACCAAATCTCTTCAATGTTCTGTGATATTTTCTCCCAATTCGTGTATTTTTCAGGACCTCGGGACGAAGAAGATGATTGGTTCGGGACATGAAAAATATGGACTGTACTACTTGGATCTACCTGGAAAGGCCTTCACTTCTGTTTTTACTTCTCCATTGTAGTGGCATTATCGTTTGGGACATCCGTCTTTGGCTAAGTTGCGTTAAATTGTTCCTAGTTTGAGTCATGTTTCTAGTCTTGAATGTGAGGCTTGTTGGTTAGGCAAACATCACCGTAATTTTTCCCTCGTCGTAGTGAGAGTCGTCAATTATAGTCTTTTGATCTTGTTCATTCTGATATTTGGGGTCCGTCTAGAGTCAAAAGTCCGAAAGGATTTCAGTATTTTGTTATTTTTATTGATGATTATTCCAGAATGACTTGGTATTATTTAATAAAAGAAATATCTGAGTTTCCAAATTGTTATTTGCCTTTTATAATGAAGTCTATGTTCAGTTTAATAAACGTATCAAAATTTTGCGTTCTGATAATGCTTTGGAGTATACTCAATCTTCTGTGAACAGTTTCTGTGTTGATCGTGGTATGATTCATCAAACCAATTGTGTCCACACCTCTCAACAAAATGGTATAGCCGAACGCAAACGTCGACACATTTTAGATGTGGCTCGAACTCTCATGTTCAATATGCATATCCCTAAACAGTATTGGACAGATGTCGTTTTTACTGCATGTTATCTAATTAATCGCATGCCATCATCTGTATTAAATAACAAAGTTTTATTTACCATATAACATACAGATGTCGCATCTTTTTTCTTACCTCCTCGAGTGTTTGGGTGTGTCAATTTTATTCATAACTTGTAACCTAATCGAGACAAGATGGCTCCTAAATCTCTGAAGTGTGTCTTTCTTGGTTATCCCCGTACTCAAAAAGGTTATCGTTGTTACAGTCCACAGTCACGCAAATATTATGTCAGTACGGATGTTATATTCTTTGAGTCTACCCCTTTCTTTCCTTCAGGAGACCATTGTATTCCTTTTACAACAGATTTGATATCTTTCATACCACTTCCGGTCATTCCTGAATCAATTTGTCTCCATTCCCCATTTACAAGTTTATCAGAGATCAAATGACAGGTCAGTGGTTTTGCAGAATTCAGCCCTCAAACAATCAGCTTCCGTGCCTAAGATTTCTGCTCCCATCACCACAGATCCAGTTGATCTTCCTATTGCTCTCAGAAAAAGAAAACTCCTTTGTACCATAAAGAATAAGCATCTCATTTCTAACTATATTTCATTATACCGTGCTTCATCATCTTTTCATGCATTTGTTGTTTCATTTTCTATTTTCATTCCCAAAACTTACAAAGCAGGCTGTCATCTTCTGGTTAGAAAAGTGCTATGGATGGGGAGATGTATGTTTTATATCAAAATCAGACTTGGGAGCTTATATCACTTCATGTTGGAAAGCAGACAGTGGGTTGTAGATGGGTGTACACTATTAAGTATCATCCTGATGGTTTTGTTGAGCGCCTCAAGGCACGGTTGGTTGTCAAAGGGTATACTCAGACATATGGTATGGATTATATGGAGACTTTCTCTCCAGAAGCTCGGCTGAATTCAGATCGGATTCTTATTTCTATGACGGTTAATCACCAATGGCCTATATATCAGCTGATGATAAAAAATATTTTCTTGCATGGTGACTTACAGGAGGAGGTTTCTATGGATCAACCACCGGGATATGTTGTAGCAGAAAATAAAAAACTCGTATGTCGATTGAAGAAAGTATTATATGGACTGAAACAGTCACCTCGTACTTGGTTTGACAAGTTCAGTTCTCATCCAGTTTGGCTTTCGGTGGACCACATCAGATCATTCAGTATTTTGCCATTCTTTCTCAGCAGGTATTATCGTATTGATTATTTATGTTGATAATATTATTATATCGGGGAGTGATTATGCTGGGATTGTGGACTTGAAGGCCCACCTTAGTCGTCAGTTTTATACTAAGAATTTCGGCCTTCTTCGATATTTTCTTGGAATTGATGTTGCTCGATCTAAGAAGGGTGTGTATCTGTCACAACGCAAGTATGTTCTAGACTTGCTCTCCTCGACTGGGATGTTGGAGTGTCGGCCAGTTGAGACTCCTATGGATTATCATGACAAGCTTGATGCTGACATGGAAGAGTTATTTGAGGATGTTGGATATTATAGACGTTTGGTTGGCAAACTTATATATCTTACTGTTACTCGACCAGACATCACATATGCAGTTGGAGTAGTTAGTCAGTTTATGCATGCCCCTCGACAACGACATTGGCAGGCTATCTCTCACATTCTTCGATACTTGAAGGGTGCACCTGAAAATGGTTTGTTGTACAAACCTTCCCAGTTGCTTACGGTGACTGGGTTCAGTGATGCTGATTGGACAGACAGTCGCAGTGATAGGAGGTCTACTTCTGACTATTGTACGTTTGTGGGTGAAAATCTTGTCACGTGGCGTAGTAAGAAGCAGAATGTTGTGGCTCGTTCTAGTGCAGAGGCCGAGTATCTTGCGAAGGCTCATACAGCTTCTGAGCTAATGTTGGTACAGTCTCTTCTTCATGAAATGGGTATTATGATTCCTATTCCGATGGAGATGTATTGTGATAATCAGTCGGCAATACTTATCGCAAGTAATCCGGTGTTTCATGAGCACACAAAGCATATCGAGGTGGATTGTCATTTTGTTCGTGATTTGTTGCTGAAGAAACAGATTGTCACTCCTTATATTCGGTCAGAGAATCAATTAGGTGATATCCTCACCAAACCACTTGCTCGTGGTCCATTTTTTGATTTATGTAGCAAGCTGGGCATGCCTGATCTATATGCTCCTGCTTGAGGGAGGGTCTTAGAGTTATTTTATTTTGTTATTTATCATATGAGGGTATAATAGTAATTGTGGGTGTATTGCATATCAATATAAATAGACATGAGATGCAACATAGGGTTCAAGGCCCTTGCAATCTCCTTTCTCATATTCTCTCCTCTTCTATTTTTTTTCCTTCTCCTCTCCATCTCCAAACTTCACTCTCATATACATTTGTTCCAATAAAAAAAATCTGAATTAAATTATCCAAAATTAACATTAACTAAGAAAAATCATTCAACTACAATACCTTTCAATTGAAATAGAACTATCATTTACCCTATAATTATATTTGTAAGTTTCCTAGAATAGTTGGACCTACAGAATAGTGATTGTAACAAAAAGTTAACTAAAAATAGGTCGAAAAATTAATTTTACTAGTTTTTTCTATATGTAGTTATATATAAATAAATGTAAAGTATATAACATATACATTTTCTTGGAGACCTATGTATTCGGGAGGCCTAGTGCGGTTACAACTATTGCACTCCCTCAAAACCGGCCCTGAAGAACGTGAAAAAAAAAAATTGCACTGTAGGGGGTGAGAGATTAGTGCTCACAAATCAGTATCTGAAGTGTTCACTCTTACCTCTTTGATGTATTCAATTAACCCTTGATCGCTTTTTTCGGCTAGTATCTTTACAGCCACATCCCAGTTATCAAGTTTGCATTTGTAAACAGCCCCATATCCCCCTTTTCCGATGATGAATGACTCTCTGAGATTGTTAGTTGCATCTCGGATCTCTTCCTCCAAGTATGGTTTGAAACTTGGCCTTACACGAGTATCTACTCTTGGTCTCTGTGAAGTTGATCCGATTCTTCCAGTTGTAGGCCGAGAATTTTCAATCCTTTTCTTCTCTTTGTAATTGTCATTGGAAGGTTGGAGCGGCTACATAGGAAAAAAAAAAAAAAACAATTGGAAGGAAATATGTTAACTCGAAGGAAAAATAAGTATCACAGTGAAACATGTTAATTCAACAACACTAAATATCAGGTAAACAAGAGGGACACTTGCCCACCTGAATTTTGGAATCTCTCTTAGGCCCCCTTTAGTAGGAACGATCGAAAAGTAGGAAAAATAGGAGAGAGATACTTTCAATCCATATAGAAAGGAAAGACCATTTTTTCCCTTTGAAAAAGTGGAAGAAAGGAAAGTAAAATATATAGACATTACCAATTATATTTTCAACTAAAAATACTTATTTATCATTTAAATTTATTGAACAATTTTTAAATAATATAATTCATATGGAGTATGATTGTAAATTAGGATAAGCCTCCACTTTTTCTTTCATTTTTTCTCACATTTTTCTAAGGGATTGAATTTCTTAGGTTAGGAGGGAAAAGTAACCCCTCCACTTTTTCTTCTATATCAAACAAGAGAAAATGTATCACTTTCTTCAATTTTTCTTCCTCCCATTTTTTTCTCCTACTAAACGGACCCTCAACTATGTTGAAATATGATAAGTTCTATACTGACGAAAATGGGAGCATTCGAACAAGGACAAACCGATCAGGTGGTATCAAGGTAGGCTTTTTCTTGTTTTATGCTTGATTTTGGCAAGAAGAAAAAAGAGAGTTACTTAAGTTTGCAAGTTTTATTTTATTCACGGGTAAAGTGCAAAAATCTCTTCTTAGATTTGCGTTTTTGTATTTAAATACCCCTGGTTTTAAAAAACCCTCGCATTTTTATTTTGGTTCAGTTTGCACCCATTTTGAAATCTGTCGTTAACAGACGTTAAAATACGCCTGAAAAGACGATTTTACCCATCTTTTCATTCTCCCCCCCCCCCCCCTCTCTCTCTCTCCGGTGTGTGTGTGGGTGGGGGGGGGGGGGGAGGGGGCGGGTGGCCGTGCGAGGAGGAGGGAGGGGGACGGAGAGGAAGAGGGGAGGAGGAGGATGGTCGCAAGGGGAGGAGGAGGGGGGCTGCCACCACTGCGGCGGATAGGGGGTGAGGGAGGGAAGGGAGGTGAATGGAGAAGAGGAAAAGGGTATTTTGGTTTTTTGGTTTTTTTTTTTTGGTTTTTTTTGGTTTTTTTTTTTTTTTAAACAGCCACTAACGGTCAAATCTGATGGATTGTAGGGGGCATTTTGATCGAGTCAAATATTGCGGGAGGGTTTAATTGTTATATTTGTCTATCGAGTCTTATTTTGCTAACGAGACAAATTGAAGAAGAAATTTTTTGCACTTTACCCTTTTATTCACATATTCTCTGAAAAGTGTGTATTATATGTTTAGAAGGGGGATGTCAAATGGAGAAACCATATGCAGGAGAGGAAGTCTATTCATCATGGTTTTTAGCGCTTTCTTCATGCCTTATACATAATTTTCATAAATGGGTAAGGTAATCTCATATCTAAAGATTCTAAGCCTAGTACCTGATTTTTCATGCATGCGTTGTCAATTATCTATTGGAGATTTGTGATCAAACAAGTTTCTTAAAGGTAGAATTCTCCTATTTTGCAACTGCTTGACATTGCCACCATAGCAAACAAGAAAATGACTAGTTGGTTTTCATCAACAACATAAGTTCAGGAAAGGAATTTCTCTGTAGGATCTGGTGACTCTGCTGAATGGTTACTACCTTTGCAGTATTGTGCTGCCACTAGGGTGCTTGATGATTTTCAGTCCTACTTTAGCACATAGTTTGTAGTATCAGCCGATACCGTTCCGATACGGTTTAGCATGCTCAATTCGATACCAACCGATACCGACATTGGGGAAGGGGAGGGGGGGGGGGGGGGGGTTGGGTTATCTTTTTCAGTCAATTCGACAAAGAAAATTGAACCAAAAAGACGAATCAACAAGGGTGTAAAAGCATAGTAAAGTTGTAAAAAATATATAAAAGAAGAAAACTTATCTATCGCAGGTAAACCAATCGACCAAGGTGACTATTACTTCATTTAATTCAAAAATTACTAAGAAACAACACAAAAAAGAGAGGCTTGAGTTTAAATATGGTTGTTAATAACGTTTTTTTTGTTTGTGCTTGTTATAACATTTTGATAGTCAAAGCATTATAATAAATGAGTTTAAATGTGGTTGTTAATAAACACTTTGAAAAAAAAGGTTATATAAGTGCATTATGTTATAACACTTTTTAATCATTTATAACACTAATATTTATAACACTTCGGTGCATACTTAAAAGCGTTATAAAATGTTTTTTGTTGTAGTGAAAACCACGAAGGACCACGACCTAAATCAGGACATGATTTGGTTTGAGTTGAGCCGAGTCCGAGCTGAACATTGGGCTAAAGTGGCACTTTGTTGGTACTTAGCATGTTAGCAGCGAGCGCTGAGTTGGCGTCCTATGGTGGCCACGCTAGCTCGCGTGTACATGGCATAGGGAAGTGAACTGGTTACAGTTACATGAAGCCACGAGTCAGGGACTTACAGGTGATTTATTCTGCATTAGTCTGAGCCTATCATGCAATTAACACCACCTTTTATATTAAGCAGTTAATATTACCAGTTTGATGAATCAGGCCAAGAGACTCAATTATGGGTTAGCTCCTTTATAATTAGGGATATTTTAGCAAATATTTTCATTATAAATGTTAAAACTAGTATATATTTTCACTATTTTATTTAAACTAGTAAATGTCCATATTTTTTGTACTTAACAGTAAAAAATTTAAGTTATACTTCCACTATTTTAACCATTTTTTTTCTGTTTTACACATGAGTGGAGGCATTTGCTAGTTAAAAAAAAATAGTTAGGATATATGCTAGTTTTAACATTTAGAATGAGAACATTTGCTAAAATATTCCTTATAGTAAAGAAGCAACACTTAAAGTTTGGAAAATACTAAATGAAATCCATCTCTATCGTTAGTTCCAGAAGTTTATTATTTGAACTTGCTGGTCTTGGAAACAATCAATAACACGGTCAAATTCTTTTTAGTACCGATAATTCTGATCACCCAGCATATTTCTTCTCTTTTCGACTTCTCAATCCTTTTTTTTATTTTTTGTTACTACTCTTTGCTGATCCGCTTTCTTGATTGTGTTAACAAATTTATAATTTTTTGAATTACTGACCCAGGAAAAGAAAAAACTTTTACGACGCACAATATATATTATATGTGAACCAATGACTTATCAAATAGAAAATATCAACATATTTTTCCAAAATTATATTTTGAATATAAAGATAAATGAATTAAACAAAATGTATATATACCTCCACGTTTTCTGAATCCATCCCCCTCCAGTCAAGATTTACGTTTACATTGGACCAAAATATCGCAGGCTTGCTCCCTTTAGTAGTCACAAATATACAAACAACATATTATTGGATGTTAATGAAATTGTCAAAACAAGAGAACAATTACATACGATTGCACATAAAGAAAAGATGATGTTGAAATAGCCCTTTTATCTATCATCTCTGGGATTCAAATTCAAAAGTGTGCATAATTCGGTCCAGGAATTTTTGGAGTCTGAAAACTCTCCTTACAATAGTTACCAGCGGTATACCGGTAAGTAAGGACTGGTTCATGTCGGTGTACGGTTCAGATCTAAAGAGCTGCTATCAACGGTCCACGTTGCTCCTGACATTGAAGATTGGAGGAGATCATTTATAAGGGTCTACTCAGGTCCTCAGGGCTGCAAATGAGCCAAGCCGAGCCAAGCTTTTATAAGCTTGAGCTTGGCTTGGCTTGGCTTGGCTTGACTAGAATTAATCGAGTTCGATTTCAAGCTTGATAAATTTTTTTTATTTTAGAGCTTGAGTTTGGCTTGAGCTTGGCTTGGTTTGAGCTCGAGCTTGATTCAAGTTTGCTTCAAGCTTGATAAACAAGCTCGATAAGTTCAAAATCAAGCTCGTTAAATTTAATTTCAAGCTCGTTCAGTTTTATTTCAAACTCACCGAGCTTGATTTCAAGCTAGTTAGGCTTGAATTCAAGTACATGTAATATTAACAATTTATTTATAAAAATTCAATTAAATTTTTTTCTTAATATCAATTAATAAGGACATTTAAATATATAATGCACTCAACCATATTGTTAACAAACATACATAAAATTAGATTTCAACAAAGAACAAATTAAAATTTAAATAACAAAATAAATTGGTACACTGTCAGCAACGAGCTCCTAAACGAACTTCTAAATTAGCTAGCTTACGAGTCAGCAGGGCCGACCCTGAGCTCATGGGGGCCCGAGACGAACTTTCAAAATGAGGCCCCCCAAATATAATGTAAAAAAAATGAAACAAAAGTAAAATAAAAAATGTGCCTCCACCAAGATTTGAACTACTAACCTCCTATGTGCAAGTCTAACATAATAACCACTACACCATAAGTGCTTTGTAATAAAAAGAGTCCATGGTACATACTAGTTCTATATTTGGTACAAAATTATCTATATATTTAAACTGGGTTTTTTTTGTGCCCTTCTGGCCCATGGGGTCCTGGGCAGTCGTCCTGCCTGCCCTCGGCCATGGCCGGCCCTTCGAGTCAGCTTGCAAGCTCATAAACGAGTCAGCTCGTGAGCTCAAACGAGCCGAGTACTTCTAAGCTTGAGCTTGGCTCGTTTATTAAACGATCTTGAAAATGAAGTTTAAGCTCAGCTTGTTTACTAAACGAACCGAACTCAAACGAGCTTTTATCGAGTCGAGATTCGAGCAGCTCGCGAACGGCTTGGCTCATTTGCAGCCCTACATGTCCTTATTGAGGTATTGAAGCTAAGGCTATCTCCAACCAGTGAGGATTTCTAAAATTGATTTTAATTCATACTTGGTATTGTACTTTAAGAAAATTCTATTTTAGTTAGTAGAGTTTCGATATAGAAATTGCACAAAAAACACACTCCAATGTTCTCAATTTCTACCCTACGTAGCAGAAAAAAAAAAGTCAATTTAATGATTTAGTTTGAAAGTAAGACAAAATATTAATTTATATGAGATTTTAGAAATCCTCATAAAAATTTTCCATCCTACGTAAACACCACACGCAAGTAAGATGAAAATTGATATAGAAATCATTGTTGGAAGAAAACAAAAAATTTCCTAAAAAATATTTCTAGGATGATAGAAATTCCCATAGGAGATGGCCCAAGGAGGCTGATCTTGAGTTCTTGAGAGAAGCCATTAAGGGATTCATGGATCAAGAGGAAGAAGGAGAGAACTCTTTGGAGGAGAGTTTCACAATAGGATATATGTTTTGTGTAATCTTTATAAAGGTTTTTTGTTTATTCAATAAAGTTATTCTTCCTCTACCCGGTGGCCAAGGCAGATCTTATTTCTTATTGTTCTATTTATTTTGTTCATCTTCATTTTTACTCTGTCATAAGGATTGAATTTTTCATTTTTTTCAACAAATAGTCATTTTAGTAGTAAAGGAAAAGTTTGGATAGTTTGATACGAGGATTATTAATTCACAAACGAATTAAGAAAGTAAGGGATAGGGAGCTGAGACGTACCCATGTTGCTATTGCTATTCCTTCTTTGCCTTCTTCCAACCTTTCTTTGTATCCTGCCCTTTGGCTTTTCTCTTCTTCTTCTTCTTCTTCATCCTTATCCTCCTATATACTCACAAGCATAGAAAAGTGGGCTTTCATTCTATGTAATAATAATAATAATAATAATAATAATAATGGGGTAAGGTGTATTTTTTATGTTTCAGATATAATTTTTCTAGAGGGCTGATTTATTGACTTGTTAAACTTTCACATTTAATTATTGACTTGACAGTTCCCTTGCCAGTCTGTACCGAGCTGTTTTTGTACATCTTCTTTTTAACTAGTAGATAATATTCATATGTAGATCTGCAATCTTCAAATAGTTTAGAAAATCTCCCACTTGCACTACAAAAATACATAGAAATAGTGACGGGATTTTTGGTCGTTGTTGTGATTTGTAGATAATACCATATAATGGACGGAAATTTTTCTGTAGAGAAATAAATTATTATTAAATTGTTTACAGAGAACTAAGTTTTCCAAATAAAAAAAATTGAACAGAAACGTCTTTGTTAAAGACGTTTTCGCTATAAATAAATATAAATTAAACTCTCAACTCAAAACGTCCTTATTAAGGACGTATTCTTTTTTTCTGTTTTTTTTTAAATTTTAACTGAGAAAACGAAAGGAATAAAGAAGAAGAAGAAGAAGCGAAAACGTACATACTAGAGGCGTTTTCGGTTTTTTTCTTTTCGTTTGAAAACGTCCATAGTATGGGAGTTTTCAGCTTTTCCTCTTTTTTTTCTTATTTTGCCCATCAGACTTTTTTTTCTTTTTTCTTCTCTTTCTGGGGGGGGGGGGGGTGGGGGACTGACAGGACATGACTTGACACGCGAGTCACACCCGGCCCCACCTTTTCCCCCTTCTCTCCAATGGAAGCATTTTATTTTCTTTCTTTTCCTGGCACGGGGTTCGGGACTCTGAAGAGATTCTTTCTCGGGGGAGGCTGAAAGGACATGTCAAGCTTTTGACTGGAGAGAGAAAACTGTAGGAGTTGAGGGGTTTTGTCGGATTATTGGAAAACTAAGATTTCTTATTTATTTTTTACAAAAAAATTATAACGTTATTTTATAAAGAATGCATAACGTCTATGTTTTAACGTCTATATTGTAACGATTGTCTTTTCTTTTTATAAATCCATCAGATTTGTACATTCTCTTTCCATAACAATTTTTCTTCTCTTTCAATACTATTCTCTATCAGCAGGCTCAGAGATTTTCTCTTCCTTCGGATTCTTCAACAGCACTTGTGGATTGAATTTTTCTTCGGCTACAGCAACAGCTTAAGATTCCCATAAACTTCAACATCTCTTTACAAGTTCCTTTCTTTCTATTATTTTTCATTACTTATGGATCAAACCATAAATATAGTATGCTGTCACGGAGGTATACTAAATCATTTATCTCATGAAGGAGGTAGAACTAAATTTTTTGTAGCGTATCAAATATTACATTAGAAAATTTATGCAATCTTATTGTCCAAAATTATTTTATTACATATGAATTTAGAATAAACTGGATTTTTTCTGATACTTGTTTTGAAATAAATACTGAAAATGCATGAAATTATGTTGTTCAAAGTAGTTTTGGTTAATCGTGTATAAAAATTTATATTACTCCACCAATAACTAATTATGATACCAATATTATTTCAAGTAGTCAACCATTTTATATTGGTGGTAGTTTTTCAAACCAAATATAAGAAAACAATGATGATAAAAATAATGATGATTTAATTGAATATTTAGATTATTATTTAGAAAACAATGACAATACTAATTTAGATGGTTATAACATTACTGGATTATTAGAACTTTTGATTCACATTTTGAATTTAGAAATTTTATAAGCGATATTGCAATTGCACATAATTTACTTGTTCAAGTAATGCGAACAATGCCAAAAGAATTGTGTATACTTGTGACTCTCTGTCACTCCCCGTTCCCGATATACGTATTTGGAACGTATTTTATTTTAGCATGGTTGCGTGTGCATGGAGACTAGACACATTCTTTGGTTTAACCTTATTCATGGTTTATTTTGTGGGTTGGTTCAAGTCATGAGAACCCTTGGTTCAACCCTACCATATATAACCAAACATTTCTCTCTCTCTCTCTCTCTCTCTCTCTCTCTCTCTCTCTATTCACTTCTTCATTTCTCACCCTCTCTTTAGTTTTCTCTCCCCGTTTCCATAAACAAGTACACATTGCATGAGAAATAGAGAAAACCTCCATATTATTGTTTCACTATGTTTGTTATGTGTTTCTTAGCACTTTTAGAACTTGGAGTTTTCTATTTTGATGGATGAATTAGTGTAGATCTATATTTCTAAACTTAAAATTTTATGGGTTTCATGAGTTTATTTTTCTTTTGATCTATTAAACATGTATTTTAGAAATCGATTTTTGCTACATGATAGAGCTTTCAATTTAGAGCATTTTGGCTTTTTGTTCACCCAATTTGGACTTAAAATAAGAATTTTATGGGCAAAACAATATTTCAATTTTTGGAGCTTTTCGCCATGGCCGAACCTGCTGTTTGGAGAAGACGAAGTTTTCATACGGCCAGCGAGTTATGCGGCTGAGAGTGTTATGCGGCCTGAGAGGGTTATGCGGCCTGAACTCTTACCGCATACTGACAACATGTGTCCATCTTGTTGGACGTATGACTGCTTATTTACATATGTCCTTGAACATATTATATTTTCACTCGCTGAACGAATAAGAAATTCTCTAAGTCCAAGAGACTTTATATGTGGTACCGACACTTATGCGACATTGGAGAGTATATGGCCACCATTTTATTTGGACGCATGACTCTGAAACCGTAACACATCTTTCTATGGTTTTGTCTTTTCTTCCTGATACACTTTATGGCTTGTCACATCTATCACTTTATGTCACATCACTGACACCTCATTCATTGCCCGTCACTTCAACACTTGTTCCAAGGAGTAGATTTTAACCCTGAGCATGCGTCATGACTCCATATGCGGCCAGGACTTGTCATGCGGCCTGACTTCATATGCAGTCTAGAGTCATATGCGCCCTCGACTTCCCATGTGGCCTAGAGACTCATGCGACCTTGCTTGTTGATTAAATGTTTCTTGTTCTTTCGTGACCCAATGTATAATTGGTAATTGGACTCGAATATTGTATCCGTGTTGATACCACTATTGCCTGATAATTGTCCATAATTTAATGTGCGTCAAGGTACGACACATCGTGTCACATGTTAAGTGATCATATTGAGTTGTGCATCGAGAATGCCTCAAAATTCCTGAACTCCCTAGTATGGGCATAATAAGTGAGTCAACTACCAAAGCGTGACTAGGATACTGATTGACTGAATGTTGCATACACGCTCGGGTGAACACAGATTTGACTTTCATGGATTCGTATCTAGCATGTCCATACCTTGTATGGTATTTTAAGAGAAATTTTTATGTGACCACGCCTTAAGATTTCGACCATAACATAGGGTTAATTAGGTAACTAAAAGTGGTAGTAACATTAGAGAGAATGGTATCCCGAGATCGTGCCAATAAATCTTTCCATAGAGATTCATTCTAAGTGCGCTGTGGGCTGGCCACTACAGATACTGTATATCATCTGCCTTTGTAAACTCCCTCGACCAGATTTCATTAAATTAGGATTAGTTTAGACTAATTAGATTTATGACAACTTTTTAAAAATTTATTTATTATATATTCTGCTGATTGTGCACCTGTCTGTTACACAATTAATTAGGGCATTCCACTAGTTGTTAAATCCTAAACAAATTTTACATACCTGCCCTAGACTTGTTAAACTACTTTTTCTGTATTTTGTGCAACTTCCAGAAACCTCGTTTGATGCTTCGTTTTAGTCGCACAAATATCGTTACAAACGTATGTAATTATTTCCTATTTAATTCTCTGCTCTTTATCAATCTCTGTACCCTTAGAGATTTGAGGACCAGTAGGCACCTGATTGCCCAACCAAAAATACGATAATATTCTACTCTAATTATATTACAGTTATCGTATTGACACCGTAGAAAAATTATGACCCTAATAACCTCTAGATAATTAGTGAACACCGTGCGCAGTATTTATTAAATAATAAATACGATGACTGTATCACCTGCAAATATCAGACCCTGCATCTACCCAGACTCACCCTATACTGTCTAAAACATTTTCCCCAGCTATTTTCCTTATTTTTGTACAATTCAGAATTACGGGAAACCAGTATCTGAAATTTGGTAAATTGCGAAATTACGCAAAATACAAATTTTATGCATTTATGCAATTATTGAAAAGTTAGGGGTTTATATGCAAAATTGCATGCTAGGTGGCCAAATCCTATTGGCTAGACCATAGGTGAGTGGGACCCACCCATAACTTCCAGAAAAATCTGCTGGAAATATCCCAAAAATCCAGAATTACCAAAATACCCCTGAAGTTCCACTTAATTACGAGAATGCCATTAGGCCTAAACCTATATAAACCCTAGCCCTCCCCTTCATTCAAACCCATCCCACCGCCACCACGGCCACCGGACCACCGCCGAACCCGTCGCCACTCCCCTCCCCTTCCCTCCGACCACTGCCACCCGCCTGAGCCGCCCTGCTCCGCCGGCCACAGCCCTCACAAACTCCCCCTGCCCTCACTGTCCACAGCACCACCACCACTCCCATCCAGTTTCAGCGCCGTCTCCGGCCATCGCCGACCACCGCCACCCTCCCCAAAAGCTTCGCCCCGACCTCCCCTACCTACCACCACCACCTCACCTCCCCACGACACCGCCTCCGGCCGCCCTAGCCCCCGCAGCAGCCACCACCACCTAACCATAGCTGCTGCCACCTTCATCCCCGACGCCCCTAGCCGCCACCACCACCGTCGTGGAGCTCCGCCACCACCACCAACCTGACCGCCACCTCCCCCTCTCCCGAACCCGCCGCCTGCCCGGCCACCTCCGCCGGCCAGAGCCCCCGCAAGCTGCTGCTGCTGCTGCCAGTGGCCACTGCTGCTGTTGCTGCTCCTCCGGCCGTCTCCGGCCAGCTCCGCCGCCGTCCACTCGCCGTCGGCAACCCCTAGGGCCCACCTGTCAGTAGGTATACTCCTAATACCTAATATATATGTATGTATATATATAATCCTATATGTATATGTATATGTATATATATGTATATATATATATGTATATATATATGTATATCTATAATATATAATAGATATTATATTTAATATACTGTATAAATACAGTATACAGTATATGTATACTATATATTATTATTATTATATATAAGTATATATATACATATGTATATAGTATAACATATTTACTTATATGTTATATATATATATATATATATATAAATATATATATATATATATATATATATATATATATATATATATATATATATATATATATATATATATATATATATATAAAATTAATAGTTATATATACATATGTATAACATATTTATTTATATGTTATATATATATATATATATATATATATATATATATATATATATATATATATATATATATATATATATATATATATATATATATATAATAGTTATATATATAACATATTATACATATGTTATATATAATAAAATTTATATATATGCAATTGTTAAATTCTATATATATAAATATATATATTCATATATTTATATAAATATTATATATAACATATTTCATATATGTTATATTATTACTATTATAATTATAGTATATATGTATATATATTATATACTATGCATTTTTCTTTTATTTTATCTTTCTGCATTTATTTCCTGCACTTATATTTATATATATATATATCTACTATATATATATATCCAGCTGGATAATACAGCTTATTCTATATATGTAAATTTATATTTCTGCAATGTCATTATCTATATATTATATATACTATATAAATAATACTGTGCTGGATATTACAGCCTATCTATATATGTATATTTACAGTGGTCACATATAGACCCTGCTACTACTTATATTATATTGCTAAATAAATACAGCATTTATATACGTATTAAATTCATGCACTGTCAATTCCTTTTATTATCTATACTATAGTACATATATATATATGTATTTAATTCCTGTACTGTCATTTCAAATTACCTATATTATATCGCAGTGGATATACCCTGCTACTATTTACCTGCATTTGTCTGTTCTTTAAATACTATATATATACTGCTATATATATACTATATCTATATACATACTATATATATATATATATATATCTATATCATATATATGTATATAAGTATAGATGTATACTTATTATTTGCAACCAAGATATTCACAAACACTATCTGTTGTAACAGAGACCAACTACAGCACAGCCAGTGACCCCCTGTCACCAGCACCTTCAAACCTGACTGTGAGATCAGGTTATCAACAACATCAAGGAGTAGGCAAGTATACCTTGCCAAGTTAATGTTTAAATTCAATTGTTGATATCTGCTTTGTTCCTGAATTTCATATACCCTGATTACCTGAGACTGCCTCGGGTACAGTCAGCTGTTATGATTGACAATTTACAGACTCACCCACAACTGAGAGAGTATTCTAATATTCTCCTAGACCCTATCACGGGAACACGCAACATGGTTGCCATGCATATTTGGATGCGAGCTGCGTATTTGATTAGCTACCAATACGTGTGACCCGCATCACGGATTAGAATAATTCAGGAAGAAAATACAACTTGACATTTAGTTTCATTGGGATGGGAAAGATAACTGGTAGACGTATGGGACACCCCTCCAATAATGTTTTATACCTTCGTATCAGAGATGGTCGATTGCAGAGTTCCCTGAGTCGGGGGCATACGACACCTATACTAGCCAGTCGCCACGATTGGTGAATTACGTCAGCGTATGTCTAGCCACACATTCCCATGCGTACTACTGGATCTTTACTTGCATTTTCACTTAGTATGGTTAGCACCCTGTATTTATTTTATTTCTTTATTCAGTATTTACATTACATGGCATGTCATTTTTTTGTATCTTGTTACGTCCCACTGAGGACCTGGTTCCTTGCCAGATCTAGATGAGGCTTTCTACCCCACAGTGTACGGGCCTGATCAGGAGGCCAGATGTGCTACCGAGGAGGAGCTCGAGGAGATACCCTCAGAGTAGGCTTGACCCTAGATGCTGCTACCTGGAGATGGAGATGTTTTGATCAGATAGACATTGCTTAGTCTATCTGATTTTTCTGCGCTATTATCAGTATTTGTAGTAGGCTTGTATTCTCACCAGTTGTGTACTGTATCAGACTCAGTTATATATATATATTTCAGCACTTGTTTTTCTGACATTTTGTTATGGATGAGATAGTTTTACCTGTTCTATACTTGTAGTATTTTAGGACAGCGTAGCACGTCCCTTTGGGTCCATCAAAGTGGATTAAGCCCTTAGTGACGTGTTAGTTGGCCAGTGACATGTGGCCTAGTTCCTGACATTTTGGGACTGGAGCGTGACATGGTTTTAGTGGTGGCCCATGCAGGTCTAGTTTTATTGCTAGTGGTATGATGACATGCCCAGCAATGCCTGCAATAGGATCGGAATATTAGGTCTCATCCACACTGACACCATCTTTACAAATTCTATTATTGCATCTTGCTTGATTATCATTATTTATCTCCTTTGTGTTTTCTAATTATCCTATTTTTCCTCAGAAATATGGACATACCCGGGAAACTTGCGAATAATGGGGCTGACCAAGCAACAGACCCTTCGCCAAGTGCCCAAGGAACTCCGTCCAATCACCAAAATTCTAGCCAGGAGACGACACCAACTCCACATGCAGAGACACCTTTGTCTCCACCTCCAGCCTTGCCTATCCAGATGCCACAACTTGAGGGTCAACCTCAAATGTTGCAGTTTCTCCAGACTATGTTGCAGAACCAGTGGCAACAAACTGAGGCCCTGAGACAGTCTCAGTGGCAGCAAACTGAAGCTCTGCGACAGACGTTGATGACGGCTTTGGAGAGAACTACTACTCCGACACCAGTACCTGTCCAACCAGTGGGCACAGTTCGAGGCTTCCGTCAAATGAGCCCGAGGGATTTCAAAGGCAACGAGACTCCTGAAGAAATCTCCGATTGGATCTCCAACACCGAAATGCTGCTAGAAGGATCGCAACTCACTCCCGACCTATGGATGACCGCTGTGAGGGGCCAACTTCTTGGTAACGCCCATCACTGGTGGGAATCCATAGAGCGCAGCGTCGGAAAAGACCAAACTTGGCAACAATTCTTGGAGTATTTCAACGCCAAGTACTTTCCAGCGACAGTCCAGAATGCCCTATACTCCCAGTTCCTGCACCTGGAGCAAGGAAACATGACGGTAGATGCCTACGACGCGGAGTTTAGCAGACTAAGTCGTTTCGGTGCTGATCTGATCCCGAACGAGCTGAAGAAGGCTAAAAGATTCCACCATGGCCTTAACCACGAGCTCCAGAGGTATACAACAACGCAGTCGAGAATCTCCTACAACGAGGTTCTTACAGAAGCCAGGGAGCAAGAAGCCATTGGCCGAGGAGCCAGACGCTCAAATTCAACCTTCCCGGCCAAGAATCAGCAAGGAGCAGGAGGACCTATACGTCGTCCCCAAAATCAGACTCAGCAGACGACGGGGCCTTACCAGAAGAGGGAGCTCCCGACTTGTCACTTTTGTGGCAAGAAGGGGCATTTTGCCAATGACTGTAGAAAGAAGCTGGGATTATGCCTTATATGTGGAGCTAAAAATTATATGGCCAAAGACTGCCCACAACGTAGAGATGCAGCACCTCAACAAGGGCAGAAGCCAGGAGCACAAGCTCAGAAGATGCTTCCCTCCACATCAGGAGGATATCAGAGAGGAGCACCTCTGCCTACTCAGGAGACCCAGTTCAAGGCCAGACAACAAGCCGGAGGACAAAGGCAGGGACAAGCCTTTGCGTTAGCTGCTATGGCAGAAGAACCTGAAGGGGAAACTATAACAGGTACCATTTTTGTTGTATCATTACCTGCAACTGTATTATTCGATTCGGGGGCTACTTTGTCTTTCATATCCAGTAGTTTCGTAGCCATGCACAAGCTATCCACTTCCCCGCTACCCAAGTGTTGGAAAATACTTACTGGAGGAGGTATTGTTCCAGTTACCAACATTATCGAAACCTGTCCGGTAGTTGTTTGTAGTAGAGGACTAAGAGCGCGATTTTTGGTACTTCCAATGCCAAATTTCGATGTTGTCTTAGGCATGGACTGGCTAAGCCAGAATAATGCTGTCCTAGACTGCCGAAAGGGTAGTGTTATCTTTAGACCCCCAGATCACCCAGAGTTCGAATATGTCCGTGGAACCATCGAGCAAGGAGTAGGCCAGACTCCTAGAGCTTACATGGCGATGGAGACAGCACTTCCCTCAATTGTAGCAGAGTTCGAGGACGTATTTCCAGAAGAATTGCCAGGCTTACCGCCTGACAGAGAAGTGGAGTTCATTATTGAGCTGATACCCGGAGCTGCACCAGTATCCTCCAATGTATACCGACTGGCAAAGAAGGAGCTTGACGAGCTGAAGCTTCAACTAGAGGAACTATAGATCAAGGGATTTGTTCGTCCTAGTGCATCACCCTGGGGAGCACCAGTGTTGTTTGTACCAAAGAAGGACGGAACATATCGCATGTGCATTGATTACAGAGCCCTCAACGCTCTGACAATAAAAAACAAGTACCCCTTGCCGAGAATTGATGACCTGTTCGATCAACTAACAGGAGCCGTGGTATTCTCGAAGATAGACTTGAGATCAGGTTATCATCAGGTTAAGGTACGCAGGGAAGATATTCCAAAAACAGCATTCAGGACTCGTTATGGTCATTACGAGTTCCTGGTGATGCCTTTTGGACTAACTAATGCACCTGCCGTATTCATGAACCTGATGAACAGAGTCTTCCACCAATATCTGGACCAGTTCGTGGTAGTCTTCATCGACGACATTCTGGTGTATTCAAAAAGCCACGAGGAGCATGAAGAGCACTTAAGGTTGGTATTAGAGACGCTGAGACGGGAGAGCCTTTATGCTAAGATGAGCAAGTGTGAATTCTTCCTGGACCGTGTCGCATTACTTGGACACGTTATCACAGGAGAAGGCATCTCGGTAGACCCAGCAAAGATCTCATCTGTTGAGACGTGGCCAACCCCGACCAACGTCTCAGAGGTGAGGAGCTTTCTAGGACTTGCCGAATATTACCGGAGGTTCGTAGAAAACTTTGCAAGAATCGCGGAGCCGATTACCCGTCTTACTCGCAAGGAGCAGGAGTTCATATGGACTGAAGATTGCCAGACAGCTTTTGATGACTTGAAGAAGCGTCTGACTACAGCTCCTATTTTGACTATACCATCTGGATCCGGAGGTTTCGTCATATATAGCGATGCATCCGGAAAAGGATTTGGTTGTGTCTTAATGCAACATGGGAAGGTTGTAGCTTATGCCTCAAGACAGTTGAGGACTCATGAGAAGAATTACCCCACTCATGATCTGGAGCTTGCCGCAGTCATCTTCGCCCTGAAGCTATGGAGACACTATCTATATGGCGAAAGAGTGGAGATATTCACCGATCATAAAAGTTTGAAGTACGTCTACACCCAGAAGGACCTAAATCTGAGACAAAGATGATGGCTCGAAGTGATGGCGGATTTCGAAATTGATCTACAGTACCATCCAGGGAAAGCTAATATGGTGGCAGATGCTCTAAGCAGAAGACCCTCGGCATTCTTTATGATCACCCAACCAGGTCTTCTGAGAGATCTAGAAAATTTGGGAATAGAGGTCATTATGCCAGGACTTGACGGCCAATTATCAAACTATCAGCTGCAATCAACCTTGGTAGAAAGAATCAAAACTACTCTACCAACAGATGCAAGATTTCAGAGGCTTCGACAAAGAACAGAGGCTGGAATTCAGACAGGATGTCGCATACACGAAGATGGGACTCTAAGATGTGGTGATCGTCTTTATGTTCCAAATGGAGAACTTCGTAATGAGCTGATGTCAGAAGCTCATAACTCAACATACTCTATACATCCAGGAGGCACAAAGATGTACAGAGATCTGCGACAATATTACTGGTGGCATGGAATGAAGCGGGAGATAGCACGCTTTGTGGCCAAATGCCTGGTGTGTCAGCAGGTCAAGGCTGAGCATCAGAGATCTGCCGGTCTACTTTAACCCCTCCCAATACCCAAGTGGAAATGGGAACACATTACGATGGACTTTGTTACGGGATTCCCAAGAAGTCCTAGTGGTCGTAATGCTGTATGGGTAATCGTAGATAGACTCACAAAGGCTGCTCATTTCCTACCTTTTAGAGTTGGACAATCTACAGAAGTCTTGGCGGACATGTACATGAAGGAGATAGTGCGTCTGCATGGAGTGCCAGTCAGCATAGTATCTGACAGAGATACGAGATTTACATCTTACTTTTGGCGAAGTATGCAAGAAAGTCTTGGTACCCGCCTCAAGTTCAGCACCTCGTATCACCCACAAACAGATGGCCAATCAGAACGCACCATCCAGACACTTGAAGATATGCTGAGAGCCTGCATGCTTGATTTCAGCGGATCATGGAAAGATCATCTACACCTGGTGGAATTTTCCTACAACAACAGCTATCAAGCGAGCATTCAAATGGCTCCCTTTGAAGCTTTGTATGGAAGAAAATGTCGTTCCCCAGTATGCTGGAGCGATGTTGGCGAGAGACAGATCTTGGGACCAGAACTGATTATTCGTACGGTGGAGAAAGTAAAGAAGATCCAGGGACACCTACGAGCTGCACAAGACAGGCAGAAGCACTGGGCCAACATTCATCGCCGACCTCTAGAGTTCCAAGTAGGGGAGCATGTGTTCTTAAAGATCTCACCTACTAGAGGAACTATCAGGTTTGGAGGAAGAGGGAAGCTAAGTCCAAGGTACATTGGACCCTTCGATGTGCTAGATCGCGTCGGAGAAGTTGCTTACAGACTAGCTCTACCTCAGACTTTGGAGGGAGTACATGACGTCTTCCACGTATCTCAGCTGAGGAGGTACATTCCAGACCCGAGTCATGTGCTAGACTACTCAGAGATCACCATCGGGCCAAGCTTATCTTATCAGGAGGAGCCTGTAGAGATTCTGGACCGTAGCGAGAAAGTGTTGCGAGGCCAGACTATTCCTCTCGTTCGTGTTGCATGGAGACATCATGCACCAGGTGAATCCACCTGGGAACGAGAAGAGGATATTCGTCAGCGTTATCCCCACCTATTTCCAAACCAGGGTATGTCCAATATTTCAAACCAAATCTTTCTTAATCATCTTATGTCCTTAATAATTCTTCATTCTCAATATATGGTTGTTTTTATTTCGAGGACGAAATATTCTAAGCAGGGTAGATTGTAAACTCCCTCGACCAGATTTCATTAAATTAGGATTAGTTTAGACTAATTAGATTTATAACAACTTTTTAAAAATTTATTTATTATATATTCTGCTGATTGTGCACCTGTCTGTTACACAATTAATTAGGGCATTCCACTAGTTGTTAAATCCTAAACAAATTTTACATACCTGCCCTAGACTTGTTAAACTACTTTTTCTGTATTTTTTGCAACTTCCAGAAACCTCGTTTGATGCTTCGTTTTAGTCGCACAAATATCGTTACAAACGTATGTAATTATTTCCTATTTAATTCTCTGCTATTTATCCATCTCTGTACCCTTAGAGATTTGAGGACCAGTAGGCACCTGATTGCCCAACCAAAAATACGATAATATTCTACTCTAATTATATTACAGTTATCATATTGACACCGTAGAAAAATTATGACCCTAATAACCTCTAAATAATTAGTGAACACCGTGCGCAGTATTTATTAAATAATAAATACGATGACTGTATCACCTGCAAATATCAGACCCTGCATCTACCCAGACTCACCCTATACTGTCTAAAACATTTTCCCCAGCTATTTCCCTCATTTTTGTATAATTCAGAATTACGGGAAACCAGTATCTGAAATTTGGTAAATTGCGAAATTACGCAAAATACAAATTTTATGCATTTATGCAATTATTGAAAAGTTAGGGGTTTATATGCAAAATTGCATGCTAGGTGGCCAAATCCTATTGGCTATACCATAGGTGAGTGGGACCCACCCATAACTTCCAGAAAAATCTGCTGGAAATATCCCAAAAATCCAGAATTACCAAAATACCCCTGAAGTTCTACTTAATTACGAGAATGCCATTAGGCCTAAACCTATATAAACCCTAGCCCTCCCCTTCATTCAAACCCATCCCACCGCCACCACGGCCACCCTCCGGCCACCGGACCACCGCCGAACCCGTCGCCACTCCCCTCCCCTTCCCTCCGACCACTGCCACCCGCCTGAGCCGCCCTGCTCCGCCGGCCACAGCCCTCACAAACTCCCCCTGCCCTCACTGTCCACAGCACCACCACCACTCCCATCCAGTTCCAGCGCCGTCTCCGGCCATCGCCGACCACCGCCACCCTCCCCAAAAGCTTCGCCCCGACCTCCCCTACCTACCACCACCACCTCACCTCCCCACGACACCGCCTCCGGCCGCCCTAGCCCCCGCAGCAGCCACCACCACCTAACCATAGCTGCTGCCACCTTCATCCCCGACGCCCCTAGCCGCCACCACCACCGTCGTGGAGCTCCGCCACCACCACCAACCTGACCGCCACCTCCCCCTCTCCCGAACCCGCCGCCTGCCCGGCCACCTCCGCCGCTCCTCCGCCGGCCAGAGCCCCCGCAAGTTGCTGCTGCTGCTGCTGCCAGTGGCTACTGCTGCTGTTGCTGCTCCTCCGGCCGTCTCCGGCCAGCTCCGCCGCCGTCCACTCGCCGTCGGCAACCCCTAGGGCCCACCTGTCAGTAGGTATACTCCTAATACCTAATATATATGTATGTATATATATAATCCTATATGTATATGTATATGTATATATATGTATATATATATATGTATATATATATGTATATCTATAATATATAATAGATATTATATTTAATATACTGTATAAATACAGTATACAGTATATGTATACTATATATTATTATTATTATATATAAGTATATATATACATATGTATATAGTATAACATATTTACTTATATGTTATATATATATATATATATATATATATATATATATATATATATATATATATATATATATATATATATATATATATATATATATATATAATTAATAGTTATATATACATATGTATAACATATTTATTTATATGTTATATATATATATATATATATATATATATATATATATATATATATATATATATATATATATATATATATATATATATATATATATATATATATATATATAATAGTTATATATATAACATATTATACATATGTTATATATAATAAAATTTATATATATGCAATTGTTAAATTCTATATATATAAATATATATATTCATATATTTATATAAATATTATATATAACATATTTCATATATGTTATATTATTACTATTATAATTATAGTATATATGTATATATATTATATACTATGCATTTTTCTTTTATTTTATCTTTCTGCATTTATTTCCTGCACTTATATTTATATATATATATCTACTATATATATATATCCAGCTGGATAATACAGCTTATTCTATATATGTAAATTTACATTTCTGCAATGTCATTATCAATATATTATATATACTATATAAATAATACTGTGCTGGATATTACAGCCTATCTATATATGTATATTTACAGTGGTCACATATAGACCCTGCTACTACTTATATTATATTGCTAAATAAATATAGCATTTATATACGTATTAAATTCATGCACTGTCAATTCCTTTTATTATCTATACTATAGTACATATATATATATGTATTTAATTCCTGTACTGTCATTTCAAATTACCTATATTATATCGCAGTGGATATACCCTGCTACTATTTACCTGCATTTGTCTGTTCTTTAAATACTATATATATACTGCTATATATATACTATATCTATATACATACTATATATATATATATATCTATATCATATATATGTATATAAGTATAGATGTATACTTATTATTTGCAACCAAGATATTCACAAACACTATCTGTTGTAACAGAGACCAACTACAGCACAGCCAGTGACCCCCTGTCACCAGCACCTTCAAACCTGACTGTGAGATCAGGTTATCAACAACATCAAGGAGTAGGCAAGTATACCTTGCCAAGTTAATGTTTAAATTCAATTGTTGATATCTGCTTTGTTCCTGAATTTCATATACCCTGATTACCTGAGACTGCCTCGGGTACAGTCAGCTGTTATGATTGACAATTTACAGACTCACCCACAACTGAGAGAGTATTCTAATATTCTCTTAGACCCTATCACGGGAACACGCAACATGGTTGCCATGCATATTTGGATGCGAGCTGCGTATTTGATTAGCTACCAATACGTGTGACCCGCATCACGGATTAGAATAATTCAGGAAGAAAATACAACTTGACATTTAGTTTCATTGGGATGGGAAAGATAACTGGTAGACGTATGGGACACCCCTCCAATAATGTTTTATACCTTCGTATCAGAGATGGTCGATTGCAGAGTTTCCTGAGTCGGGGGCATACGACACCTATACTAGCCAGTCGCCACGATTGGTGAATTACGTCAGCGTATGTCTAGCCACACATTCCCATGCGTACTACTGGATCTTTACTTGCATTTTCACTTAGTATGGTTAGCACCCTATATTTATTTTATTTCTTTATTCAGTATTTACATTACATGGCATGTCATTTTTCTGTATCTTGTTACGTCCCACTGAGGACCTGGTTCCTTGCCAGATCTAGATGAGGCTTTCTACCCCACAGTGTACGGGCCTGATCAGGAGGCCAGATGTGCTACCGAGGAGGAGCTCGAGGAGATACCCTCAGAGTAGGCTTGACCCTAGATGCTGCTACCTGGAGATGGAGATGTTTTGATCAGATAGACATTGCTTAGTCTATCTGATTTTTCTGCACTATTATCAGTATTTGTAGTAGGCTTGTATTCTCACCAGTTGTGTACTGTATCAGACTCAGTTATATATATATATTTCAGCACTTGTTTTTCTGACATTTTGTTTTGGATGAGATAGTTTTACCTGTTCTATACTTGTAGTATTTTAGGACAGCGTAGCACGTCCCTTTGGGTCCATCAAAGTGGATTAAGCCCTTAGTGACGTGTCAGCTGGCCAGTGACACGTGGCCTAGTTCCTGATATTTTGGGACTGGGGCGTGACAGTCTTAGTGGAGTGCAGTATCTGACATATTATTATGGCGAGCCACTGTTTCACTATAGGAATACTAGAACTGCTAAACTGTGTTTTTAGCTCAGTGGCCCTACGGGGAACTGGTGCATCTCGTGAATACCTGTTTTATTTTTTTGGCTCGGTTAGCTCGTGTTCGACACTAGCATGATTTGAGGATTCGTATTATGCATTATTTCTGAGATAACCTCAGACTCTACACAAATAGCAAGCCGTACAAATTATTGGCCGATATAAGAAATAGATTTGGTTGTTATTGTATTATTCGGCTAATAGTCTAGGAAAATCGATTATCATAGTACGATGGTTCAACCCTTGTCCTTGTTTGATTGTAGGGTTGGGACTTTGCGCTAGGATATGCCATGGACCTAAGTTACGACACTGAACCTATGTATTATTATATATTTTCCTTGGGTTTTTGTTTTCTCCATTTCGTGCTTCCTTTGTGGTACTTGTTATTTGGGGTCTAACTCCACTGGTTTTGCATGGCCATATTTCGAGCCAACATTCGAGGATCCAACATACCTTCTCCCAACTCATGGCGCGTACCAGGAATATGGTCACAGGGGATAACGAGTGGGTTTTCTTCTTCCCTGCTCATCATTGAACATTTACTTCTTTTGGGCGTTTAGCCACCGACACCTGTTAGCCGGCTCGTCTGGACATTAGTTTTCTTATATGATTGTATTAAATTAGACTGCAGCTGATCACTATCATGTACTTTTGTTACTCTTTCAGGTTCTTATTTTGCATATCTGGTCTCCAAAATATTTTGAGAAAGCGTTTGGAACGCCTTATTTCTTTATTATACATGCTCTATGCTTACTATTTCTTGTTTGAATTATTGAGACATAGAAGTTCTTGACCATAGAAGATTTGATTATAGCATGCACCCCCTTGTCTTATACAACCGTGATGGCAGTACGATGTATAGCACCTTGTACGGGATAGATGGCCATGTCCGTCTCCGTATTCTGGTACTGGGACGTGATACTCTCCAAATTATGGTTGAAGAGTATATGCTACAACAGTCGGTAAAGGCGAGTCATTTACTATTCTATATTAGAAAATTGACTTTTATGTTTAGGTAGAGTCACATGAAATCATCCATTAGCTACAACTACATGGGTTAAAAATCAGATAATTGAAAGAATTAGAGATAACAACTCTTATAGTCCAGCACACATTGTAAATGACATATATAAAGATCATCAAGTACGTATTATATATTCTAAAGCATGAAAAGCACGAGAAATTGCATTATATAAAATTTTTGGTACTTATATTGACGCATATGGTAATATTAAAAAAATAAGCTTATATAATTATCAAAACAAATCATGGGCGCAAATGTTTCTTAAAAACGGTAGAAAATAATATATTTCCAAGAATATTTATTTGTTTTAAAGCATGTATGGATAGTTTTTTTAGTGGTTGTTTACCTGTAATTAGTATTGATGATACTTTTCTTACATATAGATACCAGGGTAATTTATTTGTTACTTGTGCTTACGATCCTAACTATCAATTATATCCAATTGTTTATGCTATTGCTGAAAGCAAAAGTTCTAATTCATGGACATAGTTTTTAAAATGTTTGAAATGTATTTTGAAAGTTCTTTTGATCAATGGAATAGAATTTCATTTATATCAGATAAGCCGAAAGGATTAATTCGTGGAATGCGTGACACATTTCCAAACACTTCACATTTTTTTTGTATTCAAAATTTCAAACAAAATATGAAAAAACATGCATACGACACCCCCCAATATCAAAAATGGTTAGATTAGCTTGATAGATCTTATAATGAGGTGGATGCGAATGATTTGTTTGAAAAAAATTAAATCAGCGAATATTAATGTTTTCAATTAGATTGTTGGTAGAAATGATGAAAATCGTTGATTTGAACACTGTATTACATCGTATGCACCGTGTCCAAGATTAGATATTAACACTTCAAATATTGTTGAAGGTTTTAATAATTGGATTAAAATTTAACGTGATAAATCAATAAGGATACTTCTTGATGGTATTAGAGCCAAAATTATCACACTTTATGACAAAAATTGGCAAAATGCTAAAAATTTGTCAACACAATATTGTCCAAAAATGGTACAAACTATCGTCCACATCAAAAGAGAGCCACACAAATTTCAAATATTTGCATGTTAGTAGAGATGCGTTTGAAATAAGAGATCATAAAAAAGTAGAACATATATGGTTCATTTAGATCACAAATGTTGTACATGTTATAGGTGGCAACATACTTTACTGCCATGTATACTTTCTACATTAGAAAGTCGGCATTCATGTTTAGGTGGAGTCACAAAAAATCATACATTATCTACAATTGCATGTGTTAAAAATCATATAATTAGAAAACTAGAGATAACAACTATTATAGTCCAGTACACATTGTAAATGACATATATAGAGATCATCAAGTACGTATTACATATTCTAAAGCATGGAAAGCACGAGAAATTGTATTATCTGAAATTTTTGGTACTTATATTAACGCATATGGTAATCTTGAAAAATATGATTATACAATTATCGAAACAAATCCTGGGAGCTAATGTTTCCTAAAAACGGTAGAAAATAAGATATTTCAAAGAATATTTTTTTAAGGCATTTATGGATAATTTTTTGAGTGATTTTTTACCTGTAATTAGTATTGATGTTATTTTTCTTACATCTAGATAACAGGATAATTTATTTGTTGCTTGTGCTCACGATCCTAAATATCAATCATATCTAATTGCTTATACTATTGTTGAAAGTGAAAGTTCTGATTCATGGACATTGTTTTTAAATTGAAAATTTCTTTTGAAAGTAGTTTTGATCAATGGAATAGAATTTTATTATATCAGATAAGCAAAAGGGATTAATTCATGGAATGTGTGACACCTTTCCAGACTCTCTACATTTTTTTGTATTCAATATTTCAAACAAAATATGAAAAAACATGTATCCGGCACCCCGAATATAAAAACGGTTAGACCAGCTTGTTAAATCTTATAATGAGGTGGATGCTAATGATTTGTTTGAAAAAATTAAATCAGCGAATATTAATATTTTTAATTGGATTGTTAGTAGAAATGATAAAAATCGTAGATTTGAACTCTAGATTACAACTTATGCGTCGTGTCCAAGATTAGATATTTTGTTGAAAGTTTAATAATTGGATTAAAACTTTACGTGATAAACCAATAATGACACTTCTTGATGGTATTAGAGTCAAAATTATCACATTTCATGACAAAAATCGGCAAAATGCAACATACTTTATTGCCATGTATATATGCTTGTTTTGCTTGTGAGTCTTCTAATTACCCTAACCCTAACATAGAACTAAGTTTCTCAAAAAAAAATTCTTAGAAAATAAACGCCTTTGTTAAGGACGTTTTTGCTAAAAATAAATATAAAATAAACTCTCAGTTCAAAACGCCCTTTATAAAGGCGTATTCGTTTTATTTTTTGTGAAACAAAAAATTGAAAGCGACCATACTAGAGGCGTTTTCAAAATTTTTTTTTACTTTTCAATTTTTTTTCATTTCTCTTATTCTTTCCCGCTCGTCAATTTTTTTTTTCTTTTTTTTCTGGCGCGGGCCCCGGGGGGTTTGGCTTTTTCTCGTGGGGTGAGGGACTGACATTTGGAGGAGGGGAGGGGGCTGACATGAAAAGACTTCACATCTTTTTGATCGGAGATTGAGGATGGGTGGAAAATAGGAAGACGGGGAGAACTAGAAAGAAAAAGAGAAAGAGGAGGAGAACATGAAGAAGAAGAAGGAGATCAAAAGAAGGAGGAGGAGAAGAGGAGGAGGGGAGGAGAAGATGAGGAGTAGAGAGGTAATTTAGTTGAATTAATTTATAAATATTTTAGATAATGTTACTTAATTTAGATAATTATGTATAGAATAACAAGTAAATAATACAATTAAAAAAGAGAAAATTTATTAATTTTACCAGTGTAAATTTAATTTATATTTTGTGTACATTTAAATTATAATTATAATTATGAGCAAAATTATGAGATTTTTTTGTACTGTCATTTATTATTTTTGTTGGGAATAATTTTATTAATGCAAATTCAAAATCTATGTATATATTTAAATTATAATCATAATTATTTTACTACTGTCATTTTATAGATGGCTGGTCAAAATGATGGACGGTTTCCAGGGGGAACCACTACTCCTGTTATTGTCTAACAATGTGAGTCATATATATCATTTGATATTTTTTGGACAGCTAATCCTATGTTTTAGTTAATTAATATTAGTTAGTGTTTATTGTATATTAATAATTTAACAAAATCTATGTATATTATATTGGTAATCGCATAAAGCCTATGCGGCCAAGAGGGCTTGTCTAGCCCGACGAAGCTATGCGGCCTGAGCATCCATGGAGTTAGGGGGACCGCATAAGATCCCCTGACACAACATTCCACGTCTGTCATAAAGTTTTGACTTAGCATTTATTGCACTGAACGCCTCAAAAAACGTGAAAAAGATAGCACGCAAAAAGATAGAAAGTCACATCAAAGCATTAATGACCCTGTCAGACGTGCAGTGCTACGTAGTCACTCGTATGCGGCCTCTAGTCTAGTGACATCGTCGTCCTGCGGCCAAAGTGTCCATCAGACCCATTCCAAATGAGAGCACGTATGCGACCACGACTTTATGCGTCCACGACGGCTATGCGACTCTCAGATTGCAAGATATTTTCGTTACAATCAAAATAATCTTCACACAATTAGTGCTGACTACATGCCGAGTTGACCAAGTCACGCACATAAGGGAGATATTATCAAAAATATATCCCAACCGAGGCCACATGACAGTACGCCCGTAGTATGCGATCAATGATAGTCATCACAAACTACCTTTGGCGATCAATAGTAGTCTCCATACACTATCTATTATGACCAATTATAGTCGTCATAAAGTATCTTGGGCGACCAATGTAATCGTCGCACACTATCTATTATGACCAATCATAGTCGCCATAGACAACCTTGGGGGACCAATGATAGTCGCTACAAAATACCTATTGCAATCAAATATAGTCTCCATAGACTACTTATGCTAACTAATTTAGTCAACAAAGGTATTGGCCCGTTCCTCCCTCCAAAATTTTTTTACAACTAAGGTGACAAAGTTTTCTTGGCCAAAACTTTATAACGACAAAGATATTTTCTCGCAATAGTATAGTAGCCAAAGATCTTTAGTGACTAAAATGCTTAATTAGTTGTCCTTGACTTTGGGCCAGGAGCCCGAGGCGACGATGCTTGCGACCAAGAGATTTGGTGACAATAAACCTTAGGCAACTAATTTTGCATTTAGGCGACAAAAAATCATTTGTTGCCTAAAGTCCTTGTCCTAGTAGTGGAAGTGGCAAGTGGACCGGGCCGGTCTCAAAAGTCTTCCATTAATGACCCAGAGAAAGTTCTTATATGAGCCCCAGGTCAGGGAGCGATGACAACGCCTACACACCCATGTACTCGGTCTACCCGTGATCATAAAAAGGGTGTAAAGGTGAACCACCCCCCGCTTGACTTGCGTAACTTGATCAATCACAAGCGCAAAGTGAGGGAAGTAACTATGAAATGTGAGGTATCCTCTCCAGGGCATCACTGTGCCAACATCGTCATCAACTGCTGCAGTGCCAAAGTAGCAGTACCTGCAGACAAGCAGTCAGTATTCCAATGACTGCAACCGAGAGCACCCATCCGGCAGCATCCCGAAGAACATGTGCAAACACCAGACGAGGAGGGCCTGTCATTTGCCTCATGTTACTTTGCTTCAATATCTTCTTTAGCGAGGGGAGGTCGGAAGTCCAGCCCCTCCAATCCTTCACTCTCAACCAACGTGTCAAGGAACTGGAGGCAAGCAGCGGTGCCCACAAAAGGAGTGTTCCTGGGTACACACTCAAAAAAGAAATTATCAACTGCTGGGGGTGGCCCTCCCTCGAGACCCCAGATAGTTCTGCAAGCTGGGGGTAGTGATCCCTCAGAACTCTACAATAACCCGATGTTCCAAGGAGGCGGTGATTCCCAAGGAACCGACACTGAGATTCCTAGGGGTAGTCACCCTTCCTACGCTGGGGGTAGTATTCCCTCCTGGTCCGAAGAGGATGCAACATGCCAACTTTTTTAGAGGACTATTCACTACAAGAGTCTGAGGTGGAAAGTGCGACGTCCACTGTCCCTTCCATCTCTCCCCATACGAGAACAATATACATGGCATGGGACGATTATGAGGGCCCGACGATCGACAGTGTCTCGAGGCTCTCGAGGCTATGATGCACACCATGAGCACGTCAATGCAAGCCTTGACCCAGACATTGTTGCAGATCAAGGCAAACATAGCCTCACAAACACCAAGGGCTTCGGGTCGAGCAAGCTTGGATCCTGGGACCAACAGGGACTCAAACGCAACCGCTCCACCCGCTGGCGGTAATCACACCTTGCCCGGATCGTCTGCTTCTTCTGTAGTAGATGAAGCCCGGGAATCAATAAGGGAGATAAGAGAACTTTGAGCTTGTCTAGACTCAATGGGCAATCGGGACTCACTACGCGAGCTTGGGATATAACAACCATATCCCCTCGAGTGGAGAGATGTGTTGTATCCACCCAAGCATAGGCCCTTCAACATGACTCCATTTGACGGAAAAATATTCCCTCGTCAATACATGAGTTACTTCGAGATAGCAACAGGCATCTGCCTCACAATGATGCTCTCCTCACCAAGCTCTTTGTCGGAGCAGTGTCGGGAATGGATTTTGATTGATTTTGCAGTCTCCAAGATAATTGCATCTCGTCGTTTGATGACCTAAAAGCCTTTTCTTTGCCCGATTTTATGACGGGGAAACGACATGACGATGTCCTCTTTGATGGACATCATGCAAAAAAAGAGCCTATACGGGAGTACATCGAATGATACAGGCAAGCTGCACTGAAGTTGTCCTCCAAAAATCCTGATTCTACACTGATGGACACATGCCAGAGGAATCTACTGCCAGCAGTCTAGCTCTGGATGTGCGACACTCAGTTCAAAGACTGGATGATGTTCATTATAAATGTCATCGATGCTGAGAGGAAGGTAAAGGATGCCCGACTGCTGGGCATACAAATCTTCGTCGCTGATGATAGGGGGAAACGTCCTTACAAAAAAAAATGACAAAAGTAGCTGTGACGGCAAAGGAAAGCAGACCCTTGTTGCCAATCTAACTAAGAAGCCTGAGCTGAGGCCTGTAGGGGCTCCAAAACTGAAAAGACTTATTCTTTCAAAGATGAAGACGTCATTGCAATCTTCGATATACTAATGAAGGGCAACAAGCTTCAACTTCCCGACATCAAACATGCTGAGGAGGCAGACAAGGTCAATGACCCCAAGTACTGCCACTACCACCGGTATGTTCACCATTCGACAAAGGATTACTACACAATGAAGCAAAACATCCAGTGGCTGCTCGATTCTAAAACCCTTACCTTGGACTTTGAGGACATGACTGTTACCGCCAATATGGTATCTCTCTAGTTTGGTGACTTTCCTCTGACTGAGGTCCAAGACGGCGTGGTCCCGATCCCCAGGGCCACAATGGAGGTCGTTAATCTCCCTCCAGCTCGTGACCAAGCAGTCGGACTGGTACCTTTCAGCGCACCACCGGGTGAGGTCATGTGGATTCATCCAGATATTACTTCAGACTTGATAAAGAAAGCAGCGCCTTCCACCGTCAATTCCAAAGGACGAAAGTCCAAATCTTGACACATGGTTTCTCTACCACCGAGGAAGCCATAGCACGGGTAATTAGGTCCGGCCTTACCTACCAGCGGGACTACGATGCTCCCGACGATAGTCTGCCTCCAATCACTAAAGCTGCTATATCTAATCTGGGTTTGTCTCAACCCACCGCAGTAGACAAACCGAAGGAAAAAGAGACTCGCTTCGACAAGCCGTTGTGTAAGAAAATGTCTCAAGGGCTCGAGAAATCCTACAACTTCGATATCTTGTCACAAATGACCAATACCCCGACGAAGTTGTCACTGTTTGAGCTTCTCCGACTCTCCAAAGACACTCGTGTGAGACTCGTCTCACAGTATTCGTATTTATGCATATACGTATTTTGTGCTAGTTATTGTATTTTATTGGATCTCGAGGAAGCTCAAGAATTCTCAAAATTGAAACTTTGCTACTTGACCAATATACCGACTGTATACTACAGTATAACGACGGTATAGTGCCCGACAGATATTTGTTTCACTTTCGAGATATTTTTGAGATATTTATCTATAAATAAAACTCAAGATATTTTATTTTTCTATTTCTCTTTCCTCTTTTCTTCATTTCTCTCTCGAGCTTGGAAGCGTGGTCTTGAGACCTGGAGTGTGGTTTCTGAACCCCTTCGTGGTGGTGGACTAGAAGATTAGGCTGGAAGCTCGCGTTAGGCAAGTACACCTTGCCAATTTTGTGAACTTCTTTTACTTTCTGTCATTTTACTTTACTGGAGCTTGGTTGTTGTTATTTTGCTTAGACGTGCTTTACTATTAGTATTCATATCGTGATTTTTAGCCTAGTGACCGTCTCAGTTTAGATTTCTGGTAGAATCTTGTTCCATCCCTTTTTGGTAACTCGGTAGCGGAAACAGTATCAGAGTTGTAACCGTGAGATTTAGTCCATATTATGATACGAGAGTTACCCTAGACTTGACTTCCTGTTAGACTTGGTTCTGATAATTTTTGAGATTTAATTTGGGTCTCAAAAATCAGACTTGATTTAACCATGTTTATTCTTGGAAACCGGTATACTGAAGGTATACTACAGTATATCGACGGTAAACCAATTTTAACCGACTTGAATTTTAGATATTTTTGTGTAAACCCTATTGGAATACCGACGGTGTACTGGGTTGTGCCAACGGTATACCGATATTGCCGATATTGTTAGATATTTGTCTTGGTCGTCATACCCACGACATATTTGGCTGTGCCGATGGTATACCGATTTGTGGAACTTTATTTTTCAGTAACTTTTTGCCTACTTGGAATGGCATATCGACGGTAAACTATAGTATTTCGATGGTATACTGATTTGCTGAAATCTAGAACTTGCTATTTTTTTCATATCTCTGGACCGGTGTACCAACGGTGTACTGGACTGTACCGACGGTATACCGATCGTGCCATTTCTTTAGGAATTCTTATTTTTTTGTGATTTTATTTTGAAACTTCTGGCTTTTGCTTGGACACGCGATGACTTGATCTGATTTTGGACATGAACTTACATGGCTTCAAATGACTTGACTTGACTTTGCTTTACACGATTTTATCCGGCTTTGCCCGACTACACGTGATGACATGATTGACTGAACTTGACTTGGCATGACTTTACAAGGCTTCATCGGACATGGATTGACTTGGTTTTACTTGGTTTCTTCTGGTTGGACATGGCTTCACATGGTTGTACATGGCTTTACCTGGTTTCACATGGCTTTACCTGGATCGATATGGCTTCACTTGGCTTTACCTGGCTTCACTTGGTATCACGTGCCTTGGTTGTTGTCATGGCATACATGAGTTTGGTTGTGTAATGTATATTAAACCCTTTTATATTACTATTAGAACTTGATTTGTCTACATCATGTCTAGGATGGATTCTGCGGAATGTACACCCAGATTTATACAAGAAACTTCTAGGGGTTAAATAACTAGAGATTCACTTAGTACATGGCTAGAAATTTTCCTAGATTGCATGCAGTCTCGGTTATTCATACTGTTATCTTGAGGAGTATCCAGTAGTTTATATTGTGGCGTATCTTGAGGAGTATCTAGTTGGTTGTGTGTATGGATATCCCAGACAGACTACAGGGGCATACGATCAGAATGAACCCTATTATCGCGTTGTATTATAAAGTTAGTAATTAAGGATTGTGATAACCCTAGTTAGTTAAAGTATCAAGCCGTACTTACATAATTTGCCATGATTGATGGATGTCGGTTAGTTTAGGCTATACATGATCACATCTTTACTTTTGCGCTTGTTATTCCTTATTAATATCAGTTCAGGATATGTCTTATTTCTGGTTTTACAGTATTCACTATCCTGAGATTCTTTTATATTCAATCTTTACTTTCTAGTAGTTGTATTGCTTGTATTGTTGGTTTAAGTTCCTAGATTGGCTTCCTTTATAGTACTTGCTATTTGGGAGTTTGATCCTACTGGTTTTGTATGGCCAGATCAAGTAGCAGCACCGGAGGATCTTCCGTACTTTCCTGAGGATGGTGGCCACCAGGAGCACCAGACCGCTTGAGTGAGTTTTCTTACTTCTCCACCCTGATATACATTCTATTTTGTTGGCATTTAGCCATCTAGCACGTGTTTAGCTCGTGTTTTGGTTTGATCAGTTAGCCTATGAACATTAGCATAATTGATATATCCTAGGGTTGATCATGTATGACTCATATTCTGGCTAGTTTATTAATTCTGTGTTTACTAGCATCATAATCATCTGTATATTATAGTTTGGGATGCTTTACTATTATTTTTTAGCTGATCTTACATATTGTTATTATCCCAGTTGTTCTTATGATTGAGACACTAAGGTTTGTTGGACCTAGGCTTGACTGTTGGTTTTAGTAGTGACTCTTCATGTCTTACAGCTTTACCATATATACGTAGTATCGGAGTACTCCAAAGTATATGTAACTGGCCTTGTCTGTTCCACTTTTTAGTATTCTGGTTCTGGGGTATGATACGATTTTAGTGGTGGCCCATGCAGGTCTGTCTGAGCGAATTATGTCTGCTTGAGCAAATTTGATATGGTTTTTACAGATATATGGGGGTTGTTGCTGTTGCTAGAAGTCTCAATCCTAAAAAATTTCCCCTTGATCACTAGTAATTTATCTCCATCCCTGATTCTTGATCTGATACCTGCTTATTCGTTGATTTATCCTGTTCTTTGTTTGATTCTTGTGTCCTTAACTTTCAGGGGCATTTTCTTGTTACTATCGTCCAGATGGATCGAGTGCATCTCGAGGAGGGTCAGCATTTGGGAGCCCAGCATATTCCTGGAGATCGACCCCAACATTCAGGGGCAGAGTCCATAGTAGATCCCGAGGCAGATCGACCGACAGTACCGGTCCAATAAGCAGCATCTGTGCACCCAGTTCAGCCTGAGCAGCCAAAGGGTATTGGCCGAGTACTGATGGATGTCCTTCGAGGATTTATGACGACCCAGCAGCACCTAAGTAATGTACTCACTCAGTCAGTCCAGACATCATTGGAGCGAGGTGGTTCTTAGATCCATAATTCTACGACTAGCTTCAGGCGTCTCAATCCTCCATACTTTTATGGCACACATGACACGATTTCGTCCGATGCTTGGCTGCAGGACACGGAGGTCGTCTTAGAGGCAACAAAGACTCCGGCTAGAATGCGTGTAGCAATAGTGAGGCTGCATTTATTAGACTTGGCTCATGACTGGTGGGCAACGTATGAGGTTTATCTCACAACATCGATTCCATGGGCAGTTTTTACTGAGAGATTCCAGGAGAGGTACTTTGACGCGATGGTGCATTACGAGCTTTAATAGAGGTTTAAAAACCTTAGGAAGGAGGGCAGGACCGTCGACGGTTATGCAGTAGAGTTTACGAGACTTAGTCAGTTTGCTCCCACTTTTCTAGCAATCAAATTGGAGAGGGCAAAGAGGTTCCAGCAGGGACTCCATTTAGAGTTGATCTTGGCAGTAGAGCAACATGAGTTTTAGACCTTTGATGTGGTGATGTGAGCAGCCAGGAGGTATGAGTACACATCGCAAAAGATTACCGATCGAGTTAGGAGTCAGAAGAGGCCCAACATTTTAGGAGGGTCAGCATCCAATTCATTAGCACCAGCTCCAGGTCCAGCAGTTAGAGCCCTGCCGATTGGATCCTTGAGGAGGACAACATCATCTCAGCATTTAACCTAGATGCGTCCTCAGGAGAGGCAATCATCTTCTTATTCTTCTTCTTCTTCTTTCAATAGTTGTTTCCATTGCGATAAACCTGGACATATTATATCAGAGTGCCGTATGGCACAGGGATTGTGCTTGGTACGTGGGGCATCAGACCACATGGTCGGGATATGTCCTTAGAGAAACCAGACTGGATCATCATCGGGCCAGTCAGTTGTTCGGCCAGTAGTGTCGCAGTACAGGGCACCAGTACCAGTGCAGCATCAGCAAGTTCAGAGGCCTTTGCCTCCATAGGCTCAGGCATTCCAGCAGAGGCCACAACAGTATACACAGGTCCAGGCACAGGCGAGACCTAGAGGTCATCAACAGAGGGAACCATCACCCAGAGGGCAGGATCGAGCCTTCTTGCTATCAATAGAGGAGGCTTTGGCAGCAGGAGAGGTGGTAGCATGTACCATTCTCGTCCACTTTCATTCAGCTTCAGCTTTATTTAATTCTGGTGCATCACATTCATTTATATCTGCTTGCTTTACGACACGAGTTGGATTTGAGTCCGAGTCCTTACCTGTAAGGTTGATATACTTACTGGTAACAGTCTTTGGGAGTAGATAGAGTATATCCCTCGTGTAGAGTTATAGTGTACGAGAGAGTTTCTCGCGAGGCTGATAGAGTTTCCTATAGGCGATTATGATGTCTTCCTTGGGATGGATTGGTTGAGTGTGAGACACGCGATGATAGATTGCCATAGTGGCAAGGTTATCTTTCGTGTACCTGATGGAGAGGAATTCTCATTCTTGAGAGGTACAGTAGAGTCACCAGAGGTTACACTATTGATGGCAGAGACTGAGGAGGCACAGTTTTTCCGGGTAGTTTATGATTTTTTTGACGTATTTCTCGACGATCTACCAGGTGTACCACCAGTTAGAGACATGGAGTTCTACATTGATTTAATCCCGGGAGCAGAGCCAGTATCAGAGAGAGTTTATAAGATATTACCATCTGAGTTGGAGATCTTGTACCAGATGGTTGAGGAGTTGAGAGCCAAGGGATTCATTAGACCTAGTGCATCACCTTGGGGAGCCCTGTTACTTTTTATAAAAAAGAAGGATGGTTCATCGCGTTTAGTTATTGATTATAGAATACTAAATACGGCAACCATTAAGAACACATATTCCTTGCCCAGGATAGATGACTTGTTTAATCAGCTCAGTGGGACAACTATATTTTCTAAGATCGATTTACGGTCTGGGTATCATCAGATCAAAGTCAGAGAGAAGAATATACCCAAGACAATATTCAGATCTAGATATCGTCATTGGGAGTTCCTAGTTATGCTATTTGGAGCGACTAATACACCAACTATATTCATGTCTCTCATGAATAACATCTTTATACCTTACTTACACCAGTTTGTGATAGTGTTTATTGATGATATCTTGGTATATAGTCGGAGTGAGGAAGAGCATGAGCAGCATCTTCACATAGTTTTTCAGATTCTTTGAGAGTAGCAGTTGTACACGAAGTTTAACAAGTATGAGTTCTGGCTTGATCATATCTCATTCTTGGGACATATTATTTCTGGTGGAGGAGTCGAGGTGGATCCCAAGAAGGTGGAGGCTATTGAGAGTTGGCCAGTACCTTGTACAGCTTCAAATGTGCACAATTTTTTGGGTCTAGCAGGGTTCAAGCAAAGTTTGATTTTGGCTCCTATTTTGACACTTCCAGTGGGACCAGGTGGGTTCTCAGTATATTATGATGCTTCAGGAGTGGGATTAGGGTGTGTCCTTATGCAACATGGCAGAGTGATAGCTTATGCATCTCGACATCTTCGAGACCACGAGAAGAGTTATCCGATGCATGATCTTGAGTTGGCAGCTATAGTGTTTGCACTTAAGCTCTGGAGGCATTTCCTATATGGTGATCGAGTGGAGATCTTCACAGACCATAAGATCTTGAGATATGTATTCACACAGAAGGAACTCAACATGCGTCAGAGGAGGTATCTTGAGTTATTATCGGACTACGATCTTGACCTTAAGTATCATCCAGGGAAGGCCAATATCGTAGCCAACGTCTTGAGCAGGAGAGAAGGAACTTACTTCTTGACAGAACTGCACCATATTTTGGAGGATTTGTAGGAGATGGGTATCGAGGTAGTATTACATGGCGATATCAGTTTTATGAAGAGTTTGCAGATTCAGTCTTCTATGGATGAGAGGATCAGAGCAGAGAAGACTGGTGATGTCATATTTCTGTAGCTCAAAGCAGAGTATGAGTCAGGACGTAGACCAGAGTTGAGCATTCATGAGGATGGGACTCTCTAATTTGGGAGTCAACTTTGTGTGCCGAGAGGAGATTCGACATGAGATTATGTCAGAGGCCCATAGTTCTCAGTACTCAGTGCATCCAGGAGGGACGGAGATGTATTCTGATATTTGTCAGCACTTCTGGTGGAATGGTATGAAGATGGAGATATATCGGTTCATTTATCAGTGTTTAGTTTCTCAGTAGGTCAAGGTTGAGCATCAGAGACATGCCAGATTACTTCAGCCTATACCGATTCCGGAGTGAAAGTGAGACCATATTACTATGGACTTTGTGACCGATCTTTTTAGATCCCCGTCTAGCAGAGATGCTATATGGGTTATAGTGGATCGACTCATAATGGTTACTCAATTTTTTCCTTTCAGAGTGGGCCAGTCTACAAAGCAGCTAGCCGAGATATACATGAGACAGATAGTCAGATTGCATGGTATACCAGTCAGTATAGTCTCAGATAGAGATTCTCGGTTCACATCTCACTTTTGGCAGAGCCTACAACAGAGTCTGGGTACTAGGTTGAAGTTTAGTTCAGTCTACCATCCACAGACAAACAGACAGTCAGAGCGTACTATTTAGACTTTGGAGGATATGCTTCGAGCTTGTATACTTGATTCAGTGGATCTTGGGATGATTATTTGTATTTAGTAGAGTTCTCCTATAACAATAGCTTTCAGGCGAGCATTCAGATGGCACCCTTCGAGGCTTTGTATGGTAGGAGATGCAGATCACCGTTAGCTTGGGATGACATTGGTGAGAGGCAGATGCTTCGTCCAGAGATGATTGCTCAGTCGGTTGGAGTGATTAGGAAGCTCAAAGAGCATCTCAGAGTGGCTTAAGATCGCCAACATCATTGGGCAGATCATCACCATCGTCATCTTAAGTTCTCTGTCGGCGACCATGTATTTTTGAGAATTTTGCCTACCCGTGGAGTTGTCAGATTTGGAGTACATGGAAAGCTTAGTCCCAGATATATATGCCCGTTAGATATTCTCGAACGAGTTGGAGACGCATCATATCGTCAAGTTCTTCTACTACCGCTTTATGAAGTACATGACGTCTTTCACGTATCTCAGTTGTGCCAATTTATTCCAGACCCGAGCCATATCCTGGATCATTCTGAGTTGGTCGTTGGTACCGACCGATCATATGAGGAGAGGTTCATGTCTATTTTGGATCAGAGGGAGAATATTCTCAAGAACCGGAGTATCAGGTTAGTTCGTGTTGCTTGGGGTCATCACTCACTGGGCAAGTCAACGTGGGAGCGCGAGGACGATATGCGTACTCGTTATCTATTTCTCTTCGACTTGGGAGGTATACTTATTCGTATACCCGTGTCCTATCTTAGCTTGTGCATATGATTGATTGCTAGTTTATCTGTTAAGTCTGTTATTTTACTTTATGATTTCTTGTTGTTTATCTATTATGCTCACATGAGTTTCTTATTTATTTTTGATTTCGAGCTGGCTTTCTTTGATTTTCTTGTTAGTTATTTTGGATCCTTATGAAAATTTCGAGGACAATTTTTTTAAGGAGGGGAGAGTTGTGAGACTCGTCTCACAGTATTCATATTTTATGCGGATACGTATTTTGTGCTAGTTATTACATTTTATTGGATCTCGAGGAAGCTCAAAAATTCTCAAAATGGAAACTTTACTACTTGATCGGTATACAGACGATATACTACAGTATACCGATGGTATATTGTCCGACAGATATTTGTTTCACTTTCGAGATATTTTTAAAATATTTTTGAGATATTTCTCTATAAATAGTACTCGAGATATTTTATTTTTCTCTTTCTCTTTCTCTCTTCTTTATTTTTCTTTCAAGCTTGGAAGCGTGGTCTTGAGACCTGGAGTATAGTTTCTGAACCCCTTCGTGGTGGTGGACTAGAAGATTAGGCTGGAAGCTCGCGTTAGGCAAGTACACCTTGTCGATTTTGTGAACTTCTTTTACTTCCTGTTATTTTACTTTACTGGAGCTTGGTTGTTGTTGTTTTGCTTAGACTTGCTTTACTATTAGTATTCATATCGTGATTTCTAACCTAGTGACCATCTCGGTTTTAATTTCTGGTAGAATCTTATTCTATCCCTTTTTGGTAACTCGGTAGCAAAAACAGTACCAGAGTTGTGACCGTGAGATTTAGTCCATATTGTGATATAAGACTTACCCTAGACTTGACTTCCTGTTAGACTTGGTTATGGTAATTTTTAGGATTTGATTTGGGTCTCGAAAACCAGACTTTATTTAACCATGTTTATTCTTGGAAACCACCATACCCATGGTATACTACAGTATATTGACGGTATACCAATTTCAACCAACTTGAATTCTAGATATTTTTGTGTAAGCCCTATCAACATATTGACGGTGTACTGGGTTGTGCCGACGGTATACCGATCTTGCCGATATTGCTAGATATTTATCTTGGCCAGCATACCGACGGTATACAGGGCTGTGCCGACGGTATACCGATTTGTGGAACTTTATTTTCCAGTAACTTTTTACCTACTTGGAATGACATACCGACGGTATACTACAGTATACCAATGGTATACTGATATGTTAGAATCCAGAACTTGCTGTATTTTTTCTATCTCTGGATCGGTATACCGATGATGTACTGGACTATACCGATGGTATACCGATCGTGCCATTTCTTTAGGAATTCTTGGTTTTTCGTGATTTTATGTTAAAATTTTTGGCTTTTGCTTAGACATGCTATGACTTGACCTAATTTTGGACATAAAATTATATGGCTTCAGATGACTTGACTTGACTTGGCTTTACACAATTTTACCCGGCTTTGCCCGACCACACGTAATGACATGATTGACTGGACTTGACTTGGCATGACTTTACAAGGCTTCATCGGACATGGCTTGGCTTGGTTTCACTTGGTTTTATCTAGTTGGACATGGCTTTACATGGTTATACATGGCTTTACCTGGTTTCACATGGCTTTACCTGGCTTCACTTGGATCAACATGGCTTCAGTTGGCTTTACCTGGCTTCACTTGGTATCACGTGGCTTGATTGTTGTCATGGCATACATGAGTCTGGTTATGAAATATATATTAAACCTATTTATATTTTATTAGAACTTGATTTTTCTGCATCAGGTCTAGGATGGATTCTACGGAATGCCACACCCGAATTCATACAAGAAACTACTAGGGGTTAAATAACCATAAATTCACTTAGTACATGGCTATAGATTTTCCTAGATTGCATGCAGTCACGGTTATTAGTACATTTTATCTTGAGGAGTATCCAGTGGTTTATATTATGGCATATCTTGAGGAGTATCCAGTTGGTTGTGTGTATGGATATCCTGGACAGATTGCAGGGGCATGCGATATGAAGGAACTCTATTATCGTGTTGTATTATAAAAATAGTAATTAAGGCTTGTGATAACCCTAGTTAGTTAAAGTATCAAGCCGTACTTACATGATTTGCCGTGATTGATGGATGCCGGTTAGTCTAGGCTATACATGATCACATCTTTACTTCTGTACTTGTTATTCCTTATTGATATAAGTTCAGGATATGTCTCATTGCAGGTTTTACAATATTCATTATCATGAGATTCTTTTATATTCAATCTTTACTTTCCAGTAGTTGTATTGCTTGTGTTGTTGGTTTAAGTTCCTAGATTGACTTTTTTGTGGTAATTGATATTTGAGGGTCTGACCCCACTGGTTTTGTATGGTTAGATCCAGTAGCAGCACCGGAGGTTCTTCCGTACTTTCCTGAGGATGGTGGCCACCAGGAGCACCATACCACTTGAGTGGGTTTTCTTAATTCTCCACCCTGATGTAAATTCTATTTTATTGGTGTTTAGTCATCGAGTACGTATTTAGCTAGTGTTTTGGTTTGATCAGTTAGCCTACGGGCTTTAGCATGATTGACATATCCTAGGGTTGATTATGTATGACTCATATTCTGGCTAATTTATTCATTTTGTGTTTACTAGCATAACGATCATATGTATATTATAGTTTGTGACGCTTTACTATTATATTTCAGTAGATCTTATATCTTGTTATTATTCTAGTTGTTCTTAAGATTGAGACACTAGGGTTTTGTGGACCTAGGCTTGACTGTTGGTTTGTAGTAGTGACCCCTCATGTCTTACAGCTTTACTGTATATACAGAGTACCGGAGTGCTCTAAGTATACGTAGCTGGCCATGTTTGTCCCGCTTTCCAGTATTCTGGTTCTGGGACATGACAACTCAGGAAGATCTTGGCGAGGCATTACAGAATGATGACACCAAAACTGACACAGGTCAAGCCGCAAGCTGAGAACCCTATTGTATGCCCTAATTGCACTAATATAATGGAGGTGATACCCAACATCACGTTCTTGTAGCAGGACATGTTGTTAAAAAATAACATACATGATCGCCCTTGTATTACACATGGTATATCGATGCCATCAAGGTGCACCAGATACACATCGACCTCGGTTCATCCATCAGCATCATCTCGCGAAGTCTGCTTCAAACCCTGGGCATCCCTATGCACCTGTTGGCAACAACCAATACTTTCATCTATGGATTCAACTCTGGAAGGATCTATCCTTTGGGTAAGATTCGCTTGAAATATCATGTCAACGATTTGAAAACAGAGATCACTTACTATGTCATATACGTGGACGTATCCTACAACGTCTTATTGGGACGTCCATAGATACACGAGTACATGATCGTACCGTCAACTCTGTATCAGTGCCTAAAGTATATTAACAATTACGGTATTTTTAAGACAGAGTTTGCCGACATTGATCCTTTAAAAGGGGTCGAGGCCTATTACTCTGACTCAATCCTCTACAAGCAAGTCCACCAAGACAAAGGTAGAAATGATGCCGACGATGAAGCAGAAACTGGCACAACATCGAATAATCCCTTGACGATTTATCTCAAAGGACGTGTCCCTAACACAGCTCCTTCCCTCATAGTAAAACTCCATAGAAAGGCACATGAATCCCTGGTCATTCGCTTGTGGAGATCGAGCCGACCGCAAAAGGAGGATCCAGTATCGTCACTCCTTCCGAACCCCTGGTGGTCAAGATTTGCAGAAGACCCCCAAAGTCGCCACTCGCATTGGAGGCAGATCATATGACAAACGATCTGGGAGAATACGTATCTTCTCATGCTGACGTCCCTTCCTTGGACGATGTAATTCCTTTGGAAAATATACCATAATTTATAAATAAAGGGTTATCTTTGAACTACTCTGATGTTACCTGTCTAAGTATATTGTATTCCTTAGAGAACGATCTAGGCCTGTAACTGCATACACAGGTAACTACTACCTATACAGTAAATCAGATTCTTCCTAGCCTAAATGCCTACTTTATAGTTCCAGCGAGGAGAGGAGGAGACAAACCCATCATCTTTGGTATAGTAGAATGTCCTCAGTCCTTCATACCAGATGAACATGAACCGAAACCCGAAGGTGGTAAAATGCAGCTATATCGCTATACCTCTATAGTCAAGCACATAATCCAGAACATGGGCTATGAATTGAAGAGACAAAGGTCTGAATTATGGCAAAGGCCAGCGTCTGCCTCTGCGGCTCCTTACCCCTTCGAAAAAATTCGAAGATTATTACCATAAGACTCAGCATGGTCTGGGATATGTTACACCTTCATTAACTCTCGAAGGTTCCGAAGAGGAAGACAAACTGCATTCTCACTCTTCAGAATCCTCCACTTGGGACTCCAATACCAGCATCAAAAAAATGTTTAAGAAGATGCTATCCATCAACATGGCATCCGCTCAACCGAAAGAAGACAATGAGGACCCACTTGAACCCTTAGAGGTCGAGTCATGGGCCCAATGCCTGGACACACAGTGGGAGCTATAGTTCGAGCAACGAGAACCTCCCACTAAGGACGAAGTAATACAAGTCAATATGGGCAATGAATTCGCTGGTTATTAGTTTATTTACTTCAGCCTCTATAGCATTCATGATGTCTGGACGGAACTGTCGCTGTTTTTCCTTTACTGGCTTAGCATTTGGTAAGATGTTGAATTTGTCGACCAAGATCTGGGGGTCAAGTCCCGACATGTCTTCATAGCTCCAAGCAAAGACATCGATATACTCTCTTACAAGTTAGTTCCAGTGAGGAGGAGAGGAGACAAACCCATCATCTTGGGTAGAGTAGAATATCCTCAGTCCTTCATACCAAAATGAACAGGAACCGAACCTGAAGGTGGTAAAATACAGCTATACCGCTATACCCCTCAAGTCAAGCACATAATCCAGAATATGGGCTATGACTTGAAGAGCGACAAAGGTCTGAATTATGGTAAAGGCCGACGTCTGCCTCTACGGATCCTTACCCCTACGAGAAAATCCGAAGATTATTACCACAAGTCTCAACATGGTCTGGGATATGTTACACCTTCATCAACTCTCGAAGGTTTCGAAGAGGAAGGCGAATTGCATTCTCACTCTTCGAAATCCTCCACTTGGGACTCCGATACCAGCATCGAAGAAATGTTCAAGAAGACGCTATCCATCAAAATGGCATTCTCTCACCCAGAAGAAGACAATGAGGACCCACTTGAACCCTTAGAGGTCGAGGCATGGGACCAATGCCTGAACACACAGTGGGAGCTACGGTTCGAGCAACGAGAACCTCCCACTGAGGACAAAGTCATACAAGTCGATATGGGCGATGAATCCGCCCCTAAACCTATCTTTATCAGCAAAAGACTGTCCAGTGAAGATCGTGAATCCCTACTGCAACTCGTAAGGCAGTATATTGATACCTTTGCTTGGAGCTATAAAGACATGTCGGGACTGGACCCCCAGATCTTGGTCAACAAACTCAATATCTTACCAAATGCTAAGTCAGTAAAGCAACAACAACGACAGTTCTGTCCGGACATCATGAACGCTATAGAGGATGAAGTAAATAAACTAATAGCCAGCAGATTCATTCGTGAGGAACAACATCCAGATTGGGTAGCCAATATTGTGCCCATCATAAAAAAGAACGAAAAGATCTGGATCTGCATTGACTTTCGTGATCTAAATACAAAATATTCGAAGGACGAGTTTCCCCTCCCGATCATGGACATCATGATCGATAATACGTGTATTCGAGTGTATGTCCTTCATGGACAAATTTTTGGGATATAACCAAATTAAGATATTTCCAGATGATGAGAAGCATATGTCGTTCCGAATACCAATAGGGGTATATTTCTACACATTCATGCCCTTTGATATAAAGAATATAGGTTCTACATACCAGTAAGCTATGAGCACCATCTTTTACGAATATCTACATAAGACGTTGAGTGTTATGTTGATAAAATCACTGTCAAAAGTCCCTCCAAGGATGATCACCTCCAAGACTCGAGGACTGTGTTTGACCTGATGCGGGTGCACTAGCTCAAGATGAACCCCAATAAATCCTTTATAGGATTCTCCAGTAGAAAATTCTTGGGTTTAATCATAACTTCAAAGGGCATTTATATAAACCCTGAGAAGACCAAAGCAATCCTTGAAATGCATCAGCCGAAGAATCTCTGAGAGCTCCGCGGTCTTCAAGGGATATTGGCATACATCAGGAGGTTTATTACAAACCTCTCTGTTGTTGTTAGCCTTTCACTCAGCTTATGAAGAAGGAAGTCTCCTTCATTTAAACTGAAGAATGCCAACAAGCATTCGACGACATCAAGAGGTATCTTACAAGTCCCTTAGTCTTGGTGGCCCCCGTTGTGGGAAGACCCTTCTTTCTATACGTGCGTGCGATAGATCACTCCCTCGGTGCTTTACTAGCCCATAAGAGTGATGTAGGTCATAAGAAAGCCATCTACTATATCAGCAGAATGATAGTCGGTGCGGAGCATAAATACAATTTTGTTGAAAATGAGTGTCAAGCTCTGGTCTTCGCCATTCAGAAAACCCGGCATTATGTGTTGGGGCAAACCATTCATGTAGTTTCTCGAGTTAACCCTCTTAGGGTTCTTATGACCAAACCTAGGGCACTCAATTCTTACCTCACTATGTGGGCCATCCTGCTGTCACCATATGACATGATATTTGTCCTATAAAAGGCGGTCAAAGGCCAGGCATTGGCATATTTCCTGGTGGCCCACCCTGTACCAAAAGCCTCAAAGCTTTATAAAGAGATCCCAGATGAAGTAGCAGACTCCAATGTGATGAGCGCAAAGGCCGTTTAGCGAATGTCCTTCGATGGTGCTTCAAGAACAGGGCCCAAAGGTGATATTGTCGCTGGAGTCGGAATAATATTGTTTTCCCCAGATGACCTAGTCATCAATCGTGCCTACTCTCTCACAGAGCCGTGCTCCATGAAGGACCATAAAGCAACTCTAGAGGGGGGTGAATAGAGTGCAGCAAAATAATCTATCCAATTAAAAATTATCAGAATGAAGGCAGTTGCTAACTAACGATGTATATAAAGATAGTAAAGTAAAGAAGTAAAGTAGAGAGAGAAAGCAAACACAAATACTTAGATGTATACTAGTTTTCCTCTGAGAGGACTAGTCTAGTCTCAAGAACTTAAGCTCAGAGTTTTATCCACTATAATCACCAATAGTGAATCACAAGCTTTGATCCGAAGGCTTGTCACTTCTTTATATCACGAGATTTGATCGTCTCATAACTTCACATCTAGAGAGAGAAAAAAACTGATGGATCCAATCTCTTTACAACTCTGTAGACTTCTAGACCGAGACCGCACTTGGCACTAGGAAGGCTAAGGAGTTGCTTTTGGTGATAAAAAATTTAAGGCTCGGATGTTTGCTCACAATAGGATAGAAGGATTAAGAGAAGATGAGTGAGTAGAAATATGGAAATTTAATCCTATTTATAGTGTATTGGCAAACAGAATTCAGCCAGAATTCGAATGGAGTTTGATGGTTTATTTGAGTGAACTAGGTATTTGGGTATAGGTACTTTGATTTGCCAGTGCGACTCAACTTACATCGATCCTAGAATCAATAAATAAAAGATTATATTTGAAAGACGTAGTACATACGACATGTAACAACAGTGTTCAGTCTTCAGATTATGACATATCAATGAATAGTTTAGTTAACTATAAAAATAAAGTTGACAGAGACCGGATGGGCCAACAATCTCCCCCATTTTGATAATTTATAAACTATAAATGGTACTGCAAGTCTTTGATATGCAAGGCTCCCCCGTAACTTGTGGAGCAGTTTGATATGCTAAAGTCAACGTCTATCAAGCATCATCTTGTATGCTAGTATCATGTATGTCTTCTTCCCCATTGTTATTTGATCAAAATGGCATGCTCCCCCAAAATTGGTGAGATATTATGACAAGAAAATAAGAGAGTAAAGCATATACATGATAACAATAATAAGAACCAACAGATAATGACAAATAGCCAAAAACAAAATCTATGATTTTATTAAACTTTAGTTCTTTGAAAAGAAAGCATACAAAAAAATATGTGTAGCGGAAGTATCATAGTAGAACAACAAAAAATAATACTTAAACATTCAAAATCCATTGAGCATCTTGTTTTTATTGTCTTCATCTTCATCATTAGGTTCAACTATTCTATTTGAATTAAAGAAGGCATCAGTTGGATCCAAATATCTCTGAACATGCGGGTGATCAATACAAAATCCTGGTTGGTCTGGATTTCGGAGAATCAAAAAAGGTCCGGCTAGGTGCTTCAATAGGGTGTACTAGAAGTCTATCAAGGTATTGCTAAGAGCTTGAGTCTGAAGAGTTTGGCAGTGATCAGAAGAACGATAGCGTATATCTTCTTTGTGGAAGCGATCACGCAACAGATTAAAAATAGACTCTAAGGTTTACGGTAGCTCATCAATAGGAGGGACAGAATCAACAGGATGTGAGTTAGAGTTGGATGACGAGTTATATGGCAGAAGCATAGATGGCTCAATTCTTCGAACTCTATTGAGTGATAAAGGTTCCTCAAGATGTGGACAAGTATCCAATGGAATGTCGAAGTAGCTAAAAATGGTTGGCAAGTACACGACGTAGAGTAGTGGACGCCCTTTCTTGCAATATTAAACCATTTGAAATATGATGGTCTGGTAAACATTGAAATTAATGACAAAATGTAAGTGGTATAAAGCTGACATTTCTAAATAAGAGACCTCATCAAAGTAAGTCGTCTTAGGTAGAAAAGTTGAAAAGATAATACGATGCATTTCAAAGAAGTGACCATTCAAATATCGAGCATAAAATTTTCCAGGTGGACATTCATGAGGATGACAAAGGATATTTTTGAAGGAGTCTAGAGTTAAGTTATGTTTGAATTGAACTTGCATGATGTTGACTAGGGTTTGTCTGTCAGAAAAAATGCGTAGGATTTTACCCAAGTCGTCCACATCGATTTTAATTGGAATGCTACGAACTCTAGATAAAATAATATTATGTTCATATGCTAAGTTGCAATAGAATATTTGAATATCATTGGTGTAATCATGGGTATGGGTCACAACAAGTTCTGCAAGTTGGACCTTTTGAAGAATAGGTAGATAGTCATTGTGTTAGGAAAAAAAATAGGATGGCCAAGACAGATATATCTCTTAGAGAAGTCATTAAACCAATTATTTGAAATTTTGAGGCTTCGAAAAGTAAAACCGTCAAATTCTCCTATGTTTGGCATAATGGGACAGAAAAGAGAGTCGAAAAAGGAATCTATTTTCCTTTTAGGGGCCATTGGGGAAGGATAGAGGAAGAAAAACTAGGTTTATTTATGGAGGAGTGGATGTTTTTCGTTGGTCTGAATGAAGAGCCACGAAAGATGTATAAATATATTAGCAGAAACCCAAATTAGGAAAAAGATTAATGACATAGCATATTCTGGAATTAACCTAACCGAGTTTGGTCCGAGCTCAGCCCAAGTTCGGTCCGAATTCTGTGTACATTTATTTCTAAAATCTTAATGTAACTTTAATCGATATTATGCCTTTCTTGACTTGATATAAATGCAGAATAATAAGTGCTAAATTAAATCGTACATTTTTAAGAGTTTATATCATCTCGAAGGAGCTGTTGGGGTCGGATCCCAGCTAGCAGTGGTCTGAAGACACTTAAATACCATGTCGCTTAAGGTTATTTATACCTTGTTGACAGAAGGGCCCTTTCGGCTTGTATCCAAAAATTTTAAAACTTTTAAAAAAATTGGCAAAATTTTAAAGCATTTTATGAATCTTATATTTTATCAGAATCCAAAAGAATTAATTCTCGACTGATAAAGTTAAATCGATCCTCAGCTAAAGGTTTTGTAAATATGTCTGCTAATTGATGTTCTGTGTCAACATATTCCAAGAAAATATCTCCGTGTAATTGATGATCCCTTAGAAAATAATGTCTGATTTCTATGTGCTTAGTGCGTGAATGACATACTGGATTCTTAGTAAGATTAATGTTGCTAGTGTTATCACAGAGAATATGAATATTCTTATAGTGAAGATTGAAGTCTTCTAGGATTTTCTTCATCCACAAAATTTGAGCACAACAATGTCCTGCAACGATATACTCAGCCTCAATCATTGATAATATAATAAAATTTTGTTTCTTGCTAAACCAAGAAACTAGAGACTTTTCTAGTAAATAACAAGTGCTGCTGGTACTTTTTTGATCGACTTTGCATCCAGCAAAATCAGCATCCGAGAAATCGGTAAGGTCAAATGACATAATTTTGGGATACCATAAGCCTGCCGATAAAGTTTCTTTAATGTATCTGAAGATACGCTTAACTGTGCATAAGTGTGATTCCTTCGGATTTGCCTGATATCTAGCACAAAGACATACATAAAACATAATGTTTGGACGACTAGCGGTGAGATATAACAAACTATCAATCATACCTCGATACTTACATATGTCTGTTGGTTTACTGCTTTCATCAAGGTCAAGCTTAGGGGATGTTGCCATTGGAGTTCCGATAGGCTTTACATTGTCCTTGTCGAACTTTTTGAGAAAACTCTTCGTGTACTTAGCCTGATTAATGAAGTTTCCTTATGAATCTTGCTTGATTTGCAATCCTAGGAAGAAAGTCATTTCTCCCATCATGCTTATCTAAAATTCACTCTGCATACACTTAGAAAACTTGTTACATAGCATCTCATTAGTAGATCCAAATATGATATCATCTACATATATTTGCACTAATAACAAAGAATCAGCAGAAGATTTTATAAAAATGGTATTATCAATTTTTTCTTTTAAAAAATCGTTTCCATGTAGAAAGAAACTAAGACATTCGTACCAAGCTCGTAGGGCTTGTTTGAGTCTGTATAGAGCCTTTCGAAGCTTGAATATATGGTCAAGGTGTTTGAAATTTTTAAAACCAGGGGATTGCTTGACAAAAATATCTTCTTTTATAATACCATTTAGAAAAGCACTTTTAACATACATTTGAAAAAGTTTGAAGTTATAAAAACTAGCAAAAGCGCAAAGCATTCGGATAGATTCAAATCTAGCAACAGGAGCGTAGGTTTTATCATAGTCAATACCTTCCTCTTAGTTGTAACCTTGAGCTACGAGACGTGCTTTACGTGTAGCTGAACCATCATCATTTAATTTATTTCAAAAAACCCATTTAGTACCAATGATCATATAATCATTAGGTTTAGGAACGAGTTTCCAAACTTGATTACATTCAAATTGGTTGAGTTCCTCTTGTGTAGCAAAAATCTAAAATTTATCAGCAAAAGCTTCAACAATATTTGTAGGTTCTATCTGAGAAATAAAAGCAACATTTGCAATGGTATCTCTATTTAAGGAACGTGTACTTATAACTTTCGATACATCATATATTACCAAGTCCTCAGGATGATCTGTGCAGAACTTTAGTCTCTTTGGCAGACTTTTCGGACGAATTGCACTGGTTGTATCTTCAGATATTTTGTTGATTGCAAGTTGACTTCCTTCATCGTCACTATCGTTTTGTACTTGAGTGTTGTGTTCATCGAATGTAACATTGATTGATTCTTCAACAGTCAATGAGTTCTTGTTGAATACTCTGAATCCTTTACTTTTGGCGGCATAACCTAAAAAAATACCTTCATCTGCCTTAGAGTCAAACTTTTTTAGGTTATCTTTAGTATTGAGAATAAAATATTTGCTGCCAAAAACTTTAAAGTAACTAATAGTGGGGATTCTACCAAACCAAAGTTTATAGGGTATTTAAAACATGGCATGATGTACTTACAGCTTCAGCCCAAAAGTATTTCGGAAGGTTATACTAATTTAACATGACTATAGCCATATCGCCAAGAGTTCTATTCTTTCGCTCCATAACACCATTTTGTTGAGGAGTTCTAGGACAAGATAATTCATGAGAAAAACCATTTTTATTGCAAAATATTTTGAAATCATTATTTTTGAATTCACCTCCATGATCTCTTCAGATACGAGTAATCATGAAACCTTTTTCGTTTTAAACCTTTTTGCAAAAAGTGACAAATTTAGAGAATTTTTCATTTTTGTATGCAAAAAAATAAATTCATGTTTATCTAGAAAAATTATCAACAATAACATAAGAATAAAGCTTACCGCCAAGACTGGCGACTCTATTGGGTCCAAACAAGTCCATATGTAAGATTTGTAGAGGTCTAGAGGTACTTACAACCACTACCAGAAAAAGTCAAATTAGAGACGTAAAAAAAATGTTGCTAAATGACAAAAAAATGTCGCTAATCACTTTTAGCGACGTAATTAGTGATGATTTACAGAAGTCGGAACCTAGCATGTCGCTGAAAGGAAAAACGTCGCTAAACGTCGCTATGCCGACATTTTTTAGCGACTTAAATATGTCGCTAACTTAGCGACGTTTAGCGACGCAGCGTCACTAATTAGCGACGTTGTTATACGTCGCTAAATATCGCTAATTAGCGACTTATATAGCGACGTTACAACAACATATTTAATGACCTGACAATATAGCCATGTTAGCAATTTATGACGTACATCGACATTTTTAGCGATATATTTAGCGACGTCATTAGCGACGTCTTTTAATGTCACTAATTAGCGACGTATTTAGCGATGTATACTAATGTCGCTAAACGTCGCTAAAAACGTCGCTAATTCTATAAAAAAATAAAAAAATGAATACTTAATTGTTTCCAAACTATTATTCCTGCAGTTTATTAAATCATAATCTGTACAAATAGACCCGGAGTAACCCTCCGTTAAATTTTTGGGTTTGCCAACCCCCTTGGGTTGAACACTCAACACCGGTAAAATAACATATTTAATATGAATAATATAATAAAATTTGAAGAAAAGAAAGCATCCAAAAAATATCATCATAAAGAATACGATAAATATATATCCATACAATCTCATCCTAAATAATATAAATAATACAAATATCCAGCAACTATACTACTGCGGATCTGTATGAGGCTGACCACCGGTGCGCATGAAGGATAAGAACATCTCTTACTGCTCCCGTAAAATCGACACCGACGTCGATGGAGGAGGCAGTGGCGTCGGTGGAGTCTGTGTTGATGTAGGCGCACCAGGAGGCCGTATCCGCTCCAAGTCTGCGAGTCCCTGGTTGTAAGAATCCATGGTAGATAACAGTCTCGTACTGCTATGAACCATTAAATCCTGCATCATCGTCAGCCTCTCGCCCATGGATATCTGTGATGCCTGCAGCTCCGTGATGTTGCGGTCTGTCAAGGCTCTAAGATCATTTGTCAAATCCCGGAGCTCCGTGATGCTGCGGTCGAGCATATCGAATCATGCAATAAGCGTTGGATCGTCCGACTGCGGTTGGGACCGGGACTGCTCCTCCATCCTTTGCAGCAACTCATCACGGAGAGACGTAATGTGATGGTCAACGGCCTCCTGGACTCTGGCCGACGACTACGAGGGCTGTGTGGAATGTATAATTATCGGGAAGGCCCTAGATGACTGCAACACAACCATGGTGCCATAGTATTCCGTACCATAGTATGTACCCCTCTAGAGACCACCAGCTGAGGTCATCCCAGGTCGTCTGCCGACGGAGCTGGAGCAGGCTGCGAGGAAGTATCAGCCTCTTCAGCTGTAGGTGCACTAGCAGTCGTCCGCTTACGCAGCCTAAGATACTCGGCCTAGAAAGGTTTGGAAACTTGATAATTGACTAAGTTATATTAAAATTAACACAAAGTAAAGTAATACTTGCATAGGTCTGCGAGGCCTTCTCATCAATGAGATTTTCGTCCTTGCGATGGGTGGCCAAGAAGATGGTCACCATGTTTGCATTCTCACCCCTCTGTACATGTTAAAAATATATTATTTAGTAATAAACTTAAACATTTTTATCGTACTTATATTAAAATAATATATCTTAAATAAAAAATATACCAAATGACGAAAATGTTTCGTCATCGGAATCGAGCCACCACACCACTTGGCAGCATTCCGCCTAGCCTCCTTGGCCTTCTCAGACCTTTTCTTGTAGCTCGGATCGTCAAATCTAGCCCTCATCATAGTCCACTGCTCAGGCGTGATCCAACCTTGGATCGGTTTTCTAGCACGATCATGAGCCTTCTGGTCATCCAGAGCATCTCGGGTAAGCTTGGCGACAACGGTCGGAAACAGCCGCTCGATCAACTCGGCCCGGTACGAAGGATAGAAATATGTTTTCTACAATAAATAATTTAGTAAGTGAGCATCACGGATAAGTTATATAATATACATAAATTAAAGAATTTATTTAATATACTTTTACTTGGAAGTGCGCAAACCAGAATGCCTTTCTCTCCTCCGGAGCTTCAGAGTAGTTGATCCAAGGGCTACCGTGGTTGTTCCTCAGAAATAGGCCCAAGCGTCTCTGAACCGACGATGGACAATATCTATATAGAGATAATTATTTTTATCAAAAAAGTTAATATATGATGAAAAAAGAAATACACGATAAATATGATGCTAAACCATCTAATTGACTTACTTTGTACCATCGTCCTAAATCTCTGTCTTTGCCTCCTCCGGAGGTGCGTATGGAGGATCTTGCTGATGCTGGGACAACGTGGGCATGACCTCCTCGACATGCTCATCTGTCTCCATGGTTCCGTCAGTAGGAGGAACGCTGGACGAGGGAGTACTATCACGCCTGGAACTACTTGTCCCAACAGTCGAAGATGTGAGTGATCGATATACTGGAGTACTGGGCGACGATAATCCAAAACCAATAGTAGGCAGTATCGGAGGAGAACTCTGTCTACCTCAGGACCTGCCGAATCCTCCGCGTCGTCCTGTCATACCTGATAACAACATATGATGAATATAGAAAAACATAAATATATAGTACATTCTACAGTTAAAATATGATGCATATCTTACAACATTCTACAGTCAAAATATAATACATATATTCGTTAAAATAGTACATTCTACAATCAAAATATAGTTACATTCTACAGGCAAAATATCTTATTTTCAATCATCTTCAGAAAATTTATCTTGTTCGCCTTCCTCGTCCTCCTCTCCCTCTTCCTCCTCCTCGTCTTCACTTTCATCTACTTCGTCTTTGTCTTCGTCTTCCTCTTCGGATAATTCTACATCTTCTACATTATTACTCATGTAATGAGTAACTTTCGTTGAGTTCACATCTACAATATTTGTTACAAGAGGTAGATCGTCCTCCTGATAAGCTATTTTGTCAATGTCAAAGGTATTTCTAGTTTTAGTCTTGCATACTCCCCACCAATCCGACCTTGTTGTCCCCCATTTAGGATAAGTTGTGAAGTATACGAGCTGAGCCTGACTTGATAGGACAAATAGTTCGTAGCCTTGATATCTATGCTTGTAGTTTATATCCACAAGGCCATGCTTGTCAATTTTTTAACCTTGATCTTGAATCAGATCAAACTATTCACACTTGAATAGCACGATATTAGCAGGTTCTGTGCCATAATTATATATCAAATCCACAATCTCTTGTTAGTTGCCAAAAAAATCATTGCTTGGATCGACGTCTTTATAGTTCGAAGATTTGATACACAAACAACTATTTTTCGTCGAATCAAGATCCAGAAAGCTGTCTCAGATAGGAGCATTTATTGACTTGAACCTGAACCCATTCACAAAAAAACTTGGCCATATTTTAACGGCAGTAATTGGTCCATTGACAAGAGTTCTAATAGATTCAGTCTTGGGTGTTATTAGACGATCGACCTAAATACCAAAGTAACGATAGTAAGTTATTTATTTTACAAGTATAGAATTAAAAAGTAATTATCAAGCATCTTACATATACGCTCAACCAAGAAGGAAAATGGCATCTTATTTCTTGTTCTACTTCTTCATCTATTATGTAGGGTCTAAACGACCTCAACTCATCATTATATGTGCTAAAAATAATGAAACAACTGCTGATTAGTAGCATAATAGTAGCTTATACTATTATATTGAGATGATGTAAACGTGGACGTATTAATTACTTACCCCTCTAGCTTTTTCACTTTATCCTTGTCATAATTGAGTAATATATACAACTGAGCAGCCCTTAGCTCGTCGTCATTCAAATATCGCTTCTTTATTTTTCCCAAAGGCTTTCCGGACGTATTGAATACTTTGAGTATTGCATCATTAGATTCCTGATATCCGTCGTCGTTTCTCGGAGCTTTCGTTCTATTAGTAGCAACATGTGGTTTGAAATACATCGAGCAAAACTTTATAATCTTCTCGAGAACATAAGCTTCACAAATAGAGCCCTCAACCCGTGCCTTATTTTTTACCTTTCTCTTTAGGTGATTCAGATGCCGCTCAAAGGGGTACATCCACCGATAACCGATAGGACCACCAACACGTGCCTCATAGGAAAGATGAATTAGCAAATGCTCCATAGAGTTGAAGAATCCAGGAGGAAACACCTTTTCGAGCTTACATAGTGTTACTGCAATGTCCTTCTTTTGCTTTTTTAGACGATCGACGAGCAACTTAGTACAACAAAGAACTCTGAAGAATATGCTGAGCTCTGTCAATGGATCCCAAATAACTTGCAGTAAAAATTTCCGAAATACAATCAAAATTAACCTCTCCATAAATACGTGACAATTGTCAAATCCTGGAGCTCCGTGATGCTGCGGTCGAGCATATTGAATCGTGCGATGAGCGTTGGATCGTCCGTCTGTGGCTGGGACCGGGGCTCCTCCTCCATCCTTCGTAGCAACTCATCATGGAGAGACACAATCTGACGGTCAACGGCCTCCTGGACTCTGGTCGACGACTGCGAGGTATGGAATACGCAGCTGTCGGGGAGGCCCTAGATGACTGCATCGCAACCAGGGCGCCATAGGATTTCTTACCATAGTACGTACCCCTCTGGAGACTACCAGCTGCGATCACCCACAGGTCGTCCGCCGACGGAGTTGGAGCGGGCTGCGAGGAAGTACCAGCCTCTCCAGGTGTAGGTGCACTAGCAGTCGCCCGCTCACGCAGCCTAAGATACTCGGCCTAGAAAGGTTTGGAAACTCGATAATTGCCTAACCTATATTAAAATTAACACAAAGTAAAATAATACTTACATAGGTCTGTGAGGCCCTCTCGTCAATGAGATCTCTGTCCTTGCGATGGGTGGCCAAGAAGACGGTCACCATGTTTGCATCCTCACCCCTCTGTACCTGTTAAAAATATATTATTTAGTACTAAACTTAAATATTTTTTCCTATTACCATTTTATGGTACTTACATTAAAATAATATATTTTAAAAGAAAAAATATACCAAATGACAAAAATGTTCCATCATCAAAATCGAGCCACCACACCACTTGGCAGCATTCTGCCTAGCCGCCTTGGCCTTCTCAGACCTTTTCTTGTAGCTCGGATCGTCAAATCTAGCCCTCATCGCAGTCCACTACTCAGGCATGATCCAATCTTGGATCGGTTTTCCAGCATGATCACGAGCCTTCTGGTCATCCAGAGCATCTCGGATAAGCTTGGCGGCAATGGTAGGAAAGAGCCGCTCGATCAACTTGGCCCGGTACGGAGGATAAATATACGTTTGCTACAATAAATAATTTAGTAAGTGAGCATCACAGATAAGTTATATAATATATATAAATTAGAGGATTTATTTAATATACTTTTACCTGGAAGTGCATAAACCAGAATGCCTTCCTCTCCTCCAGAGCCTCAGAGTAGTTGATCCAAGGGCCACCGTAGTTGTTCCTCAGAAATTGGCCCAGGCATCTCTGAACCGACGATGAATGATATCTATACAGAGATAATTATTTTGATCAAAAAAATTAATATACGATGAATAAAGAAATACACGATATATATTATGCTAAAACATCTAATTGACTTACATTGTACCGTCGGCCCAAATCTCTGTCCTCGTCTCCTCCGGAGGTACGCATGGAGGATCTTGCTGATGCTGGGATAACGTGGGCATAACCTCATTGACATGCTCATCTTTCCCCATGGTTCTGTCAGCAGGAGGAGCGCTAGACGAGGGAGTACTATCACGCCTGGAACTACTCGTCCCAACAGTCGAAGATGTGAGTGATCGATATACTGGAGTACTAGGTGACGACGATCTGGAACCAACAGTAGGCAGTACCGGAGGAGCACTCTGTCTACCTCGGGACCTGACGAATCCTCCGTATCGTCCTGTCATACCTGATAACAACATATGATGAAAATAGAAAAACACAAATATATAGTACATTCTACAGTCAAACTGTGATGCATATCTCAAAGCATTCTATAGTCAAAATATAATACATATATTCGTTAAAATAGTATATTCTACAGTCAAAATATAGTTATATTATAGTCAAAATATGATACATATCTCAAAGCATTCTACAGTCGAAATATAATACATATATTCGTTAAAATAGTATATTCTACAATCAAAATATAGTTACATTCTACAGGCAAAATATTTTATTTTCAATCATCTTTAGAAAATTTATCTTGTTCGCCTTCCTCGTCCTCCTCTCCCTCTTCCTCCTCCTCGTCTTCACTTTTATCTACTTCGTCTTCGTCTTCGTCTTCCTCTTCGGATAATTCTACATCTTCTATATTATTACTCGTGTAATGAGTAACTTCCATTGAGTCCACATCTATAATATTTGTTACAAGAGGTAGATCGTCCTCCTGATAAACTATTTCGTCAATGTCAAAGGTATTTCTAGCTTTAGTCTTGCATACTGTCCACCAATCCGACCTCGTTGTCCCCCATCTAGGATAAGTTATGAAGTACATGAGCAGAGCCTGACTTGATAGGATAAATGGTTCATAGCCTTGATATCTACGCTTATAGTTTATATCCACAAGGCCATGCTTGTTAATTTTTAACCTTGATCTTGAATTAGATCAAACCATTCAAACTTGAATAACATGATATTAGCAGGTTCTGTGCCATAATTATATGTCAACTCCACAATCTCTCGTAAGATATCAAAGAAATTATTATCTGAATCGATGTCTTTGTAGTTCGAAGATTTGATACACAAATAACTGTTTTTCGTGGAATCAAGATCAAGAAATCTGTCTCTGATAGGAGCATTTGTTGACTTGAACCTGAACCCATTCACACAGAAACTTGGCCATATTTTAACGACAGTAATTGGTCCCTTGGCTAGAGTTCTAATAGATTCAGTCTCGGATGTTATTCGACGATCGACCTAAATACCAAAGTAGCGATAGTAAGTTATTTATTTTACAAGTGCAGAAATAAAAAGTAATTACCAAGCATCTTATATATGCGCTCAACCAAGAAGAAAAATGGCATCTTATTTCTTGTTCTACTTCTTCGTCTGTTATGTAGGGTCTAACCAACCTTAACTCATCATTATATGTGCTGAAAAACAATAAAACAACTGCTGATTAGTAGCATAATAGTATCTTATACTATTACATTGGGATGATGTAGACGTGGATGTATTAATTACTTACCCCTCTAGCTTCTCCACTTCGTCCTCGTCGCAATTGAGTAATATATACAACTGAGCAGCCCTTAGCTCGTCGTCATTCAAATATCTCTTCTTTATTTTTTCCGAAGGCTTTCCGGACGCATTGAATACTTTGAGTATTGCATCATTAGATTCCTGATATGCGTCATCGTTTCTCGGAGCTTTCGTTCTATTAGTAGCAACATACAGTTTGAAATATATCGAGCAAAAGTTTGTAATCTCCTCGAGAACATAAGCTTCACAAATAGAGCCCTCAACCCGTGCCTTATTTTTTACCTTTCTCTTTAGGTGAATCAGATGTCGCTCGAAGGGGTATATCCATCGATAACCGATAGGACCACCAACACGTACCTCATAGGAAAGATGAATTAGCAAATGCTCCATAGAGTTGAAGAATCCAGGAGGAAACACCTTTTCGAGCTTACATAGTGTTACTGCAATGTACTTCTCTTGCTTTTCTAGACGATCGACGAGCAACTTAGTACAACAAAGATCTCTGAAGAATATGCTGAGCTCTGTCAATGGATCCCTAACGACCTGCGGTAAGAATTCCTGAAATATAATTGGAATTAACCTCTCCATGAATACGTGACAATCGTGGCTCTTCATACCCGCCAGTTTATTCTCCTTGAGTTCGACGCATCTTCTCAAGTTCGACACATACCCGTCTAGAAACTTTAGACCCTGAATCCACCTACAAAGTCTCCCTTTATCCTCTTTCTCCAGTGAGAAAACTGACTTAGGTTGCTTTAACTTTCTATTCCCCCCTCTATTAAATGCAACGCATGACGTCTACATATTTCTTCTAAGTCCAACCTGGGATTCAGATTATCTTTCGTCTTCCCCTTTACCTCCATTACAGTATTAATTATGTTATCAAATACATTCTTCTCGATATCCATGACATCAAGGTTATGTCTGATCAGATTGGTGCTCCAATATGGCAGATCCCAGATTATACTCCTCTTCGTCCAGTTATGGGTGCGACCAAATCCGTCACACTTGTACCCCTTAGCAGACTCTTCGATAACACTTGGTAAATCTTTTACCTTTTCCCATATCGTGTATCCGGGCTACCTTGGCGGTGGATTGGCCTTCTCCATAACTCCCGTACGAAAAGCATTCTGGTTCCTCCGGTACGGATGATCCTTCGGCAGAAATTATCGATGACAATCAAAGAAGCACATTTTGTCTCCGTGTTTCAAACGGAAAGTCTTAGTACGGTCCATGCAATATGGACATGAGAGACGACCATGGGTGTTCCATCCCGATAATATTCCATAGGCCAAAAAGTCATTGATGGTCCACATAAGTGCTGACCTTATCTGAAAATTCTGCTTTCTAGAAATATCGTATGTGTTGGCACCTTCTTTCCACAGTTGATTCAACTCATCTATCAAAGACTGTAAATATACATTGATGTTCCTCTTTGGATTGTTCGGATCCGGGATAATAATAGTTAGGAACATATATGGAGTCTTCATGCACATCCAAGGCGGTAGATTGTACGGAGTGACGATCACAGGCCAACACGAATACTGGAAGCTCGAAAATCCAAATAGGGTAAAACCGTCAGAGGATAGCCCCAATCTGATATCACGTGGATCCGAAGTAAAATGTGGATACTCTCGATCAAAGTGCTTTCATGCTTCTATATCGGATGGATGATCCAATACTCATTCGATCTATTTTTGCCTGTGCCAACTCATATTTTCTGCAGTCTCCTTAACCATAAACAACTACTGCAACCGCGGCGTCAAAGGAAAGTAGTGTATCGAATCGGTAGGCTTTCTTGCACTGACAGACTTTCCTCTAACAGTGGCCTTGTAGCGATCAGCACCACAGAATCTGCACGCATCTTCATCATTGTCGTCTTTGTAGTACAACATGCACCCGTTGCGACATGCATCAATTTTCTCGTATCCCATCTAGAGCGATCTCACCATCCTCTTAGATCAATAGAAGTCTTTAGGCAACTTTGCACCCTCGGGTAAGATCTCTATAATCAAATCGATCAGTCGATTATTGCATTCTTGCGACATGTTAAAATCGGACTTGATGCTCAATAATCTTGTAACCACCTCCAACGGTGAATGATCCTCATAACCAGGATATAGTGGAGTCCTTGTATTCTCTAGCAACTCCATAAACTTTGCAGCATCGACATTCGATGTCTTCTCAGCTGCATCATAATTGTCCGGATTGCAACTAGGTTCCACCGTATCATAATTATTCGGATTGAAACTAGGCCCCACCGCATCATAAACCATGTTCACCCACCCGTTGTCGAAAGCATCATAGTTATGGACATCCATATACGGCTCCACATAATGCTTCGACTCCGATGCTAGAGACACAAGTTCTCCGTGCGTGGTCCACTGATAGTAATTTGTCGTGAAGCCCTTTGAGTACAAATGATATGTGACTTCCACTTTTGGATGATATTTTCTGTTGCGATATCTCACACACGAACACTTAATTTTGGTACCGTCCATGTATTGGGGGAACGCCTTGGCGAATGGCAGGAACTATTGTACACCCTCAATAAATTTATCCCGCACTCTGCACATGTCATCAGGATGACGGTTGTACATCTACGAACGATGACGCAGATAGTAATTCATATCCATTTCTAGATACTTCTATAAAAATGACAGTATATATCATATAAATCATTATATACAGTGGTTTGTCACCTAACTTTATAACTTAATCGTACTATAAAAATTATAACTGATATAATACATTCTTTCATTTATTAAAGTCTAAAATAAGCAATATTCAAAATAACTAACCATTTAGACTAACACATACACCTATCAACTAACAGTTATCAAGTATTAACTTACCTACAAACTAAGAACAATACCCAACTAACATGTAACACTAACCACCCTTTAACATATAACTTAACATTTACTAACAATTGATACTACATCATGGCCTCTAATTCGAATACCAAACTAAAAGTCATATCTAATTATCATACTCCTACAACTAACTAACACTAACCTTCACCATATACTAACCATCATCAATCATCTAACTAAGTAACTAACTAACCTGATTGAACATCAGTACACAATCCTCATTGAGTTTAGTCCACACCGTCCAGTGGACCAAACTTTCCAACCTAATCAATTTCTTACCTTAACCCAAATTTGTGGCAAACCCGATCCTCCAATATTATTTAATTGCATTTGCCTACAATTGTGCTGGCTCGAAGACTGCCAAGAGCAAATGTGCACACCAGGTATTTGTGGTATTAAACGAAAGAATGAAAGTGTATTTCAATGACAGGGTTTATACGAGACCCGTGCCCTTTGGTTTACAAACAAACTTGTACAATTCAATCCTATACGAGGATGCGGGAGTATAATTTATTTAATCTGGGTATAAATTGCTATAGGTGTCTGATCTGCAGTCGATCACTTTAGCCCTTGGACTACACGATGTTGAAGAAGTGCCGTGGAAGACGGGTAGCGGCTTCGAAGGTTGCGAAGGAGGGTGGATGCACGGTGCCAAAGCCGTCGACCCCTACTCTTTGCCTGAGCTCCGGACTCTTCTCTCCTTCTCTCTCTCTCTCTCTCTCTCTCTCTCTTTTTACCAATTCTCCGACCTGGTTCGATCTTTCAAATTGTCGACCTTGTTCCCCATTGATAGGGGTCTCTATTTATAGAGTTTTGGTGACAGTGACCACTCCGTCGATGTAACAACCGAGGAATGGACAGTACAGCACCCTTTTACACAACGGTTAAAATAACCAATGCCTGCGCATAAATGACCTTTTGAGTGAGCATGTGACACGTGTCCAACTAAGGGGACAAAACGCGTATATCTGCTGCGAAGATCACGGCGTAGAAGCCACGTAGGTAGGTATCTCTTGTGTAGAAGAGGTTGGCGTAGAAGCCAAATGACTGTCACCCCTGGCGTAGAAGCCAAAATAGGCATAGAAGCCGAACAGGCGTAGAAGCCGAATGGGCATAGAAGCCGAACATGCATAGAAGCCGAACAGGCATAGAAGCCGAATGGTCGTAGAGACTGAGTGGGCGTTTGAAGCCGAATGAGCACAGATCCTGAATGGGCGTATAAGCCGCTGCGTACCGTGCCAGAGTGTTGATGTGGACGTCTTCGCCGGAATTACGGCTTTCGAAGGTGTAATCAAATCTCTTACAGAGATTTGTCACCATCTTGTGCATTAAATGCGGAGACGTGTTTTGAAGGTCTGCAGCCCTTCTGTGCATCCGTCGCAGAGACGTGTCTTAAGGGAAACTGTCACCGCTCTGTGCAATTTGACGTAGAGACGTGCCTCGGGCCTTGTACGAAGTGCAGCTTTTGACGTGGCAGGCAGTTTGTCTACTGCGGAGCGTAAAATAGCTCATGTTTGCCTGTGTAAAATGAGGCGGCGTATTCCCTTGTACGCGAAAAAGCGGTTTACGCTGGGGGGACTTTGGTAACCGACGGTTTGGTGATATCTTAATCAAATCCTCTGCATTAAATGCCGAGATCCGCCATCATACTGTGGGGCACGTCCCGAGGGGTCTGCCATCATTTCCAGCCGTCGTCTGGGTAGCCGTGCAGCACTTTTTGTCAGGAGTCAGAGGCCAGGTTCACTGCGTGACTTGACAGGTTCATTTCGGGAAAAATGAAGCGTTCCTCGTACGCATTAACGCTGCTTTGAGAGCGGCTGAGTTTTAAGCCATGGAGGCGATGAAGAACTCTGTCTTACGCTGGAGCGGCCTAGACGTACTGCACTTACGCGGATGGTCCTTTGAGCTTATACTTCATGCTGTGTTTTAGCGGAAAAAGCTCTGTTGCACGCTTGATGGCTCTGAAGGCCTCTGTTTACGCTGCTCTGCATCAAGAGGCTGCGTAGGTCCTCCCAGCTTATTTTTCATGCTTCTACAAGACCCCCTTCAAAGCTTTTAAATTCCTCGGAATTTGAAACGCTTTGAATGAAGCATGAATGGTCCCTCGTGACTCGAAACGTTTCTGAATGGAGTGCTGAAACGGTCGATGCGGACTTTATGGCAGATTTATTGGGGACCGTTGTAATCTCTTTTGCCTATAAAAAGGCTGGGGGGGTGAACCTGTTCTCACCACATTCCCATCACCATGCAGAGATGATCGCCGAAGTTCGTCGGGTCGACCTGAGGAAGAAGGAGATCATGTTCTTCCAGCATGTAGGGTGCCAAAAAAGACGACGTCTTCGAGCAAATGTCCACTGCAACGATGGGTCATAGAAGGATATCTTAGCCTCCCTTGCTCGGGATAATCAACAACTTTGTATGGATGTCCTTTCAGGAGAAGGGAAGGGTCATATTAGACCACACTGCTTGCAAGCGGTGTCTTCTCCTGTTATACTCTCGGGGATGAGAGAGAAGACAAGCTGTAGCAGCCGTCTACCAGGACTGAGTTGGGTTTAATACCTCAACCCAATCTGCCGTGGCGCACGGAGCATGGGATCTGCATAATTTATGCAAGCCCCAACTCTGTCGTTCTCTCGCCACTGATTATCTCCTTCGAAGAAGAGGAAGACCTGCACCGATGCGAGAACCCGGTAGAACGGATTCTGGGGGCGATCTTCCGACGACGAGGGGGTATCTCCTTTGTAGACGGAGTTTTCCTCAGATGTAATCATGAAAATGAAAAGAAAACCCTTGTAGATTGGATTTCCCTCATATGTAATCATGACTTTAATCTTTAATAAAATCGTCTTGCTTCTTCATATGATCATCTTGCCATATGTTGCTGTGAAGTCTGAATATGTGTAGCTTCAACACATCTGAATCTTTACGCCGACTCTGTAGAAAGAGTGCTAGGTCCTGTCCTTTACGCATAGCGAATAGTCCATAGAACGCTGTAGAGCATTTTGAACATTTTTAGAACTGTCCTGTTGCTAGGACCGAGGAACCGCTGTAGAGCATTTTGAACATTTTTAGAACTGTCCTGTTGCTAGGACTGAGGAACCGCTTAGAGCTCTGAACTTCTGATAAACAGAATTTTTGTTCAGACTTCGTCTTCAAGAATGACTTCCCGAGAAATCCCTTGGAACAGGGTCGAGAAATGGCTGTCTAACTGAGTTGCCATCTTTTGATAGACGAGATAATCAGACTGGAGTCTGGATGAACCTCCAATTTTGGACCCAAGAAGAATAATTTCTCAATGTTTGAACTCTATATGCTTCGGGTACTTGGGATGCTTTGGGTCAAGAACGAGTATCTTCTGTGTTGAACTCTTTGCAATTGACCGCTTTGGGGACTGTTTCGAATATACGAAAAGTCGTGGAGCGCGAAATCATCAGTCTGTAACCTCTGGGCATAAAATACCATCGAGCACGGAATCGTAGACTTGTGGTTCCTGAGTGTGAAGTCGTAGGTTTGTTGCCTCTCGAGCATAAAAGCTACCGAGCACAAAGGCATCCGGGCATAAAACCATAGACTTTTAGCTGTCGAACGTAAAGCTGTAGATTCGTAGCCGTCGAGCGTAGAAAGCTCCTTTAGCATAGGACTGAAGATCTGTAGCCTGTGAGCGTAGAACACCATCGAGCGTAAAATCGTAGACTTATGGTTTCTGAGCGTGAAGTCGTAGGTTTGTTGCCTCTCGAGCACAAAGGCATCCGGACATAAAACCATATACTTATAGCTGTCGAACGTAAAGCTGTAGATTCGTAGCCGTCGAGCGTAGAAAGCTCCTTTAGCGTAGAACTGTTTGATTTGTAGCTCCTGAAAAGAAAATTTCTTCGAGCGTGAAGTTTGCGGATCTGTTGCCTCTGAGCGTAAACTGAGCGCCACCGAGCGTGAGATCGACGATTTGGTATCTGCTGAGCGTAAAGTCGTAGGTTTGTGGCCTCTCGAGCATAAAAGCTACCGAGCACAAAGGCATCCGGGTGTAAAACCATAGACTTGTAGCTTGCGAGCGTAAAAACCGTAGATCCGTTGCTGTCGAGCGTAGAAAGCTCCTTTAGCGTAGAACCCGCTGAACCGTTTTGCACGAAAAAACCTTTCAAATTCGCTGACTGTCCGTCTTCCAAGGGTAGTGGGCTGACGTAGCATCCAATCATAACCAATCTGAGAGATTTTGTTAGGGTCTCGAGGAGTTCGTCCGAGGATTCGAGGAGTCAACCCGGACTATATATACCCCAAGTTTTTTGAGAGAAAAACTTTTTATCTGTCTTCTGCGAAAGAGAGCTTTTGACTGTTCGAGTTTTTCTTCGTTCCTTCTCCGAGCACTTCGAGTCTTCAGAAATGGCGCCGAAACAAACCCCCTCCGCTAAGGGAAAGAGCATAGGTTCTTTATCTCATTCTTCTGCCCCAGCGAGGGAGTCTCTGGTCGGTCAAGGCGAACTTCCTGCCGAGCAAAGTATCCCGCCGACGAGCAGCGCACCCGGCCTTAGAGGTAGAGCCTTTGTGGTGACAAAAAATGACGAAAAATCTTTCGCACACGTTGAACGTGACCGCGCTAGGTCATCTTCTGTGCTGATAGCCTCTTTGGAGGAAGATGATGCACAGAGGCGTTTTCATCTTTTACGCCCATATTTCTAATGTGCCAGCGTAAAGACTCCATATTTTCGTAGCCCTGAGCGTAAAAGCTCTGGCTACCGAAAGTTAGCGTATATCGTAAAATTTAAGTTTTACGCTTGTGGAGGGGACTTCCGGCGTAAAATAACCAAATGGTTACGATCCCGCGTAGAGCACAGACTGTCGTTTCTTTGGTCCTGTACGTTTGTGCAAGATTTGTAATGACATATTTCCCTTGCACTTTTGCAGTTGATCTGGGCGAGTCTCCACTGGCCGAGGTGATGGGATCCGCTGCCGGGATGCTGCACTCGAATTATCTGGAGGATCTGTCCCACGTGGCATTTCCCATCTCCAGACCCCAGTATCCTGAGGGAAGGGGGTTTCTGATATCGGTTCAGGGCGAGCAGACGCTGCTGAGCATGATTAATGGCGAGCCCCCTGACCTACGTAGACGGGGAGTAGTACATAAAGCCGGCTTTCCTCTTTGGGGACATGATTGACAAACAGTCCCAGACAAGGCCCAAGAGGGAGCCCTGGGTCTTCCCTGCCGGGAATTTGGTTTTGTATTTGCCAACGATGCCGAGGGATTATCCCATCTCGGCCTTCTTCCATGCGACGCATCCCAGGAAGATGTCGTGGATGCTGACTCCTGATCTTCACGGTAAGCCGGGGAAGATCTTTCATCTCAAAGGAGCTGACCGGGGGTCGTTTGTCAGTCGCCCTTCCGGCTTTGTGACGTTGTTCCGGGGACTGTGCCCGGGTAGTTTCCCGAGTGAAGACAGCTCGGTGATCCAGCCGGTCCAATTGCCGACCTTCTGCAACGACTTCATGGGACGAGGCGGGGTATATCCCAAGGAGAATCCTCGGTGTAATGGGTGGATCGCCCCAACAAACTCCCGATGGACATGCCTAGTGGGCTGGGCCTTGAAGCACTTCCGGAGGGAGCTGGAGGTCATTGGGCTATATGCCGCTGTGAGTGCGACGAGCGTTGGGTTGCCTCCGAACCCTAACTTGTTCCTGGCGCTGATGGAGCGGTACATTCCGCTCACTGGGAACTTTGCCACTCCATGGGGGAGTTGGGATTGGCGCTCCACGAGATGGCAGTTGTCTCGAGACTGCCGATGGGGGATACCCCCTATGAAGAGTATGTTCCCACCAACCGGGAGTTGGAGGATTTGGACCCTCGGGTGGCGAAAGTATATCAGGAGCTGATGTGTCAATACTTTGCGTGCACCGCTTTTTATAACGAGCCTTCTGATTTGGCTCATACCACCAAGTGGATGTCCTACCACTTCTTTCACCGAGCTAGGGCTGCCAAGTCGGAGAAAGCCTCGGGGGGCAAAAATGAGCCCATGAACTGTTTGGGCGTACTTAGCGCCCAGGTCGTCGAGGGTCTTATGGAGGAGGCCGCAGCTCCGGATCAAATTCTCGTCGAGGGGGTAGGAAAGTACCCCGAAGGTACTAAGGCCTGTAGTTACTTGAGGCGCTGTCGCCGGCCTCTGTCTAAGGAAGCCCAGTTGGCTGGTTTCCTCTCCATATGGATGCGTCGAGTAGTAGTGCCCGGCACAGCGTCCGCGGACCGTATTCACCGGAACATCCTGTGGCCGGTAGTACGCCTGGTGTTCGGGGCAAGACTGGGCTTGCTTCCCGCCATGGTGTGCCGTATACAGGCTGGCTTGAGAGCCATAACTGATGGGTTGCTCGTTGACGAAGCTCGGTGTGAGAGTTTTCCCAGGGTGGAGTTACCATACCTATACTTGATGGGATGGTTAATTCTCCACAATCCCCGGGTGATGTCTCCTGGCTCCGGTAGCAGCTCGGGGGGTATATTCTTGCTGAATTACAAGGATTCCTCCTGGAATGTGAACACGGTCTTAGACTGTCGGCTGGTGTTGAACCTCAGCCACGGCTGGAAGATCCTCTGCATTGTCCCCTCCGTTCATCGCAATCAATCAGGGGTGCGGCTTGAGGATTCAGGTGGAGAGAAGACCGACCTTTCCCCGGAAGCTTTTAACTGGTTGGTCTGTATTAGACCCTCCCATATGTTGTATAGGAGCGAAGACCATTGTTTCTTCGAGCCCTACTTGCCTAGTCGGTTTGCCCGGCAGTTTGTGTACGATCAGTTGCACGTGGGCAATGCCGTCACCAGCTTTAGGTCCAGGGGCGGACTCATTGATGGAGCCAGAGGGTGGCGGTATTTTATCATGGGTTGTATGGGATCAACCTTCATTGTGCCGGTCGTTACAACCTCTACGGAGCTCCGTATTCTCCATTCTTACGCCCAGTTCTATATGGCGATTAACACCTTCCATCGTGATTTTGACACGCGTGGAAGCTTTAGGGTGCCTTCTCCCAAGCCTGGGGGAAGAGTTGACGTCTCCTCGGTTTCTTCGGACGAGGGCGAGGAGTCTGGTACTCCGGATGAGCCTCTAGTGTCGGTGCCGAGGTGCGAAGTGCCTCCGCCTGCGGGGTCTTTGGTAGTCTCTTCTGGGAAGCGACGGGCTTCTGCTCCGAAGGAAGTTTCTCTTCGTAAGAGGAGGAAGGAGACGGTTGCTCGTCCTCTCCGCATTCTTGGTGTTGAGGCTCCCGGGAGTGAGCCTGCCTCTCCCCATATCAGGGATGATTATTTGGCTGAAGGTTCCTCGCCTTTTAGAGAGGGACCTTCTACAGTTCCGGCCGGTGGCGCCGGAGAATCCTCGCTAGAGGTCGCTGTCGTGGCTGCTGCTCCAGGTAGCGGAGCGAGGTTGCCTGTGTGGCCGAGGAAGATGGGAGAATCTTTCCCGAGGTCAGCAGCGGGAAAAACTCCCGTCGTGTCAGCGAGCACGTCTGGCGAGATTCCAGCTGATGAACCTCGACCGCATCTCGGTGAAGGCTTGACGGAACTCTTGGCGATGTCGGTCGGCCCATCTCCTTCTCCAGGTATGACGGTTCGCATTGCATTATTAAGGCGTAGTTTAGCTACCTCGGGTGCGGATGCGTCGTATATGCCGTTGGCTCCAGGTAAATGTCGTCTTTATGTCTCCCTTTAGAAAGATTATCATCATACTGATATTAACTTTCTTGTCCTCTTTTCAGGGGATAGCGCCCACGGGGAGTATAGCATTGAAGCGCATTCTGGCTCTGCTCGGGCTCCTGACGATGATACGGAGGCGTCTGACTTCGATGAGGAAGTGGCTTCGGGGGCCAGTATGCCCGGAGTAGTTTCGTCACCTCAAGAGGAGGATGAACCCGTCGTCGTGACCTTGCCTCTTGCGAGTGTGGCGATGACTTTGACCGCCGTTGCCGCACCTTCTTCGGTCGTGCCATGCGTCGATGTGACGGCTGTGGCCACCTCGTCTGCAATTATCCCTGGAGAGGGACTTGCTGATATTGCGGCCGCTCCCGGCGTCCAGTCGGATCTAGTTGTGTTGACCGAGCAACATACCAGCCTCTTCTACACCGGTTTAAAAACGATGATATCAATGGTGTTAGCGAAGAGTCTAGATTTCGAGCGCCTGAAGAAGACTTCTCTTGCTTCGATCGGGGTCATCAGGGAGCTCGGCGATCCTGGGGTAGCTGACACCCTGGAGGCGGTGGTTAATGGGTTAGAGCAACCCATTACCGAATACTTGCAGCTGACTCGGGGCAGCCTCGATGATGATGTCCAGGCTCGGTTTGACCTCATGACTGCGCGGCTTGCTACAAAGCTGAAAAGCCTAGACAACTCCATCCAGAAGCATAAGCTGGAGATGGATAGGAGAAAAGCTGTCGTGGAAGAGGCTCTTGCTGTTGAGATGCAGTGTCGATCCGAGCATGAAGGGAATGAGAGGATAGCTGCACTGGAGCGGCTGATTCGCAATCTGACTACTCCGCCATCATGATGTATCCTTTCCCTTTTTGCTTGCCCAGATGTAATTCTGCCTCCCTTTTGGGAATAAATAAAGGCGACTCCTTTCTGACTTTTGTGGACCCGTCATTTCGGAATATAAATGGCAGTTTTTAGGCGAGAGTAATATCAGAGGTAGTATGGACGTGATAAACTCTCGATAACCTTTTAGCGGGACATCTATTCAGAGGTCTTGCGGACATGATAGAGTGTAATCCAACTAATTACGTTCTGGAAGTAGTTTTGTCAGAATCGAGATCCTCGCTATATTCCACTCGAGCGGGGGAGATTAAGCATAGTACCTCTTCAGGAATTTACCGTTGATAGGAGCCATTAACAGGTCTCCGTTAGGCTGGGCTAACCTGTAAGCGCCATTCGAGAACGTTGTCTCGATCACATAAGGGCCTTCCCACTTGGGCTGGAATTTGCCTTTACTTTTGTGAGTAAGAATCATCGGCCTTCTTACGGCTAGAACTAGCTCGCCGACTTTGAACACCCTTTCCTTCACTTTATGATTGAAAGCTCTGGAAATGCGTGCTTGGTAGAGCGCGATGCGCTGTTGAGCTTGGAGGCATTTCTCGTCTAATCCTTCCAGCTCTTGGAGCCTTAACAGGTCATTCTTTTTTCGAGTCAGCTCATTAGTTACGGCTATCCTGAGCGACGGGATCTGGATTTCAATGGGGAGAACCGCTTCGCTCCCGTAGACCAGCGAGAACGGGGTACAGCCTGTCGGCATCTGTACCGTTGTGCGGTATGCCCAGAGACATTCGCCCAGCTTCTCATTCCAATCTCTCTTGTTTGAAGAGACGAATTTCTTTAAGAGTTTGATAATGGTTTTGTTGAAAGCTTCCACCAAACCATTAGCAGCTGGATAGTATGTCGTAGAGGCAATATTGTGTATCCAATTTTTATCGCAAAACCGATGAAACACTTGGCTGATAAATTGAGGCCCATTATCGTAAATTATCCTCCGGGGTACCCCGAAGCGATAAATGACGTGATGCTTGATGAAGCTGATCACATTAGATGCCTTTACCTCAGCGAGAGGGATTGCCTCTGCCCACTTGGAGAAGTAATCCGTGATGGCCAGTATGAACTGGTGACCCGTGGAAGAAGACGGGTGAATAGGACCGATGATATCCATACCCCATGCTTCGAAAGGCCAGGATGCGACCGTGGGATGTAGATGTTCGGACGGTTGATGTATGAAGTCTGAATGAACCTGACAGGCTCTGCAATGTCTTGCATACCGTATTGCATCTGCGATCATAGTAGGCCAGTAATAGCCCATTCTCCTGATGCGATCCTGTAGCTTAGGACCGGGTTGATGCGCTCCGCACACGCCGTCGTGAGCTTCACGGATAATCTGCTGTGCTTCGTCGTTAGAGAGACATCTCAATAGTAATCCGTCGTAGGTCCGGCGATATAGACTTTGTGAAGATGCATCGAAGTAGAAGCGTAGTGATCGTCTCTTGACGGATACTGCTTCTTTGGGGTCCTCCGGCAAGATTCTGTATGCCACGAAATCTATGAAGGGACTTGTCCAATCTCTCGTAGGAGGATCGGTGTTGACAGCGTAGCTGCGTTCTATGTGACAACTGTTCTTCACACAGAATAAATCCCTGTTAAGAAGGATTATCGAATCCTGCCTTCTCACGGGAGTAGCTAAATCCGCAGCTAGACTGGCCAGGGCATCAGCTTCCAGATTCTGAGATTGAGGTACATGCTCTAGGAAGAACTCCTTGAATGTCATGGCTATCTCGACCGTCGCTTGGTGATAGGGGATGAGGTCTGGATTCCGGACTTCATATATTCCCCTGACTTGATTGACGATAAGCAGAGAATCACCGAAAGCTTCCAGGGACTCTACCCCCAGCTCTTTAGAAACTTGGAGCCCTATTAGTAGAGCGTTGTACTCTGCCACATTATTGGAGCAGGGCTTGCTAAGAGAATATGCTCGGTAGATGACGAGCTGATCAGGGGCGACCAGGACGACTCCCACTCCCAAAACGATATTTTCCTTAGGACCGGTTTTGGAGGCGCCGTCGAAGAACAGTTGCCATGCGTCACCTTCCATTGCGGAATTACATTCTACAACTTCGTCGGGAATGTCTTCGTATAATTTGGAGGCCTCCGGGATCGGATGAGCAGCTAGGAAGTCGGCCAGCGCTTGGCCTTTGATGGACTTCTACGGTACGTATACCATGTCATATGGTGTTAACAGCATCGCCCAAGTTGCGAGTCAGGAATTAAGAACGCTCGGCTTGCTCATCAGTACTCGAAGAGTGTTGATCCTGGAGATGATGTGGATAGTCTGGCCGGTGACGTAGTGCCGCGTCTTTTGGATAGCGAGCATCAGAGCCAAGCATTCTTTCTCCACTGGGTTGTACCGGTGTTCGGCTCCGACCATCATCCTACTGAGGTAGTAGATAGCCTGTTCATGCCCTACATCATTCTTCTGTGCGAGAAGAGCCCCTAGCGAATGATCCATTGCTCGGACGTACAGCAAGAACGGTTTTCCCATAATGGGAGGCACCAGAACTGGTGGACTGGTGAGGTAGCGCTTGATATCTCCGAATGCTTGCTGACAGGTTTCGTCCCATACGAAGGATACACCTTTCTTCATGAGATGAGAGAAGGGCTGACATCTCCCCGAGAGGTTGGATATGAATCGCCGGATGTAAGCCAAACGTCCTTAAAATCCCCTGAGTTCCCTCAAATTACGGGGCGGTCGCATTTCCACGATTGTCTGGACTTTATCAGGGTCCACTTGGATGTCTTTGGCGGTAATGACAAATCCCAGGAATTTGCCACTAGATACACCCAGAAAGGACTTCGTAGGGTTCATCTTGAATTGATGTTGGCGCATTAACTCGAATACCGTCCTCAAGTCTTGAATATGATCACCTTTGAGGTGGCTCTTGATGGCTATGTCGTCAACGTAACATTCCACTATTTTGCGTAAATGCTCGTAAAATATGTTACTCATAGCTCGTTGGTATGTAGCCCCGGCGTTCTTCAATCCGAAGGGCATGACCGTGTAGCAATATACTCCCAATGGTGTCCGGAAGGCGGTGTGCTTCTCATCTTCAGGATGCATCTTGATCTGATTGTACCCTGAGAACCTGTCCATGAAAGACATGCGTTCAAAGCGCAGGTGTTGTCGATCATGATGTCCATGATGGGAAGAGGGAATTCATCCTTGGGGCAGGCCGCATTCAGATCTCGGTAATCGATGCAGATACGTACCTTTCCATTTTTTTTCATGACTGGGACAATATTGGTGACCCAGTCGGGATGTTGTTCTTCCCGGATGAAACCGCTGGCTATCAACTTCTTGACTTCAACTTCGATGGCGTCCATCATATCTGGGCGGAACCGGCGTTGGTGCTGCTTTACTGGCTTCGAATCGGTCAATATATTGAGGTTGTGAGTAGCTACTTTCGGGTCCAGGCCTGGCATGTCCTCATAATTCCATACAAATACGTCGATGTATTCCTTTATCAGCTGTATAACTTCTTCCCTTTCAGCTGGGGGAAGGTTGTTACTGATAAATATTGGCTTCGGCGAAAGTTCACCCCCAACATCGATCTGGATAACTTCGTCTTTGGTGGAAGGTTCTCTTTGCTCGAAGCGGAATTTCCACTGTGTATCCATTTGCTGAGCCCAAGAGTCATTCTCAAACGGCTCCGAATCCTGCTCATCTGCTCCTGAGGGATCTGTCACCACCATATTTACTGATAGTGTTTGTTCGAGAGCATCAGGTGAGTCGGGGGGCGACAAGCCGTTCTGGAAGGAGGAAGAGATGTCCTCGTCTGACTTAGAAGTCGCAAGGGCGGTGGCATATCCTAATCTGAAACGGGTCTGTCGATAGCGGGTGTTGCCGTACGGCGGCGTTCGTCTGCCTCTTCCGTAGTTGAGGCCTGGCTTCTGCTTTAAGTCGTAGCCCATGTTTTGCATGATCCTTAGCGCTTGCGGGCTATATCGATGAACCTGCATTCTCCCAGTATCATTGTCGAAAGGATCTTCCTGGGCAGTCGGTTGATTGCGTATGCGGCCGAAGACTATCGAACGCTGGCTGCTGCAGGTAGGCGGGACGATGAAGATAGAATCCTCGTGTGGCCCATATGTCGTGACGACATTGGACGATGACGCCACTTCCCAGACATACGGATGGTAGGAGTTTATAGCTTCCAAGAATTTTTGTGCCATTGGTTCTACTTCGTCATGGGGAGTGGTCTATATACTTGCTCAGAGGTGATATGGACATGGCAATTTTTGTGGACTTAACATTACTGGCGTACTTTAGAATTTAAGTACGAATGTTAAGTGTAGACGACAATCGATATCAGAGGTAATATGATAATTGATGGTCGAAATTTTATTCAGAGGTAATATGAACATGACAAACTTTGTGATTGTGACTCCATCGGGGAGGGAGGCACATATCTGCTCAGAGGTAATATGGACATGGCATTTTTTGTGGACTTAACATTATTGGCGTACTTTAGAGTTTAAGTACGAATGTTAAGTGTAGACGACAATCGATATCAGAGGTAACATAGACATAATGATTGATGGTCAAAAGTTTATTCAGAGGTTATATGAACATGACAAACTTTGTGATTATGACTCCATCGGGGAGGGAGGCACATATCTGCTCAGAGGTAATATGGACATGGAATTTTTTGTGGACTTAACATTACTGGCGTACTTTAGAATTTAAGTACGAATGTTAAGTGTAGACGACAATCGATATCAGAGGTAACATGGACATGATGATTGATGGTCAAAAGTTTATTCAGAGGTAATATGAACATGACAAACTTTGTGATTGTGACTCCATCGGGGAGGGAGGCACATATCTGCTCAGAGGTAATATGGACATGGCATTTTTTGTGGACTTAACATTACTGGCGTACTTTAGAATTTAAGTACGAATGTTAAGTGTAGACGACAATCGATATCAGAGGTAACATGGACATGATGATTGATGGTCGAAAGTTTATTCAGAGGTAATATGAACATGACAAACTTTGTGATTGTGACTCCATCGGGGAGGGAGGCACATATCTGCTACTCTGTCGTAGTGACCGTTCCCTTGTTTTTTTTATAGACGCAGAGTGATGACCTTGGCATCGATTAATTCCTGAATTCTCTTTTTTAGCACATAGCAGGCCCTCGTAGGGTGATGAGTGTACCGATGGAAGAGGCAATAATCTGGATCATTGATTCTGCCAGTTCTCTCAGGATATCTGATGTCGGGTAGCTGGAGCTTACGTTCCTTCCTTAATATATTGAAGATTTCAATTATGTCATCTTCTTTGAAGGAGAAAGTTCCTTTTGGTCGTGGGGCTTTTGATGCCTGAGTTTCACGGTCTTCCGGGAAGATAGCCATTGTTGCGCCATCTTCGGATCCTGTGGACATTCTGCCCCTAGTCTTGGATGCTGCTTTGTTTCGTCGAGGCGAGTTACCCCCAGACACGCTGTGGTCCCTGGTCGTAGAAAATGATTCAGCAGAAGTTGTCTCTGGTCGTACAGGATTAGATTTTGAAGTTTTGGGATTAGCAGCATATCCCAATCCGAAACGAGCTTATTGATGGCGAGAATTACCCTGCAATGGTGTTCGTCTACCCTTTCCATAGTTGAGGCCTTGCTTTGATTTCAGATCATAACCCATGTTCTGTATAATCTTCAAAGCTTGTGGGCTATATCTGTGGATTTGTATTTTCCCACTCTCAGGCTCGCGGAATTCTTCCTGTTCAACCGGACCGTTCTGTTTGTGTTTGAAGATTATTGGATGCTGATCGTCGTGGGTAGGAGGGACAATAAAGGCATCATCTTCATATGGTTCATACATCATGATGACATTAGATGTTGATGCATCTTCCCATATGATCTCTCCCCGTTTGATGGTTAGGGGTTCTAAAACCTGTTCACGACTCCTGTCTCTGTCTTTTTGGATTAGACGGGTACGCAGGTCAGGAGGATTTGCCGAAGAGGAAGACGAAGGCTTGTATCTTCATTCCCATCAGCGGGTACGCGGAGACTGGGCACCCCAGTTTTTCCTATACCACCTGTATACAACAGGTTGGCCATCTGGGCGGCGGATAATCCCCTGGGAGGGTGTCTTTCCGTAATTTGAACTTGTTTTACGCCGGGGGACTGTGCCTGGCGTAACTTGGAGATCCGCTTAGTCTGGCGTAAAGCTGGAGAGGCCCTCAGCCGGCCATCGGCTTCTCGCGTAATCCGGAGGCTAGGCAGATCGTTCTCTTGCTGGCATAAAAGTCGAGTAGTTGAGTATTTGCCTGCTTGCTTCCCCTTGTGGAGATCACAGCGCTCATCTGGTTTACCGTAGAGGTCAGATGTTGTCTTGCGCGTGGAGCGTGATCTGTATTTCTGATTTGGCGTTGAGGCACCATCAGAGGTTTGGTCTGTACCGCGCGTAGCAGGAGACTGGTTCCTACGCGTAGAGCGCAGTGGATACTTCTGGGTTAGCGCTGAGGCTTTGTCCGAAGTTTTGTCTGTACCGCGCGTAGCGGGAGACTGGTTTCTACGCGTAAAGCGCAGTGGGTACTCCTGGGTTAGCGCTGAGGCTTTGCCCGAAGTTTTGTCTGTACCGCGCGTAGCGGGAGACTGAATTTTACGTGCGGGGCATGGAGGGAGCGATGCTACCACCTCATTGGTCGGAGAGATCGGAGAGTCCACAGGAACGGCGGAGGATGTCCTGGGCATCCACACTTTGTGCAGCTTCCTGTTGTCTTGGACGGAGAGAGAGTGAGAGCTACCCCCAGTCCGAAGCATATCTTCGTAGGCAGACTGGTCGAATTGGACGACCAGTGTCTTCTTTACGGATCCCACGGATACCGCATCATGTTGAGCAATTACTTCCTCGTCAGAAGAGAAAGACGTCCCCAGCAGAGTCGCCATCTTGTTTGTGGTATTAAACGAAAGAATGAAAGTGTATTTCAATGACAGGGTTTATACGAGATCTGTGCCCTTTGGTTTACAAACAAACTTGTACAATTCGATCCTATACGAGGATGCGGGAGTATAATTTATTTAATCTGGGTATAAATTGCTATAGGTGTCTGATCTGCAGTCGATCACTTTAGCCCTTGGACTACACGATGTTGAACAAGTGCCGTGGAAGACGGGTAGCGGCTTCGAAGGTTGCGAAGGAGGGTGGATGCACGATGCCAAAGCCGTCGACCCCTACTCTTTGCCTGAGCTCTGGACTCTTCTCTCCTTCTCTCTCTCTCTCTCTCTCGTTTTACCAATTCTCCGACCTGGTTCGATCTTCCAAATTGTCGACCTTGTTCCCCATTGATAGGGGTCTCTATTTATAGAGTTTTGGTGACAGTGACCACTCCGTCGGTGTAACAACCGAGGAGTGGACAGTACAGCACCCTTTTACACAACGGTTAAAATAACCAATGCCTGCGCATAAATGACCTTTTGAGTGAGCATGTGACACGTGTCCAACTAAGGGGACAAAATGCGTATATCTGCTGCGAAGATCATGGCGTAGAAGCCACGTAGGTAGGTTTCCCTTGTGTAGAAGAGGTTGGCGTAGAAGCCAAATGACTGTCACCCCTGGCGTAGAAGCCAAAATAGGCATAGAAGCCGAACAGGTGTAGAAGCCGAATGGGCATAGAAGCCGAACAGGTATAGAAGCCGAACAGGCATAGAAGCCGAATGGTCGTAGAGACTGAGTGGGCGTTTGAAGCCGAATGAGCACAGATCCTGAATGGGCGTATAAGCCGTTGCGTACCGTGCCAGAGTGTTGATGTGGACGTCTTCGCCGGAATTACGGCTTTCGAAGGTATAATCAAATCTCTTACAGAGATTTGCCACCATCCTGTGCATTAAATATGGAGACGTGTTTTGAAGGTCTGCAGCCCTTCTGTGCATCCGTCGCAGAGACGTGTCTTGAGGGAAACTGTCACCGCTCTGTGCAATTTAACGTAGAGACGTGCCTCGGGCCTTGTACGAAGTGCAGCTTTTGACGTGGCAGGCGGTTTGTCTACTGCGGAGCGTAAAACAGCTCATGTTTGCCTGTGTAAAATGAGGCGGCGTATTCCCTTGTACGCGAAAGAGCGGTTTACGCTGGGGGGACTTTGGTAACAGATGGTTTGGTGATATCTTAACCAAATCCTCTGCATTAAATGCCGAGATCCGCCATCATACTGTGGGGCGCGTCCCGAGGGGTATGCCATCGTTTTCAGCCGTCGTCTGGGTAGCCGTGCAGCACTTTTTGTCAGGAGTCAGAGGCTAGGTTCACTGCGTGACTTGACAGGTTCATTTTAGGAAAAACGAAGCGTTCCTCGTACGCATTAACGCTGCTTTGAGAGCGGCTGAGTTTTACGCCATGGAGGCGATGAAGAACTCTGTCTTACGCTGGAGCGACCTGGACGTACTGCACTTATGCGGATGGTCCTTTGAGCTTATACTTCATGCTGTATTTTAGCGAAAAAAGCTTTGTTGCACGCTTGATGGCTCTGAAGGCCTCTGTTTACGCTGCTCTGCATCAAGAGGCTGCGTAGGTCCTCCCAGCGTATTTTTCATGCTTCTACACCAGGCACATCACCTACTGATCAATAATACCCCCAATATCAGTAAGTATGCGGTTGTTGCAACATTCACTGTTATATGCTCATCATGACTGCTCTCATCTCCTGTCCATCCCCACAGCAGTTGGCACTATTGTTGTAGCTCTCCTCAATCTTAGTTAATATGAATAGCTGAGAGTGTAGCGAGAATGGGCATGAAATGGCATGTAATAGTTAGTGCTTTACGATTTAGCTGTAACTAACTTTTCCTCCAAAAAATTAAATTGAATAAAGTTTATCTTCTTCTTCCTCAAATCTCTTCTCAACCCTAGTTCTTTTCACTCAAATTCTCCAAAAACATGTCTAATTCTTTTAGATCTCCACCACTGCAAGGAGTGCTTGATAAGAGGAAAGATATTAAGAAGATAAAAACTATGTCTTTATTGAAACACAAATATAACCCTTTTATAGGCAAAAAAAAAATAGGTGGCATGCAAACCACTAAAACTAAACCACAAAACCAAAACAAAAATCCAACAGAACTGACATACTAAACTCACTAAGCAATTCCTAAAATATTGGAGCTATATCTGCTACATGCTCCATTATTCCTAATGACTAGGACAAATGAAAGAACATTTCTTTAACACCCTCCCTTAAACTGATATTTGCAGAAATCAATTTAAAGATAAACTCTGTTAACCCTTGAACAACATCATTGGAAGAGCATACTCCAAGAATTCTTCTAAGCTTCACAAGTGCAGCTTGCTTGAGAGGTTTAGTCATTATATCAACCACTTGATTCTCACTTTTTCAGAATACCAAATCAATTATATCAGCATTGCAAAGATTACGCAAAAAATGGTATCTAACAGCAATATGGTTGCTCCTAACCCTAACCCTAGCCCCAGGTCAAAAAACCTAACCCTAACCCTAACCCTAGGTCATGATCAGTTTCTATGTCTGTGTCAGTGTGTGTGTGTGTGTGTCGTGTCTGTGTTAGTGTCAATGTATGTGTGTGTGTGTGTGTGTGTGTGTCGTATGTGTTTGTCAGTGTCTGTGTGTGTGTGTCGTGTCTGTCAAGTGTGTGTGTTGTGTCAGTGTCACATGTGTGTCCTATGAGAGAGAGAGAGAGAGAGAGAGAGAGAGAGAGAGAGAGAGAGAGAGAGAGAGAGAGAGTTAGGGTTCACCTAGAGCTCGAGGAGGAGGAGGGGGATGCCGGAGTAGCCGTCGCTGTGGAGAGCCGGTCGCCGGAGAGGGGTGGGTGGGGGAAATCGAAAGTTTTTTAAAACTTTCGAAAATTTTGAGAGATAGGGGAAAAACAACTGAGCCCTAATTAACCAAAATTTAGCGACATTTTGACGTCAAATAAAAATATCGCTAAAATAAACTTTAGCGACGTTATAGACATCGTTAAACACGTTGCTAAATATTTTTAATGTATACGTCGCTAAAGACGTCGCTAAACGTCGCTAAATTAGACATATTAGTGACGTTTAGCGACCTTAATTAAACTTATAGCGATTCGACCGTTTAAAATCTTAATAAAAGTCGCTAAACGTCGCTAAATGTCGCCATTCAGCGATGTCTAGCGACATTTTTTTACATGGAATCGCTAATTTATCTTTTATTAGCGATGTTTTCTTTGACGTCGCTAAAATGCGTCGCTAATCCCACTTTTTCTAGTAGTGCCATGCGAGAGAATATAATTTGTATTTGAGACATAGATAAAGGGTTACATGATTTGAAACTAAAGAATGAACAACTCAACCCATCAAGTTCTAATAGCTAAACAACTAAATCAGAATTTAAGATTAACAAACTATAATCCTAACATTATAAAAGAAATTACTTGGCCTATAATTAAAAGGGTAAGGTGGCACGATTTGATTTTCATCATTGTTTAAAGTCAATGATTATGAGATTGCGAGAGTCACATAGGAGAATAATTAGTAAACCTCATGAAGGGAACAAAATAATTTGAAGGAGAATATATTCAAATAGTTTTGGATTCAGTGAATATGGCACAATTTGAAGATGAATGAAAGTTTTATCATCGCCCAAAATAGCGAGCATTTAAGGTTATGAAAAACAAGATATAAAAGTAAATAGAGACTCTTGATGATAATATGGTTTTATAAGAGGAGGTAGTATGCTAGTTTCCGAGGTTGGAGGATGATCGAGAAAAAGAATATATTTAATTATCGGTTCCATTGATTATATAATAATGACGATAGGGCTATGTTTGAGGAAAATGGTAAGTAACTTATAGATAGTCTAATGATCACATGGTTTCTTAAGAGAAGATATTTCACTAGGGAATGATAGTTTCCTAGATTGGTAAGATTAAGAGAGGTTCAGACCATTTCAATGCTGAATAATTAAAGCAATGCCAAGGGATGATAAATGAAGGATAAATACTTAATGTGGAAGGTTATACCTCGGTCGATAACTTATGAGTACTCGAATATGAATACACAAAGGATCACAGGTTTTAGGTAATCTGCCTGGCTAAAAAGAGGGTATTCCTGTCATACTAGGGCATTGGTTCCTTCATCTTGGTTTCCTAAGATATTGCTTTGATAACTATCAAGGTATAGATCCAAATTTATAAGCCCTGTTAACTCCTATATTATTTTACTATAGAAGTTATGCTTAGCCCTAATATCCAACCATGAATTCCTATTATTTCCTCAATACTAGGGTCAACAATATGACAACTTTCTAACTATCCCTAATAGTATCTATACTACTCTTAAGTCATAACTCAATAAAGAAAGAGTAAGGAACAATTTAATTTATAGGTATTGGTTGCTAAAGAATATTCTTTATACTTAGCCTTACATTATTTTAGAGATTGTTTGCCTAGGAGGCATGTTTTCCTACTCATCTTCTATGACATTCTAACAACATGGGGTTTCTATACTTGGCAAAGAATTATACTTTAAGAACCATAAAGTAGGTGCATTCATCCCTTTGAATAGAGGGAGGTAAGAAACAAAGATAGCGATGTCAAGGGAATTAAGCGAATACAATTTTGAGGGCCAAGGGAGATAGTAGAGTTCAAAAGATTGAAAATAAAATCAAAAAAAAGTTGATCAAGTAAGTGGATGAGATCCTATACTATAATCCTATATCCAGGCTTGCTCGGTACAGTAACGTAACCGAAACAACATACTCTCGACATGTATGGGCTACCATAAAAATATGTCACACCCCAGTCCCAAAATATGTAGGACTAGGAATATGTATACATGCCAGCCATATGTATATAGCAACTCTAATATATGTAAACTATAACACATATGTACACTGTATTATGAACAATAATTCACAAGTGGTATATAATGTCACAAGTCACAGGCAATACTAATCTCATCCGCAAAACCAAATAGAAATGAATAATAAAATATATCAATGAACCAAGTATGAAATAGCTGAAAAGGCCAATGGTTGGGTGGAGACAAATCCACTACCAAATTAGAATATGAAAGAAAATATAATAAGTACATCATCTAATGATCAGAGAGGCTCAAAGGGAAGACCTCCTTAAAAGAGAAAGAAGTAGCAAGTCCTGATCCCTGCTCCTGCAAATAGTCATGATCGTCTACACATGAAAGGGGACTAGGTTCTCAGAGGAACATAACAAGATACATAAAAGTATACCACAATAAACTGTAATAAACATCCAACAAGGTTCATAACCATTCTAAGTGATATGCAGTTTAAGAACAACTTTCTCGCGTATGGACTATCTGGGTAATCTAATGGGATGGGCACAGCTTTTTCGGAGATCCAAGGGCCACGTGCATAACGTCTTTTGATCATCATAGGCCTGCAGTAAATAATGTGGTCATAACGAATTGCGTATCCGGTAGATCTTATGGGAAAATAAATGAAAGTGTAAATGAGTCACATACGCTTACGTATTGTTCTTTCTACCCCATGCTCTATACATGTTGTATCCACAATACGTTGATACCTCTAATAACTGCCAATTCCTCTAGCATATCTCTATTAGCGGTTATCACTCCCAAAATATGATGAAATAGCGATGTTTTTAGCGACGTCAAAGTAAAACGTCGCTAATATTAAAGATTTTAGCGACTCCAAAAATAAACGTCGTTATAAGTCGCTGTTTGGCGATATATAGCGACGTTTAGCGACTTTAATTCAGTTTTTTAAAAGAATAGTCGCTATAAGCTTATTTAAAGTTGCTAAACATTGTTGACTTTTATGATTTAGCGACGTTTAGTGATGTTAGTATTTTTCGATATTTAGCAACGTTTTTAGCGACGTCTATAACGTCGTAAAATATTTTTATTAGTGATGTCATAAGTTGACGTCGCTAAATGTCGCTAAAATTTTAATATAGGTTTTAATTTTCCCCTTCTGTCAAAATCTTCTCCCAATTTTTCAAAAACTCCCCCCTCTTTCCCCCTTCTTCGACGAACTGCACCCACCGGCGTCCTCCACAGCAGTCTACTCCGGCGTTCCCCTCCTCCTCTAGGTAAACCCTCTCTCTCTCTCTCTCTCTCTCTCTCTCTCTCACATGACACGGCATGACACTGACACGACACACACACATGACAAACACAATATGACACTAACCCTAACCCTAACCTAACCCGATCTCTCTCTTTCCCTCTCTCTCTCATACACACACAGATGTACATGACACTGACACAGACATGACACACATACTGACACAGACATGACACAGACTATCACAGAGGGTTTAAACCCTAACCCTAACCCTAACCCTATCTCTCTCTCTCTTACACAGATACATACGATATGACACAGACACAGACACAGACACGGACACAGACACAGACATGACACAGAATGTCACAGACGGTGTAAACCCTAACCCGATCTTCAAGAGATGATACATTACTACGAAGTTCTACTTAAGTAGGTTTAGTGCATGTTTAGGCCTTCCCATTGGAAGGATTGTCTTGTAAGTAACTTTGGACCATATCTTGGGGCCTTGCCCATTTGAGGGGTCTAGGACAATCGTCAAGCTTGCCCCCCTAATATTGGTCGGCCTTGGCTTCAGCCTAAGTAGATTGATAAATTTATCATGGTCAAAATATTCATCCTTAATACCCTAACCCTAACTTACGTTTTATTTATTTAGATTGAGTTAGGGGTATTTGTGATTAACCACAAAAAGGAAGGTTCAACCAGTTCTTTTTTGCGGATCGGTTAGTTCGGTTTTGAACTCTTAAATTCTTGTTAAAGTTTATAACTTGAATTAATTAACAATCAACTTGGATATACATTTGGGCTAATTTGTTTAATGACTTAAGTCTTGTAAAATTTAGGTTTAGAAGGATTCATATTAAAATTGACAACAAAAATGACTTAAGTCTTCGTAGTAATTTGATTTATAGGACGATACTTACAATGGATCCTCCCTAATCACCAATGCAATGATCGTCTCTTGAGGATCCTCTACCTTATCGAAACCCAGCTCCACAATATATGCATCTATGGTGGCAATTTCTTGACTTAAGGAGCCTTCTCTGACTTGGTGTATAGGGCTTAAATAGCAGGTATTGTCAGTACAAACATCAGATGCAAAGGGATGAGGTTGATAAAACATTCAAGGGCATTGTGTATCAAGTTAGAGCAGTTCTTACCTTCCTCCAGAGAATCATACTGTATTTAACGATGAGTATATAACGATGAGTATATATGCTAGGACTAGGAGTGTCAGTACATTTACTATATTTAACGATGAGTATACACTTGAATGATGTCTATTCATTTTTTTAGAAGTATCTAAAAATGGATATGAATTACTATCTGCATCGTCGTTCATGGATGTACAACCGTCATTCTGATAACATATGCGGTGTGCGGGATAAATTCATTGAGGGTGTACAGCAGTTCCTGCAGTTCGCCATGGCGTTCCCTCAGTACATGGACGGTACCAAAATTAAGTGTCCGTGTGTGAGATATCGCAACTTGAAATATCATCCAGAAGTAGAAGTGATATATCATTTGTACTCGAAGGGTTTCACGCCAAATTACTATTAGTGGACCGCGCACGGAGAACTTATGTCTTTATCATCGGAGTCAGAGCCTTATGTGGAGTCGTATATGGATGTTTATGACCATGCTGCTTATGATGACGGGTGGGTGAACATAGTTTTTGATGCGGCAAGGCCTAGTTTCGATCCGGACAATCATGATGTAGCTGAGGAGGCACCAAATACCGATGTTACGAAGTTCATGGAGTTGCTGGAGAATGCAAGGACTCTATTATATCTTGGTTGTGAAGATCATTCACCATTGGAGGTGGTTACAAGATTATTGAGCATCAAGTTCAATTTTAATATGTCGTAAGAATGCTATAACCGACTGATAGATTTAATTATAGAGATATTACTAGAGGGTGCAAAGTTGCCTAAAGACTTCTACCGATCTAAGAGGATGGTGAGATCACTCTGGATGGGTTATGAGAAAATTGATGCATGTCGTAATGGGTGCATGTTGTACTACAAAGACGACAAGGATGAAGATGCATACAGATTTTGTGGTGTTGATTGCTACAAGGCCACTGGAAGAGAAAAGTCTGTCGGTACAAAGAAATCTACCGAATCGATGCACTACTTGCCTTTGACACCGTGGTTGCAGAGGTTGTTTATGGTGAAGGAGACTATAGAAAATATGAGTTCGCACAGGAAAAAATAGATCAAAGGAGTATTAGATCATCCATCCGATGGAGAAGCATGGAAGCACTATGATTGAGAGTTTCCATATTTTGCTTCGGATCCGAGTAATGTCAGATTGGGGCTCTCTTATTTTACCCCATTCTTACTCTTGGGCTCCCAGTATTCGTGTTGACCTATGATCATTACTCCGTACAATCTACCACTTTGGATGTGCATAAAGACTCCGTATATGTTCCTAACCGTTATTATCCCGGGTCTAAACAATCCGAAGATGAACATCGATGTATATTTATAGTCTTTGATAGATGAGTTGAATCAACTGTGGAAAGTAGGTGCCAACACATACGATATTTCTAGAAAGTAAAATTTTCAGATGAGGGCAGCACTTATGTGGACCATCAATGGCTTTTCGGCCTATGGAATAATATCGGAATGGAGCACTCATGGTCGTCTCTCATGTCCATATTGCATGGACTGTACTAAGGCTTTTCGTTTGAAATACGGAGGCAAATCGTGCTTCTTCGATTGTCATCAACAATTTCTTTCGAAGGATCACCCGTACCGAAGGAACAGGAATACTTTTCGTGCGGGCGTTGTGGAGAAGGCCAATCCACCGCCAAGGTGGCCCGGATACACATGATATGGAAAGAGATAAAAGATTTACCAAGTGCTATCGAAGAGCCTGCTAAGGGGTACAAGTATGACAGATTTGGTCGCACCCATAACTGGATGAAAAAAAGTATATTTTTGGATCTATCATATTGGAGCACCAATCTAATCAGACATAACCTTGATGTCATGCATATCGAGAAGAATGTGTTTGATAACATAATTAATACTGTAATGGAGGTAAAGCGGAAGACGAAAGACAATCCGAAGGCCAGGTTGGGCTTAGAAGAAATATGTAGACGTCCTGCGTTGCATTTGATAGATGAGGAGAATGGAAAGTTAAAACAGCCTAAGTCAGTTTTTTCACTAGAGAATGAGGATAAAGGGAGACTTTGTAGGTGGATTCATGGTATACAATTTTCAGATGGGTACGTGTTGAACTTGAGAAGATGCGTCCACCTCAAGGAGAACAAACTAGCGGGTATAAAGAGCTACGATTGTCATATATTCATGGAGAGGTTAATTCCGATTATATTTCGGGAATTCTTACTGCGTGTCATTTGGGATCCGTGAATAGAGCTCAGCATATTCTTCAGAGGTCTTTGTTCTACTAAGTTGCTCATCCATCGTCTAGAAAAGCAAGAGAAGGACACTGCGGTAATATTGTGCAAGCTCGAGAAGGTGTTTCCTCCTGGATTCTTCGACTCTATGGAGCATATGCGAATTTATCTTTCCTATGAGGCACGTGTTGGTGGTCTTGTCAGTTATCGGTGAATGTGCCCCTTCGAGCAGTATCTGAATCACCTAAAGAGAAATGTGAGAAATAAGGTATGGGTTGAGGGCTCTATTTGTGAAGCTTATGTTCTCGAGAAGATTACAAACTTTTGCTCGACGTATTTTAAACCTCATGTTGCTACTAATAGAATGAGAGCTCCAAGAAATGATGATGCAATACTAAAAGTATTCAATACGTCCGAAAAGCCTTCGGGAAAAATGAAGAAGAAATATTTGAATGACAACGAGCTAAGGGCTACTCAGTTGTATATATTACTCAATTGCGACGAGGATGAAGTGGAGAAGCTAGAGGGGTAAGTAATTAATATGTCCACGTTTACGTCATCTCAATGTAATAATATAAGCTACTATTATGCTACTAATCAGCAGTTGCTTTATTATTTTTTAGCACATATAATGATGAGCTGAGGTCGGTTAGACCCAACATAACAGACAAAGAAGTAGAACAAGAAATGAGACGCTATTTTCCTTATTGGTTGAGTGCATATGTAAGGAGCTTGGTAATTACTTTTTTGTATGCACTTGCACAATAAATAACTTACTATCGCTACTTTGGTATTTAGGTCGATCGTCTAAAGAAGCAGATATTTTTTGCCGTTGCCGCCAAGCTGATCCGTGATGCTCTGGATGACCAGAAGGCTCGTGATCACGAAGAAAAATCGAAGGTTGGATCACGCCTGAGCAGTGGACTGTGATGAGGGCTAGATTCGATGATCCGACGTACAAGGAAAGGTCTGAGAAGGCCAAGACGGCTAGACAGAATGCAGCAAAGTGGTATGGTGGCTCAATTCCGATGACAGAACATTTTCGGCATTTGGTATTTTTTTATTTTAGATTTTTTTAATGCAAGTACGATAAAATGTTAGTAGGATAAAATATTTAATTTTAGTACTAAATAATATATTTTTAATAGATACAGAGGGGTGAGGATGTAAACATGGTGACAGTCTTCCTGGCCACCCATCGAAAGGGCGAGAATCTCATTGATGAGAGGGCCTCGCAGACCTATGTAAGTATTACTTTACTTTGTGTTAATTTTAATATAAATTAGGCAATTATCTAGTATCCAAACTTTTCTAGGCCGAGTATCTTAGGCTGTGTGAGCGGACGACTGCTAGTGCACTTACAGCGGGAGAGGCTGGTACTTTCTTGCAGCCCTCTCCAGCTCCATCGGCGGACGAGCTGTGGGTGACCGCCGCTGGTGGTCTCCAGAGGGGTACGTACTACAGTACGGGATCCTATGGTGCCCTTGTTGCGATGCAGTCATCTAAGGCCTCCACGACAAGAGCGTATTCCCTACAGCCCTCACAGTCATTGGTCTGAGTCCAGAAGACCATTGACCGTCAGATTGAGTCTCTCCGTGATGAGTTTCTACGAAGGATGGAGGAGCAGCCCCTGTCCCAGCCGCAGGCGAACGATGCGAAGCTCATCGCATGATTTGATATGCTCGAGCGCAGCAACATGGAGCTCTGGAATATAACAGCTGATCTTAGAGCATTAATAGAGCGCAACATGAAGGAGCTGTAGGCATCAAAATTGTCCATGGGTAAGAGGCTGACGATGATGCAGGATTCAATGGTTCATAGCAGTACGAGGCTGTTATCTACCATGGATTCATACAACCATCGACTAGGAGAGTTGGAGCAGATACGTCCTCCTGGTGCACATTCATCAACACAGACTCCACCGACGTCACTGCCTTCTCCATCGATATCGGTGTCGATTTTTCGGGAGCAGTATGATATGTTCTTATCCCTGATCCACGTCGATGGTCATCCTCCTACAGATCTGCAGTAGTCATAGTTAGGGCCATTTATTGATTGTGTATGTTTCAGACCTATGATATTTGGTCATTTATGAATATTCTTTATTTTTTAGGCATTCAGACATTATTTCTTGTATTCTTTAGGGCGAGGCTTTCAGACTCAGTTGTGTGGATATTTGTTGTATTTTTTACGACGAAATTTTCTCCTGACTCGGTTTGTAATCTCAATATTTTGTTTTCTTCAAATTTTATTATATTATTTTTATTAAATGTATGTTAATTTACCGGTGTTGAGTGTTCAACCGAAGGGGGTTGGCGAACCCAGCAAATTCAACGGAGGGTTGCTCCGGGTCTATTTGTACAAATTATGAATTTATAAGCTGCAGGAAGAATGGTTTGGAATAATTCAATATTCATTTTTTACTATATCTTTAGCGACATTTTTAGCAACATTTTGCGACGTTTAGCGACGTTTATATACATCACTAAATACGTCGCTGAGTACGTTGCTATAGATGTTGCTATCCGCGTCGCTAAACACGTCGCTGTCCGTCGTAAATATGCTGACATGACAGTATTGCCAGATCAATATAACGTCGCTAAATGAGTTGCATAACATGGCTAAAAAGAAAAACTTAGCGACATATAGTGACAAACAACACGTCGTTAATTTAGCAATGTTGCGTCAACGTAGGAATAGCGACATTTTGCAACATTTTTTCAATCAGCGACTAGCTTAAAGGCGACTTCAACGTAACATTGCTACAGACGTCGTTAAAATTATTTAGCGACATTTTTTGGCCATTTAGCAACGTTTTGTGATGTCGTTAATTTGACTTATTCTGGTAGTGTATTTCCTAATAAATGTCCCATACGTACTGATGATCAGTCAATACGCAAGTTCGTGATCTATATGAGACTCACAACTCGTGTAACACCTGTTTTATAGCCAAATGAAACATAATGATGCCTCAAAATCATGGGATAGTTTCTTAGATCTAAATCAATATGCATAATATAATTAAATAGACAAATAATAATGTATCACGTCGTTGCACCCAAGTCTTCTTGGACGCGCAGTTTAATAACATAAAAAAATAAGAAAATAAATAACAAAAATAAAAATGCATAAATGAATGTAAATAAGTAGTAATCGTGGCAAGGTATACTTTTCTTGTAGTTATTTGGTGCTGACACAACTCAAGACAACATGTACAATGAACCAAAAAATATGGAAGCTGAACAAACGTCTCTGGATGCTGCAACAGACATCACCAACATTTTTTGAATAAACGAGATAGTCATAAACACTAACCTTTCGTCCGATTTGGACACGAGCAAAACGATAATTTTGGGCCAAAGCCGAGTTCACATGTGGCCCACCTTACACCAAAAAGTGTGCCAAGGTTAAAGGCCTCTAAATAGGACAAATTATAGGTCAATCAAATTCTAAACAATAATACGAACTCAAGGGTATATCCATTTTTGGATTTCGATGAGCCGATCACAAAATCGCTCGTCAAGTTGAATCGTAGGGCCCGCAAAATGGTGATTGTCGATTGACTCGAATTCAGACGAAACTCGGGTCACAGGACAAGTCAAACGTTACGAGTCCAACGACGCAAGTTTCGTTGTGATCCGTTGAGCGTACAGAAAGTAATAATGTAAGTTGCAAAATGCAGATACGGGCGACTTTTGACTGATACGGGTTGATTCCTGCGTGCACACACGACCAAATTAACTTTCGTAAAAGCCCACATGTCAGGATATACCATACGCGCATTTCAGTATAATTGGTATATGACGAGGTTATCTTGTTTCGTGGGATGAACTTTATTTCACAAGTTTTTAATAATTTTAGAACAAGTTTTTCATAATTTTTAACAAGAGTTTGAATATAGTATTAATGATTCAAAAACTAAAAACTTTATATCGTTGCAAATCTGGTTATGTAGTCTATAAACCTATTCAATTGGATTTTAAGAATATCTAATTCCCTGGTAGTTATTCGCCTAAAAAATAGTCTTTTGACTCGGGTTTGGTTCTGTTTTATACATAGTTTTTCGAGAATTTTTTGGTCGATTTATTACAGAATCTAACTCATTCGAATCAAAACTATTTGAAGGTAATCGAAGGTGGTAAAGTTGTAGCCATACCTGATCAACTGGATCGAAAAACGGTTGAAGATCGGTAGAGAAAATATACCGCGAAGAGGCTCGACAATGCGTGGCTGCTGCTGACGTTACAGTGCGCGACTGATGCCACTGCTGGTGCTGGCACTGGCTGTAATGCCCCGCTCCGTGCCGGCGTTATGTATCAGGTGAGTGGGCAGAACTTCGTTCTCTGATTCTTGCATGCCTTAATAATAACCTGAGTTTTTGCTTGCAATGTTTTCATAAGAGAATGATAGAACCTGCCTTGCATGTTAATGAACGAACTCACCTAGCTTGTCTTTGAATCAATGCCTGCTTAACGAGAATCCTGAATCGCCTGCTTAGAGTGCATAAACATGTTCACTATCGTCTATGCTTCGAGAGAACCATACTGTGCCTGAACGTGTTCAAGTGATAAGTCGGATTGCCCCGCAACAACGATTGTATTCAGATGGTTCGTCTCGTCTGCATACTAGAGTTTATTTGATAGTGTTCCATGCATTCGCACGCGGTCGGACAATGGCTTTTGGTGGAGAGCTGAACTGCATGCGTCATAGCCACCATGGGTCACAGCTGCCATTACCATCAGAGAAATGAGTCATTGGTATGCTGTTCCACCAGCTGCCGATCCTGAGATACTCGGGGACCGCCCTGCATATAGCTAAGTCATTGTGTTGGCTTGGATAGTGACTGCCTCTAAGATTGTGCATCGTGTGTCTAGCTTTGCATCAGACCCTCGAGTCGCAAGAGACACGCTGCGCACACCCTGAAACATGAACGGTTTGCTTGCTTGCATATTCAATATGAAACTCTGTTTCCAAACATGTTTCCAAACAAGTAAATCGACTCTGCTAGAACTGCATGAAACGAACCTAGGTAAAACTAGAAAGATCACTAGTAATGTAATATTTTATAACATGATTACTTAGTGCCTGTTTGAGTGAATGCTTGTTTCTGTTCAGTTGATTTATCTCACCAGTACTTGTATAAAGTGCTGACCCACCAACAGGTTACTTGCTTGCAGGTACTGGATCGTCCGAGGGAGCGATAGGCGTGCCACAGTCCCCAAGACCCGGAAATCCTGGTTTCGATTGTTGCCCCGAGGATGCTATCGTATAAGGGGGCATAATGTATGGAACGAACGTGTGCCTTTACTAAAGGAAACCCAAGTTGCCTCAATTGTCCCGAACACTCAGTTGGCTAATGCATTGCATTGCAATAAGTCCCTTTCCGCTGCTTACTCGATTGATGCGATGATAGCCAACTATCAACTTAAACGATTGGCCTTGCACGGGCGCAACCCGCGGCCCGTGCGGCATCACGTCCCCCGAAAGCTCGAACGGGCCATTCGCTTAGCTCCCTTCCTCCCTCGCACCAGCGGGACGGGCGCGGTGATTCGCGTCCGGTTCGTTAATCCCGGCCGTACGGGGCGGGGTAGGGCGGAGCGGCGGCCCGGGCGGGACCGGGGCGTGACACTGGCGGTAGCGGCCGGGTGGAGGGGGAGTCCCTGCCAGGGGGCAGCACTGGTTGGGGGGTAGAGTCTAGGGTTAGGGTTTGTTATGCTATATGTATTCGTGTATATATATATGTATAAGGGGTGGGGGGACCGCTGATCCGCGGAAAGGGGAAAGCCTAGGGTCGGGTAGTCTGCAGGTGTGGGCTGTGTAGGTTAGCTACTAGTATTAGTTTAGGGTTTGTTTAGAATTATGATTAGTTTAGGGTTTTGGAATATATATATTTTTTCTTTTTCTTTTATTCTTTTCTTTTACTTTATTTTATTTTATTTTTTTCTTTATGTTATTATTATTATCTATTAGTATCATAATTGATATTTTTATTATTATTCTATTTATTTCTAAAATCATTGTTATTATCTCATTATTATTATAATTACTTAAAAATATATTTCTATTATTATTACCATTATACAAGGCTATTATTATTATTCAAAAAATTCCTATTTAAATTACTAATTTTATTTATAAAAAAATTAGGGGAGTTTACCTTTTTTTGCTTGCGACTTCGTTTGGGACATATCGAGCGCCCAGAGAACTAGATTTGAGCTCACTGTCACGCAAAGCAGGGATCTTTCCTCATAGAAGAAGTTAACGCTCATAAAGGCAGTGGAGCGAGTGAATACCGTCGTATACGGCTTAGCTTTAGGGCAGTGGTTTTGCATGTTTGGAGGAAACGAAATCGACGTATCTTTGATTGTCTTTTCCTCAGTAATATAACTGTACAAAGAAATATACAAGTTGACAAAGATATACTAGACTCTAGCTGACCATTTTGCAATCGGAGCTTGATCATAGTTGTAATCTTCATGTTTATCTATAAAATTTACCTTTCTTCGAATATATATATATATATATATATATATATATATATATATATATAATGTATATTGTATTTGTTATTTTGCTATATTAATTATTAGTATTTTATTTATAAAAAAGTTATTATTTTATTGTTATAATAATTTTTTTTTTACGATATTTTCATAGCCATCCAATCACAGAAAGTACAATTTGACCACTTTCAAGTTATCCAAATAATGAAAGTCACTTTCAGCAGACATGGACTAATATAAGATTCAAAAGCATACTCATTTTATTTTCACAAGACAAAAGCCTTTTCACACTTTCTTACACTTTTTAAACAAACAGACAGCCCTTAATGGAAGCAAACGATACGAAACCAATAAATATGAAAATGATTGCTTGAATTACATAGATGTTGCCGGAGTTCTTCAATTCCGTCGCAAATTGTGGGCAATGCCTGTTCGTTCTGCCACTTGAGAAAGTACTTGCTCCACATGCTTGTTCCTGTTTGTCATGTCCGAGACAAGTGTAACTAAGTTGTCAATCTTTGTCTCGAGTCTCTGAAGTTCTCCCCTAGTCTCCTAAAGAAATAAAAAACCAAGTCAATACCCACCCCCACGAAAAAATAACATTCAGTACTGGATCAATAATTTGGGATCTTCCTAGAGACACAATTCTAGGGCATCACGATTTTTGGCAGTCCTTGAATTGCGAAAATTTTGACGATTGTCAATTTTTTAGCGGTCATATGTACCAAACAGTTTTGCAATCCAAATGTCAAAATTTTGACAAAATTGTAAAAAATTTGACAGTTCTGAATATGCAGAGGATCGTCACATTCTTGTATATGCACAGTGCTGTCAAAATTGTGATACTTCTTAGCAATTAGTGACGTGTCTTCAGTATGGAAACCACGTGACCAGAACAAAGTCGATGAAATTTGTCATTTCTTTTTGGATGGAGATTGGAAGTAGTCCTGATTAGATAGACATACCTGTGCTGAATTGCCAGTGTGGCCGGCGGGGATACTCTTTTGGGGTATATGTGGAGGCTGTAAATGGGCATATACACCTATGTTAGGATGGATTTCAATATAAACAACAATAAGATTAACAAACCAATGAATTAGACATATATACACACAATTAGACATATACATACACACACGCGAGAAGAGATCGAGATTTTCGCTATTAAGTATTCTATTCTTGAATATTCTCCAAATAGTAGTCTTGGATTTGTATCATATATAAATCGTTTAAAATCTCGCAAAAAATAAAGTAATTAAGGAATTAATTCCTGATCTAATGATTGTTATTTGAAAACATTTAGAATACTTAATGGCGAGGGGGGGGGGGGGAGGGAGGGGGAAGACGGCTCAAAATTGAGTCATATATGTCGTATATATATCATCAATTAATTATTAAAAAAAAATATTATGTAAAATTGTTGAAAAAAAATTAAATTTGTTATAAATAACAATTCAGGAATTCGAAACCAGCCAACTATGAAGAATATGATCTCCTACCTTCATGCACCTGCACTGTACCTATCATTTAAAGAAAAATTAAATGGCGTCCAGGAGAGTCGAACCTACGACCTCCTGAATAATATGCATCGAGCTTTTATATATATATATATATATATATATATATATATATATATATATATATATATATATATTCCATCTTCCATAATATAAAACGATTTCTAGACGGCTCAAAAGTGAACTGTCTAAGCCGAAAATAAATTGACTTACGGAAGATAAATAAAATCTTAAACCATATATATATATATATATATATATATATATATATATATATATATAGAGAGAGAGAGAGAGAGAGAGAGAGAGAGAGAGTTGCCTTCTCTTTATTGTTTCCAACATTTTTGTTGGGCTCGTCCTCTTCGTCACTGCTGAAGATCTCTTGCTCTCTCAATTTCTTAGCCATAGCTTTCCGCCTGTCCGCCGGGATCTTATTGTACGATATGGAGCTCTATGATCAACAAATAACATGTAATACTATTAAAAAGGCTTTTTGCTGATTTAAGTTTCAGCAGATATTTAGTAGAAAGAGGAAAATTTAATTTGTTCTCTGAAATAATATCAAGAAGAAGAAGAAGATGATGAAGTTAAGACTTACCATTGTTTTTGCACCGAGGGATCTTTTCAATAAGCTCAGCTTTGGCTTTAGCCTATATTTATAATAAGAAACCCAATCTAAAGTATTTAAGTCAACGTAAGAAGCGAGAAGAAACTTATGTGTGCATCAATGGAAATTTCCGGGCAAAAGCTGTAACAAGCAACCGATATTACTTTTTTGAAGCAAGTTGCACTACTTTTTTCTACAACGCATAATTTTAAACGTCAATTGTAGGGATTGGGAGTTCTTACTCGGACATTATTTAGTTGGACGGGATCACCGTTTGCCGGTAGTCAACGGTAAATTCGTCCAATGGTAGCGGGCAGGACGACCGTCCAGGGTCCCATGGGCCAGAAGGGCCCAAATTTTTTGTTTTGTTTAAATATATAAATAATTTTGTACCGAAAATAGAACTAGTATTTACCATTGACCATTCTTATCACAAAGCAATTGTTGTGTAGTGGTTATTACATTAGATTTGTACACAAGAGGTTCTGAGTTCAAATCTTGGTTGAAGCATATTTTTTATTTTACTTTTGTTTTATTTTTTTTACATTATGTATGGGGCCTCATTTTGAAAGTTCGCCCCGGACCCCTGTGAGCTCAGGGCCGGCCCTGCTATTCTGCAGGAAAATAAATATTCTCTCATTAGCCTATAAATAGGTTTTGATCTCCCATGTTAAATTGGTCGTTAATTTTCAAATTTGAGAGAGAGAGAGAGAGAGAGAGAGAGAACTTCATGTCTTCAACAACACTTCAACAACCCCTACGTATTGTTTTTGTGCAACCTGTATTGTCGAACAGAGTTTTTTCGTGCCTTTGCGAACAAGCAACAATATTGGTGTCAGATCGTCAATGAAGTAAAGGGGTAAAACATAGTTCTGCAAGATCTCCATCGTCATATTTTTCAGAAAATAAATACTCTCATAGTTGAAATTTCTTTATTGTATCTTACATACCTAGTTTTTGTAATACGATTAGAAAATTATTTGTACTACATAAACATGTTCTTCTCCTTGCATAAAGAAACTTGTATTTCTTTCTTCAAAACAAATCCACGAAGAACAATGACGACTATTATGTACAGCTGGTTCGATTCCAAAAACAAAGATCGAAGAAAAGTAATCACTTGTCACGTCCCAGAACCAGAATACTGGAGAGCGGGGGTAGACAAAGCCAGCTACGTATACCAGAGTACTCCAATACCTCGAGATACGGTCACGGCTCTAAATAGACATGGGGGGTTAATGCTACAAGCCAACAATCAATCCTAGGTCAAGCAATACTAGTGTCTCAATCACAAGCAAGAATCCACAATATACAAAATATGATCATCAGAAGCAAGATAGTGAAGCGTCCAAAATCAAATATACATAGATGATCATGAAGCTAGTATTACAAAATGAAGAAGTAGCAAGAGTATAAGTCATACATGATCAACTTTAGCTATAGTCTAGAAAACGCTAATCATGTCATGCCCTGTAGGCGATGTATCAAGTACAAAATATGAGCTAAACAGGTGCTCGGGGCTAAACGTCACAAAAGAATATGTACAACAAGTGGGTGAACAAGATAGAAATACACTCAATCGGTCTGATGCTCCTAGTAGTCACCATCCATGGGAAGGTACAGAACTCTGGCTCCATTACCGGATCTGGCCAAGCAAAACCAGTGGAATCAAAACCCAAATAGCAAGTACTATAAAGGAGGTCAAAAACTATGAACTAAAACAAGCATGCATCACAAAGCTACAGTATACTAAAGCAACATATAACCACCAATATATATAGGTACCGTAAAATATGAAAATAAACTGGTGACCTAAAAAGTAAAACTGAGCACGTGGACAGGTACAAGTCATGCCAAGAAAACTAGAACATGTGGCATGCACAGGATCATGGAAAGGTAAAAGCAATAAACATGAAGATAACAATAACCAGGAAAAGAGTAAACACGTAGGTGACAATAGCAAGATAAGTCGGTAAGCAACAAGAAGATTAGGAACTCATCGAAATAGGAACCGTAACCCTTAAACCAAATAAGAACCAGGATTATGATCATTTTTTGAGTCATACCTAGTCTCTAGTCCCTTACTGGTAACGTAAAAATACGAGAAAAAAAAAACACTATATTAGAAATAGTAACAATCAATAAAGCACGGCCAAGCAATGTCTACGGCTTGCTATCATTAGCTAACTAGAGTTATCACAAAATCTAATTACTAACAAATGCATTCTTGATAACATCTCTATTGGCCACATGCCTTGTAGACTATCAATGTTAAATCCAGCCATAACTAAGTTTATATATATATATATATATAGTGGACTGTCCAGCCTCAAAGCCTGCATCCTAGGAAGTGGCATCACACAACGGCGAGCCTAGTATGCTCCCCACAATGATGAGCTAATAATTTGATACATCACGTAACTACACCACTCGACGGTGCGCTGAAAATGTGCCTCTTACGACGGAGAGCTCCAAGTTCATACGAAGCAAGGTGGCTAGACAACAGGCTGCATGCAACCTAGAGATTCTCCCTTCCTAATGATCAAGTTATTCAAACTAGTTAATTATTAACATTTTATTTTAGGATTTTTGGTGTAGCATTCCGCATACAGAATCCATCCTAGACATGATGCTCCCCGCAGGGATATGCAAGATAGGATGATATTTTAACAAACACATGTACAATATAAGAAAATAATACAACCACATGGTTATAGGCATGACTTGCGTGTGCTATAGCAAGCCACAACACATAATATTCTGATCAAGTATCACGAGTGCACTACTACGAGTCACTATCACGCATGTAAGAGACAATGAACACGAGTCACTATCACTCATGTCATACACAATAACCACGAGTGCACTACTATGACTCACTATCACAAGTATATAGGGTGTCAATCAATCCCCTAAAATACGAGGTCACCTGGTCAGGAAATTATGGAAAATGTATCTAGGATGTAAATCATCCCCTAGTTATACAAGAGACTGGTCACGTAAATTACGGTACACCAAGGTTAATTCCAGGCACTACAAGTCACAAGTATATCCATCAAGGTGCCACGTAGGAAAATCAAAGAAAATACGACAAAAAATAAAGCATATAAAAAAGAGTAAACGACCGGTATACCGTCAGTATACACCAGTATATCATCGGTATACCTGTCCAGAGATAGAAAAATTATAGCAATTTTTGATTCTAACAAATCGGTATACCGTCGGTATACACCAGTATATCATCGGTATGCCGGTTTGTATCACAACAGGTTTCTCGATTCTAAGTCAGACCAAAATTGGTATATCGTCGGTGTAGAAGCATAAAAAGTGTGCCTCAGATAGATGGCAAAGTTTTTTATAAATAAATCCAACAGTAGAAGAATGACGCACTTTCTACTTGTTCCAGAAGAAAGACTCACATTTTTTTACTTTGGTGCACTTTTCATTAATTTCAAAGAATGGCTCACTATTTAGAGAGTAGAAAAGTGACACACTTTCTTAATGTTATGAAAGATGGCGCACAAATGATCTTCTCTCTCTCAACATTTAATGCAGTAAACTAACAGCTGGCAAAGACAAAAACTGAAGAGTCAAAGGTCATCATTATAGTGGAGATACGGCACGCAGACCCAGGTTGTTATTTAGCGACCCAACCGCAACGCCATAGTATTATTTTCCTCAAAAGTGCGTAGCAGTGCCATTCTCTTCAAAAGTATACCGCAGTACCATTTTCTTCAAAAGTATGCCACAGTGTTATTTTCTTCAAAAGTGCGTCGCAGTGTCATTCTCTTCAAAAGTGCACCATAGTGCCATTTTCCTCAAAAGTGCACCATAGTGCCATTTTCCTCAAAAGTGTTCCATAGTGACATATCCTTCAAAAGTGAGCCGCAGTGCTAATTCTCCTCAAAAGTGCGCCACAGTGCCATTTTTCTCAGAAGTCCGCTGCAGTCCCAATCTTACTAAAAATGCGCCAGTCTCTAGGCGACTTCAAAAGTGCGCAAACTATCCTAATCGACAGTGAGCAGGTATGATTGCTTTTCTCACATGTCGTACTTCTCGTGAAAGGTGTACAAATAACTGTCCCCCACAACCTATGCTTTTTTCGTATATGAAGCTATGTGTCAAGCAGACAGCAAGTTATGTACCTACTCATGCAGAACGTGGGGTGTTAATCCACCAAAAGTGCGCACATAATGGTAAAACATTGTTGACTATCCATAGTGTGCGTATACTCTCGTAACCGCTCCTAAACTCTATAAATACAGGCAGCGGCAACAGAGGGAGAGATACAGACAAGAAGATAGAGAAAGGGGCTATAATTCTCATCTCTTTGAAATTCAAGAGCAGAGAGAGAAAAATATAAGCTTCTCGTGCCGTTGTGCCAGAGCTTTCTTATTGTTCAACTATCCAAGTTGTTCGCAGCATTCCCTATATCTCTTCGTCTTTGTGTCATGTGTATTTCTTCATGTCGAGTGGTCCAAGAAGTAAAGTGATCGTCCGCAGATCAGATCTCTACAGCTATACTTTTCCAGAATTAATTGTACTTAGATTCCTGTTTAGGATCTTTTTTTTTGTATTTTTTAACAGTTTGTAACATAAAAGTTTTGTATAAAATTTTTCTCGCAAACAAAGATGGCGACTTTGCTGGGGACTTCCTTCTTCTCTGACGAGAATGCGATAGCTCAACTAGATACTGCTTCGGTCGGCTCAACGCAAAAGACCTTGGTCATGAAGTTCGACCAACATGCATATAAAAAGATGCTCCATTCTGGGGGTAGTGTTCACCCCTCATCCGTACCCGTGTCGAGAAAAACTCGTAAAGTGTGGGTGCCCAAATCTCGTCATGCATATCCTGAAGTTGCTGCCAACAAGGGAAAAAGCATTCTGATTGACGTGAGTTTCCCTGTCAATTCTGCTCAGATCAATGACTTGGTGGACTATTCCCTTGTGTTAAATAAGGGATACAATTCTTGCAACTCACGCAATTTCAAGCAAAGGGTGATCCACACCCAAGCTTCTGAATTCCTTGCGTTAAATAAGGGAAATAATTTTTATAACTCGTGCAATTTTGAGCAAAGGATGATCTACACCCAAGCTCCTCAACCCGCGCATATTCGTCATAATATGTGAGGCAAGCAAGGTATGGATACCGCTATCCAAACCAACCAGGGCACAAATAAAGTATTGGTCAGGAAGAGTCATTCTCCTAATATCTTGATTACGGCACAATAGAGGGAAAATTAGCAGCCACTCGTGCGCCAAGTCAAGGCCTCCGTACAAAATTAAATGTTTGTAGACAAACTATGCCAACTTTGTCTACACCACAGAATGTGCGCCAAACAGGGACAATCTCTACACAATATATTGATTGTGCACGTGTGCATAAAAGGAATGTTAGAGACATCTTCCTCTCTTTCCTGAAGAGCAAAAACTCGAGATATAATGAATCACTTGCCAATCAAGCCAACACATTACTTTATACACAAGGTGTCATACCCCAGACCCAGAATACTAGAAAGCAGGACAGACAAGGCCAGATACGTATACTTAGAGCACTCCGGTACTCCGTATATACAGTGAAGTTGTAAGACATGAGGGGCCACTACTATAAACCAACAGTCAAGCCTAGGTCTAACAACCCTAGTGTCTCAATCACAAGAACAACATGAATAATAACAATATGTAAGATCAGCTGAAATATAATAGTAAAGCATCCCAAACTATAATATACAAATGATCATGATGCTATTAAATACAGAATGAATAAACTAGCCAGAATCTGAGTTATACGTGATCAACCCTAGGATATGTCAATCATGCTAATGCCCGTAGGCTAACTGATCAAACCAAAACATGAGCTAAACACGTTCTCAGTGGCTAAACGCCCAAAAATAGAATGTACATCAGGGTGGAGAAGTAAGAAAATCTAGTAAAGCGGTCTGGTGCTCCTAGTGACCACCATCCTCAGAAAAGTACGAAAGATCTTCTGGTGTTGCTACTGGATCTGGCCATACAAAACCAGTGGGGCCAGACCCCCAAATAGCAAGTACCACAAATGAAGTCAATATAGGAACTTAAACCAAAAATACATTCAATACAAATACTGGAAGGCAAAGACTGAATATAAAAGATCTCAGGATAATAAATACTGTAAAACCTGCAATAAGACATATTCGGATCTGATAATCAATAAGGAAATAACAAGTATTGAAATTAAATATGATCATGTAAAGCCTAGACTAACCATCAACCACCAATCACGATAAATCACATAAGTACGGCTTGATACCTTTAACTAACTAGGGTTATCACAATCCTTAATTACTAACTTTATAATGCAACGCGATAGTAGAGTTTCTTCTGATCTCATGTCCCTGTAGTCCGTCTGGGATATCCATACACACAACCAACTAGATACTCCTCAAGATACACCGCAATATAAACCACTGAATACTCCTCAAGATAATAGTACGAATAACCAGGACTGCATGCAATCTAGGAAAACCCTAGCCATGTACTAAGTGAATCTCTAGTTTTTTAACCCTTAGTAGTTTCTTATTTGAATCCGGGTATGACATTCCGCAGAATCCATCCTAGACATGATATAAAAAAATTAAGTCCTAATATTAATATAAACAGGTTTAATATATATTACACATACGAACTCATGTATGCCACAACAATAATCAAGCCACGTGAAACCAATTGAAGCTAGGTAAAGCCAAGTGAAGCCATGTTAATCCGGGTGAAGCCAGGTAATCCATATAAAACTATGTGAAGCCATATCCAACAAGATAAAACCATATGAAACTAAGTCAAGCCATGTTCGATGAAGCCATTTAAGGTCATGCCAAGTCAAGTCCAGTCAATCAGGTCATCATGTGTAGCCGGGCAAAGTCAGGTGAAATCGAGTAAATCCAAGTCAAGTCAAGTCATATGAAGCCATGTAAGTTCATGTCCAAAATTAAGTCAAGTCATCGCGTGTCCAAGCAAAGTCCAGAAGTTTCAACATAAAATTATAAAAAACTAAGAATTCCTAAAGAAAGTGCACGATCGGTATACCTTTGGTACAGTCAAGTACACCGTCGGTACACCGATCCAGAGATAGAAAAAACACAATAAGTTCTGGATTCCAACAAATTGGTATACCGTCGGTATGCCGTTTCAAGTAGGCAAAAAGATACTGGAAAATAAAATTCAACAATTGGTATACCGTCGGCACAGTCCAGTACACCATCGGTATGCCGGTCAAGATATATATCTAACAATGTCAGCAAGATTGGTATACCATCGACAAAGCCCAGTACACCATCGGTATGCCGATAGGGTTCACACAAAAATATCTAGAAATCAAGTCGGTTAAAATTGGTATACTGTCGGTATACTGTAGTATACCTTCAGTATGCCAGTTTTTAAGAATAAACTTGGTTAAATCAAGTCTGATTTTCAGGAACCAAATCAAACACCAAAAATTACCAGAACTAAGTTTAACAAGAAGTCAAGTCTAGGGTAAGTCTCATATCACAATATAGACTAAATCTCACGGTCACAACTCCGGCACCATTTTCGTTACCGAGTTACCAAAAATGGACGAAACCAGATTCTACTATAAATTAAAACCTAGTTATCCTGATATGAACAACTATAAAAAATTAAGTCTAAGCTGAAAAGTAATAACCAAATCTCCAGAAAAGTAAAATAACAGAAAGTAAAAGAAGTTCACGAAATTGGCAAGGTGTAATTGCCTAACGCGAGCTCCCAGCCTAAATCTTCTAGTCCACCACTACGAAGGGGTTCAGAAACCACACTCCAGGTCTCAATACCATGCTTCCAAGATTGAGAGAAAATGAAGCAGATAGGAGAGATAAAGAGAGAAGAAAATGAAATATCTCGAGTACTATTTATAGCAAAAATATCTCAAAAATATCTCGAAAGTGAAACAAATATCTACAGGATAGTATACCATCATTATACTATAGTATACCGTAGGTATACCGGTCATGTAGTAAAATTTTAATTTTAAGAATTTTTTAGCTTCCTCAAAATCCAATAAAATATAATAACTAGCACAAAAATACGTATCCGCATAAAATAAGAATACTGTAAAACGAGTCTCACACAAGGGACCAAAAATATGCACAAAAGATTCAATATATCTCATGTAAAGAGGCAAATTATGCCCTCTCTCTCCTCTTATCTTCCCTCTTTTCATTTAAGTTAGCTTATTGTACAAAAACGTAAAGAGAGGGGCCCCTCTGACATTACAACGGTATTTCCTAATGAACATCGTTGTAACTGTCATAGAGTTATAATCGAATATTGTTGTGCATTAGCAAAACGGTCTTTATTTGACCGATTGACTTACACTATGTCTCCTAAGCCTTAACATACAAAGCAAGTTGAAAACCAGAAGCACGATGACGAAACGCTCTTTGCTTCAGCATATATGGCTTCGCATCTTCTCCGTGGTAGGAGACAATCAAGACAAAGTTCTTCATGAATACCCAGCCAGAGGAGATTTGACCAACTCGTCGACTCCTTTGAAGGAGTATACCAAAATACTCGTTCTCGAAGAAGGGAGCTCGTTCGTCACGAGAATCCCAATTTCTCAGAATTTGAGGCTGGGGGTAGCAATCCCCCTGATTCTAAAACTGACAAAGTAGACTCCTACTACACGGTTCTTTCTACCAATTTCTCTATCATACACAGGGATGTTAGTGTTTATGCCATAGGTGATGAACAAGAAGCTTCTCCATCAGAAGCCACCGAACAATGAATCAACTCATTAGAGGCTGCTCTCAAGGACATGCACACTATGATACAAAATATGCATCGAATGATGATAACCCAATATTCTGTTACACCAGAACCCGTCCAAGTGGCTTCATTCATACCTGCGCAACCTGCTCCTAGAACAACGCCTTTGCAGAATAACACAAATTCAGAAGCGTTCATAAACCAAGGGTTAGTAGCACCAACTCATAATCCTTTTAACATTGGTGGTGGATCCCCGCCGATGATAATTTATGTTCAACTAGGATCCTATCAGTCAGTCGCACCATTCCGACCAGAAGATCCTCTCGAAGCTATCCGAGAGTTGCGTGCACAGGTCTATGTTTTAAAGAACAAAGACCAACTCCGCAAGATGGGGGTAAAATAGTCTTATCCTCCGCATTGGAATAATGTTCTTTTTCCTCCTAAATACAAACCCCAATCGATAGTCATGTTTGAAGGCAAGACATCACCGAGCCAATATATCAATTACTTTAGAATGATGATGGCTCATTTGCAGAAAGAGGATGCTCTCTTTACCAGATTATTCCTGGAATGCTTGGACGGCATAGCCTATGATTGGTATCGCAGTTTACCTGACAACTGTATATCCTCGTTTGATGACATAAAGTATCTTTTTTCTCTAACGATACTATGAAGGAGGCATGGATATGATGATGTCTTCACTCATCGATATCAAACAGAAGGAGAAAAAATCTGCTGGTGAATTCGTTAAGCATTTCAGGTAGACAACTCTGAAGTTACCCTCCGGTATTCCAGACTCCGTATTCATTGATACCTGTAAAAAGAACCTACTGCCTATACTAGGGCTCTGGACCAGTCCAACTCAATTTTAAGACTGGATGACGTTCATCATTAGGGCTAAAGCTGCTTAAGATAATACAAAAATAGCACATAATTTGGGGTTATAAATGACTAATGCAGAAGGAAAGCGTCCCTCCAATAGTGCGAATAATCGCAACAGCAAAAGAAAGGAGTCCTTGGCAATAAATCTGTCAAAGCGACACACCTATCCTCCAACACAAAATCCTACAGAGTCTTCTAGGCCTAAGAAAGAATATTCCTTTAACGAGAGCAATATTCCCAAAAAAATTGAATGCTTGATAAAAAGCAACAAGCTGCAGTTGCCTGAAGTTAGGAGACCAAATGAGACTGGGAAAACAGACGACCCAAAGTACTTCTTGTACCACCGATACATAAATTACCCTACCTAGGCTTGTTATGTCTTGAAAAGGAAGATATATAAGTTTATAGATGCTAAAGCTAATACCCTTCACAACAACAAAAAGACAGTCACTGCCAATATGGTGTCTCTTCTATTCAGAAACTTTCCAGCAAAAGTAGTTCCAGATGGCATCGTCCCAATACCACGAGCTACGATAAAAGTGGTAAATCTTTCGTTCCCTAGAAGATAAATAAAGAAATTTGTGCCTCTTACCACAGATCATGGCAAGATTATATGGATTCATCCTGATATGCTGTCAGATTGGGACCAGAGAGCAGCATCTTCTAATTCAAAATCTAAGAAGGGTAAGAAGTATAAATCATGCAATATGATTTCTTCGGATATTCATTCAGACGGAGATCAGGACCAATATTAAGAATATGTATCTCTCGATGTCAGATTTTAAAATCCGAATATTGCCCCCACTAAGCTCTACTCGCAAGCTTCGTTTGACGCACCGACAATGATCCATGATTGGCAGCATTCTGCTATATGGGCACAAAAAATCTTCAGTTCTTATGAAGGTTTTTCTTTACAAATTTCTCCTTCTTCTTCTGCAACCATTAGAGCATCCTCGACTCAGGTGCTTGAGGAGGATCGCACCTAATTTTATCGATACAACCAACAATATGTACGCTTGATGCAAAAAAATGGAGTATAGTTTCCAGAAAGCTGAAGGTTTAGACTTTGGCAAGGAAAGACGTATTCCTCTACAACTACGAGGAAAGTCCAATAAATCCCATAGTGGATTGGGCTACGACGAGACCAGCCCACATACTCGCTCCAAGAAGGGGCATGATAAAAAAAAATCAAGTCCTATAACATGGTACTTCTTTCTCCGATGCCCAAAGAAGAAGCCATGACTGATACCATGTCCGACAGATTATCATAGAACTTATGAATCTATCCCGAAAGATATTCCTGACACTCTTCCTACTTTGCGAACTCCTGCTGCTCCTGTCAGAATCGAACCTGGTCCTTCGAAGCCTACTATGACAGAGAAAGAAAAGCAAAAGGAAGTACGTTTCGACAAATCTCTAAAGAAAAATTTATCCCAAGTACTTGAAAAGTCGTACAATTTTGACATATTGGCACAACTGGCCAATATCCTAGCCCGACTCTCCATATTCGAGTTGCTTCATTTATCGAAGGAGACTCGTGAAGCTTTGAGTGAAGCTCTGATACATGCAGACTTATGCTTAGATCAACTTAAGACTACTGATTAAGAGCCATTAGCATGTCCTCAATGACATAGCTTGATCGAGAAGATTCCTAATATCACCTTCATGCAAGATGACATGCTACTCAAAGATAATCAGCATGACAGGCCACTATATTATACCGGTTATATCAGATCTATTAAGGTGAACCAGATTCACTTCGACCCTGATTCTTCAGTCAGAATTATTCATAAAAGTCTACTAAGAGGATTGAAGATACCAATATAAAACCTGTCTGCTACCAGTACTACCATTCTAGGCTTAAATGCTGAAAGAAGTAAACCACTGGAAAATATATGCCTAAAAATTCAGATAGACGATCTATGTACTGAAGTCACATGCTATGTGATTGACTCTGACGTATCCTATAACATTTTGCTGGTACAACTATGGATACACAAGCATAAAATTGTACCCTCCATCCTACATCAATGCTTCAACTATGTGAACAGTAGTGGAGAGGTCAAAACAGAGGTAGCTAACCTCAGCCCTTTCAAAGGTGTCGAAGCCTATTTCGCTTACTCTGCACTCTATACACCAGAGTATATGAAAGAGGAAGCTAATCAAGCTAGTGATGAAGCTAAAAATGCTCCAAATGAAGAGCCTCTGATAATCAGAGTCAAAAGACGTACTACTCGTCCAACTACTTCAAAGCCTCTCGGCATCGACTTGCACAAGTTATTTCAATTAGTCATCAACCTTCGATGCAATAAACAACCAAAACTAGAGAATGAGCCACTTGTTATCGACCTTCGTCGTAACAAGTCATCAACATCAGTGAATCAACCCCTAGTCATTAATCTTGCCAAGCCTCCTGTCAAGACTGAAGATTATGACGACTATGTGGGAGATAAATTTTTTTTTATATTTCAAGAATAAAGAAGACTCTACTTTGCACTACATTAATGTTGAACCCTTTGCTAAAAATTTTTTAGAGGCTCTTCACCTCTATGAGCCTTTGTCCATATCCGTGGCATCTCCATTCCAATACGATTCATCATATGAACCATATGAGGAGGCATACTTCATAGTCCCAGTGAGATAGGACAATCAACGTCATATAATTTTTGGCAAAGCTAGAAACAACAAAGTCGCACAGTCTAATGGTTCTAACGAGAAAATAGAAAATATACAACCGTATCGTTATAGCCAACCAACCAAGAATATCATACAAAGGATGGGCTACAGCTTAAAATCTGGCTTGGGACTAAATTATGAAAAAGGTAGACGGACTCCTATATGTCACATCTCTCCAAAAGGTAAGCCAAAAATATACTACCAATGGACTGGTCGTGGTTTGGGATATGTTATACCACCAACTAGTCCTAAAAGTTCAGAATCAGAAGAAAAGAAATATTCTCATTCCTCTTACTCATTATTGTGGGATTCTGATGAAAGCATGGGTGACATAATCAAATAGGCTTTCTCTGTAAATATGGTGTCAACTGTCCCAAATGATGAAGACATTAGAGATTTGATAATGATGCATATCAATGGCAAATATCTTAGTACATCATATTCTTCTCCATCTCCAGCAAATTAAAGCAAAATATATTTTGTTTAATCCCCAGCAACTCATAGCCTACACAGCCTCTCGAACTATTATCTATATTTATTTTTGAATAAGACATGGATAATGGATCCTCAAAGTTTTCCAGCGGGACAATACTCAGATTCAACGAAACACTCTCGTTGAGATCACCTAAACTATTCTCTCCAACCAAAATATTCCATTCTAAAAGCCCTGTTGTTTTAAGGATATCATATTCCTTATCCCCAGTTGGGTTGGAAATAATCTTACATGTTTATTCACCAGTTAATAAGTATAATTTAATTCATGTCCATATTATATCTTAATCATATTTCATTTATTATCCCCCAAAGAGAAGATAAATAGTTCGCCCATGAACTACTCTTTCTTTTCTTTCCCAGTGGAGTGAACTAGAATATAAACTATCACGTCCATATCACCTCTGATAGTATTACATCCCGTAAAATTTATCATTTGTAATCAGCACGAGTATACCTTGAGTGATAAATCTACCAAATTCTCCTACAGAATTATCCTTCCATGTCCATAATACCTCTGAGCGAATATATTCGGTGGGATCCCATTTGAAAATATATCACGTCCACATTACCTCTGATCTCATTTTCACTCTAACCTATTATTTGTATCTAACAGTAGATATGCAATAAATAATGGATCCATAACAAAAAAATATTATTTAAAGCTAAAATTTTTAATATATGTTCATGGAAAAACTTACAAAACAGGGAAGAGTATAAGATAGAGCTCACTCAGGGGGAGTAGAAAGATCAAGGAGGAACTGGAGCCATAGAAGCATATGACTCAATCATCTTATTGTGAGTATGGTCAAGCCCGTTCTTGTTGTGCTCAAGCTCCAAAAGTTGTTCTCTTGCTAAGTCACAATGAACCACCTCTTTTCGACGTCGCTCACGGTCACCTTCTACTCCTTCCTCTATTTCTTAAGCTAGGTTTCCAGTTCTTCAATCTGAGTCTTGAGCTGTATCGACCTATTATTATGTTCATTATGGGCAGAATAATAAAGAGACAGAGAATAAGACACTTCTTTTATAGAAGTATTTATCCGGACAATCTTCTCTGCATGGATCGCCATATGCTCTGGAAGGTGGTCTGAAGTTCCATAAACTCAGTAGTAATTAACTCATATTTAGTCTGAACTTGAGCCGAGATGTCCTGTAACAACCTGTTTTTTTTTTTTAAATTTAAAAAAATAAATTTCTGGATTTTTCGATAATTTTTAACTAATTATTATAAATGTTCTTCAGGGATTAATATTTTTATGTATTAAATTAAGTATTAAAATATTACAAAAATTATATTTTTTGGGTGTATAATTAATTATTGGATGTTGTGTAATTTTTTTTGGAATTTATTGGGCTCAAAAATTATTTTTTAATTAGCTAAAAACCCATATTTTAATTAAACCGGGTTAAACCGGATTAAATCGACTCAAACTGAACCGGACCGGACCGGACCTAAACAAACCCAACCGACCCAAACCCTAAACCTAACGGGTCAGATCCTATCCTACCCGACCCGACCCGCACCACTGCCACAGTAGCTCACCCCATCTCCTCTCTCCACCACGATCTTTCCCCCCGGCTCGGCCAACCGCTCACGACCCCGCCCTCCGCGGTCGACCATCCCACGACCCACGACTCCGCCATCCCTCAACCCGCCGCTCCGCCTCGCCCTGTCACGCCCCAGTCACAAAATACGTAGGACTAGGAATACGTAACACGCCAGCCGTATGTATACGAACTCCAATGTATGGAAACCATATACACACGTACGCTGTAAATGAATATCCAATCCACAGTGGTAAATATATGTCACAACAAGTCACACGCAGTTCTATATCCCATCCACAGCACAAATAATAGAAGAATGGAAATCAATAACTGAATATCAAAGAAGCAGTCTCAAATAGTAATCTCAAAGTGTGATAGTCGGGTGGAGACAAATCCACTGCAAATCGACTATAATAAACTACTAAAGAGAGAAGAGAATAAACTCTAATATAAGAATAAATGTCTAGAAAAGAATAGCAACTAGGATCTCTAAACAGCTGCAATGAATAACATATAATCAGAAGGTAAGATCTCCTCAGGCTGATAGGTAGCATCAGGTCCAGGTCCATACTCCTGCGGGTACTCCTGCTCACCTATATCTGGAAGGGACCAGGTCCTCAGAGGGACGTAACAAGATATAAAAAGCACATGCCAATAAAGTACTGAAAATAAATATCCATTGGGGTCGCCTAACCATCTATGTGAATGCAGTTTAAGAACAACTTTCTAACAAGTGGGCTATCTGGCCATAAATAGGATTGGCATAGTTCTCTTGGAGATCCAGGTGCCTACAAAGGCACGACGACTTTCGTACGTCGGAGGCCCGCCATGATAATATATAGGGGTCATCATGACCGCGTATCTCCGGCGGAGCGTACGGGTTACACAAGGAAAGTGCAAAGGAGCCCAAATGCGGTACTTGTTGTTCTCCCCACCCAATGCTCTAAGCATGTCATATCCATGACACGATAATACCTCAAATAACCGCCAGGTCTACTAGCATGCAAAGTTTCTATTGGCAGTTATCCCTATCCGTCGCACGACCTATACGTACCAGTGGCCAGCCGAATACGCAAGTCCGTGTCCTACATGTGACTCATACTCGTGTATGAATAGTGTCATGGCCAATGAAACATAAATGCCTCATGAAAATGGGGTAGTCTCATAAAGTAGGTCCAATGCATATACATAAATAAAACATAGTACGACGACACCGTCGTTGCACCCAAGTTTCCTTGGACGATCAGTTTATATAGCAGTTTAAAATAAATGAACTAAATAAACAGAAAATAAACATGCATGCCTCATATGGAATGTAAAAATAGTACAATGGCAAGGTATACTTGCCTGGCAAGAAATCTGTAAAGTGTACGCGCCCAAATATCAAGGACACTGAACCTGGAACTAAGGACTCCGAACAAACGTCTCCGGATGCTGAAATAAACATCACCAACGTTTCCGGAATGAGCAAAATAGCTAAAAAGCACATCCCTTTCGTCCAATTTGGACACAGGGGCAAAACGGTAATTTCGGATAAAAGTGGGGTCCACGTGTAGCCCACTTTGCACCGAAAAGCGTGCCAAGGGTAACAGTCTCTAAATGGGACAAACTATGGGTCAAACAACTCTAGATGTCAATACGAACCCAACGGTATGTCCAAATGTGGATTCCGATGAGCCGAACAAAATTATGTCCAAAAAGTCAACTGTGGGGCCCGCCAATTGGCGATCTGATCAACCGTCTCAGAAATACGTGAAAATTGGGTCACAGGACCAGCGCATTACCACGAGTCCAGTGGCGCAAGTTTTGTCGCAATCTGACAAGCGTGCACAAAATATGTGCGAGTTCCACAAAAGTTGCGACACGAAATGTGTCCACGGATACGGCCTGATTCCGGCGCGCACACGCGTCCGAATCAGTCTCCACGAATTTTCACGTGTCCGGTTATGCTGCGTGCACCATTCGGTATACTTGGCACACGGCGGGGCGGTTCCGTTTGGCGGGACGCGCTCCGTTTTCCAACTTTTGGAAAACCGGAAAAAGTGGGTGTGCGCAGTTTTGTGACGAATATAACTATGTCCACAGCAACTATTAGCCTAGGGTTATTTTACAGAAATTAAACTAGGTCAGGTATTCTACAGGTATCAAAAAGAATCACCAAATTTGGATCTCTGTGGTGGGAGATACGAACTCGGCAATACGGGTGGTCATTCTGGAATTCTGCGATCCCAGAATTGGGTCTGTCCGTCCACTTTGGACGCTGTTTTACACCTAGGGGCACATGTTTTCTGAGGTTGGCTATAAAACGAATATTGGAGAGGGTTGAGGGGAGATCATACCTATGAAAACGGAATAACGTTTGGTCGAGCGAGTCGACGGAAAATCGCGCCGGGGCGAAGGTGCCTCGGGTGGAAAACTGCAGGATGCGAGGTCGGCGTCGACGGGATGGTTGGATGGCTTGGCGGGGCTTCTCTGGCTGCGGTGACGGCTCTAGATGGGAAGAGGAAGTCTGAGAATTTCTAGGTTAGGGTTTTGAGAGAGAATTATATATATATATATATATTATATATATTAATAGGGAAGGAGAGAGGGTTGGATGGTTTCCGCGGGTGAAGCCTAGGAAAGGTCGGGTTAAGGGGCTTCTCTGGCTGAGTGGGCGGAATGGTTCAATAGTGGGCGGAATGGGATGCTAAGGGGTTTAAGCATGCTGCTAAGGAAAAGTTAAGTTAAGTTGCTGCTAGTTTCGGCTGAAGGTATTCTAAGGTTATTTGTTATTATTAATATTATTATTAAATTCTTATTTTTTTTTTCTTTTCTTTCTTTATAAAATATATATATATATATATATATATATATATATATATATATATATATATATATATATATATACTCATAAGAAAATTTATAGATTAGGGTATTGCACATCGTTAGGCTAGCAACATCTCAAGGGGTCTCCTACATGGAATAAATTCTAAAAAATTCCTGAAGGTCCCATAAGTCATCTAAGTGCCCGAACACCTAACATAAAAATTATTAAAAATCTATTTCTCCTATTTAGACCTAATTACTACAATTTAATTAATAATTATTAAATAAAAAGATATATACGATTTTCTAGGAAGGGGGTTTTACATTCTACCCAACTTGTAAAAATTTCGTCCTCGAAATTAAAATTACGCCACGATAGAATGCAAGGATGGTATAAGATATAATTTAACAATGTAAATTCATACCTTGGTCTGCGAATAGGTTCGGAAAATGCTTGCACATGTCGTCCTCGCGCTCCCAAGTTGATTCTCCTGGCGCGCCATGCCTCCATGCTACGCGAACCAAGGGAATAGACTGGTTCCTCAATACCTTCTCTCGACGATCAAGGATTCCCACGGATTGCTCTTGGTAAGACAAGCTCGGCCCAATGGTGATCTCTGAATGGTCGAGAACATGACTGCTGTCAGCCACATATCGCCTGAGCTGCGACACATGGAATACATCATGTACTCCCTCCAGTGAAGGTGGTAACGCAAGTCGATATGCCACATCTCCAACTCTCTCGAGCACGTCAAATGGTCCAATATACCTTGGACTCAACTTGTCGCGCCCTCCGAATCGGATGGTGCCTCTGGTCGGTGATATCCTCAAGAAGACGTGATCGCCCTCTTTGAACTCCAAGGGACGACGATGAAGGTCTGCCCACTGCTTCTGCCTGTCTTGCGCTGCTCGCAAGTGTCCCTGAATCTTCTTGACTGTCTCTACGGTGTTGACCACCAACTCGGGTCCCAAAATTTGACGTTCTCCCACGTCACTCCAACACACAGGAGACCTACATTTTCTTCCATACAATGCTTCAAACGGAGCCATCTGAATACTCGCTTGATAGCTATTGTTGTAAGAAAATTCCACAAGATGTAGGTGGTCCTCCCATGATCCTCCGAAGTCTAACATGCAAGCCCTCAACATATCTTCCAAGGTCTGAATAGTACGCTCCGACTGCCCATCTGTCTGCGGGTGGTAAGATGTACTAAACTTCAGACGAGTACCAAGACTCTCTTGCATACTCGTCCAAAAGTGCGATGTGAAGCGCGAATCTCTGTCCGATATAATGCTGACTGGTATGCCGTGCAATCTCATGATCTGCCTCATATATAAATCAGCTAAAGCTTCCGTAGACAGACCCACTCTAAAAGGTATAAAATGGGCTGACTTGGTGAGTCGGTCCACTATTACCCACACTGCATCTCTCCCACTTGGACTCTTGGGAAAACTCGTGACGAAGTCCATAGTGATGTGCTCCCACTTCCACTCTGGAATCGGAAGTGGTTGCAATAATCCTGCTGTCCTCTGGTGCTCTGCCTTCACTTGTTGACATACCAGACATTTAGCTACAAAGCGAGCTATCTCTCTCTTCATCCCATGCCACCAAAAATGTTGTCGTAAGTTACGATACATCTTGGTGCCTCCAGGATGAATGGAATAGATCGAACTATGAGCCTCTGTCATCAGCTTCTATCGAATCTCTCCATTTGGAACATAAAGACGATCACCACATCGTAATGTCCCATCCTCATGAATGCGCAATCCTGTCTGCTCTCCGGCCTCTGTCCTTTCCTTTAGTCTCCTGAATCTGGCATCTGTAGGCAAAGCTGCCTTAATCCTCTCTACCAATGATGATTGAACTTGTAAGTTGGCTAGTGTCCCATCTGCTCCGGGTAGTATCACTTCAATGCCAAGCTCTTGCAAGTCCTCCAATAGTTCCCTCTGTGCGGTCAAGAAGTAAACTGCTGGCTTCTGGCTTAACGCGTCTGCTACCACGTTAGCCTTGCCTGGATGATAATGTAGCTCTATCTCGAAATCTTTCATCAACTCGAGCCATCGACGTTGCCTCATATTTAACTCCTTCTGCGTGAAGACGTACTTGAGGCTTTTGTGGTCTGTATAGATTTCCACTCGTTCCCCATATAAGTAATGTCTCCATAGCTTCAGAGCAAATACAACGGTTGCAAGTTCCAAGTCATGAGTCGGATAATTCTTCTCATGTACTCGTAACTGCCTAGATGCATATGCAATCACCTTGCCATGCTGCATCAATACGCATCCTAAGCCTTTTCCTGATGCGTCACTGTAGATCACATATCCTCCTGATCCTGACGGAATCGTCAATACTGGTGCTGTAGTCAGTCGCTTCTTCAACTCTTTAAAGGCTGCTTGACACTCGTCAGTCCATATAAATTCTTGATCCTTACAAGTCAGACGAGTCATAGGTGCCGCTATCCTTGAGAAGTTTTCCATGAACCGTCGGTAATATCCCGCAAGTCCAAGGAAACTCCTCACCTCTGCTGCTGATTTAGGAACAGGCCATGTCTCAACTGCTGAGATCTTCTCTGGATCAACAGAAATACCATCTCCTGTAACAACATGTCCAAGAAATGAAACTCTGTCCAAGAAGAACTCATATTTGCTGAGTTTAGCATATAACTGCTCTCTCCTCAAAGTCTCTAGAACAATCCGCAGGTGCTCCTCGTGCTCCTCGTGGCTCTTCGAATAGACCAGTATATCATCTATGAAGACGACCACGAACTGGTCCAAGTACTGGTGGAAGACTCGATTCATCAAGTCCATGAAGATCGCTGGAGCATTGGTCAATCCAAATGGCATGACCAAAAACTCGTAGTGTCCATATCTTGTTCTGAATGCGGTCTTCGGAATGTCCTGCTTCCGTACCTTCACTTGGTGATAACCCGATCTCAGATCTATCTTCGAGAATATCTTAGCTCCACTGAGTTGATCAAACAGGTCATCAATGCGTGGCAATGGATATTTGTTCTTTACTGTCACTGCATTCAAGGCTCTGTAGTCAATGCACATACGCACTGACCCATCCTTTTTGGGTACAAACAACACTGGTGCTCCCCAGGGTGATGCACTCGGTCGGATGAAACCTTTCTCCTCTAGCTCTTTTAACTGTGCCTTCAGCTCGTCCATCTCCTTCTTTGCCATTCTGTAAACATGCGATGCTATAGGTGCTGCTCCGGGTGTTAGTTCAATTGAAAACTCTACGTCTCTGTCTGGGGGTAGTCCTGGCAAATCTTCTGGAAAGACGTCTAGAAATTCTGAAATAATAGGGTGATAGACAATATCGTCCATTGCGAGCTGCATACCATCAAGGATTTCTGTGGATCCTCGGGTAAACTCAAGTTCAGGCTGGCCTGGTACCTTAAAAAGAATGCTTCCTCCAAAGCAATCGAAGAAAGCGTGGTTCTTGCTCAGCCAGTCCATTCCAAGCATAATATCAAAAGACGGCATAGGAAGGACTAAGAGTTGGGCATTCATCTCCCTGCCACGTATCACTATAGGGCCCGATCTACAAACTCGACTAACTGGTACAACTCTTCCTCCGGTAAGTATTCTAACACAACTAGATAATGGTGTAGAAGCAATGTTGTGTTTGGCAATAAAATTAGATGATATGAATGAGTGGGTGGCTCCCGTATCAAATAATGTCACAGCAGGAAAAGTAAAAGCAAGGGTAATACCTGCTATGACATCCACCTCATGATCCAGGTCATCTACCTCCAATGCAAAAGCTCTCACGTTCCTCTGTGGCTGTCCATGTCCGATCCTCATATACTGCTCCTCCTGAGTGGGTAGCGGGGGTCCTCTCTGAACTCCTCCTGCTGCTGAGGGACGGGGCGCTCCCGGTCCGGTCATCTGTTGGGCTGGCTTCGGTGCTGGAAGCGCTAGTCTCTAAACTGGTGGTGGGAGTGTCGATGTCTGCATTGGGCAGTCTCTCGCCATGTGCTGCCCGGAGCCACATCTCAGACACTGACCCAAGCGAGTCCGACAATCTCTCACTACATGTCAGCGTTTCCCATAATAATTGCAGTGGGGCTTCTCTGGATTCTGGTAAGGTCCAGCTCCGTGTTGCTGATGCTGCTGTGCTAAGGGACGTCTGATAGGTCCTCCCTGTTGTGTCCTGGCTGGTCCTTGCTGTATCCTTGCTGTTCCTTGTTGTGTCCTCAGCTGACCTCCTCTTCCTCTGCTAACGGTTTCCTGAAATCTGGTCTCTGTCAGTAGTTCAGCATAAGAGACTCGGGACTGCGAGCTTGTATAATGTTGAAGCTCCTGGGTCAGTCCTCGATGAAATCTCTTAGCCTTAGCTAAGTCATTTGGTATCAATGCAGCGCCATATTTGCTGAGTCGACTAAACTCGGCATCATACTCGTCCACGGTCCGGTTCCCCTGCTCTAAGTGAAGAAACTGATCATACAAGGTGTCCCTGACAGTGTCCGGGAAGTACTTTCCCTCAAAGTACTCCAAGAACTGCTCTCAAGTCTGGTAAGTACCCAACTGGCACTCCATGGATTCCTACCAGTGAAGGGCATTACCATCTAGAAGCGTCCGTACACCCGTCATCCATAGGTCCGTAGGTAACTGCGATGCCTCCAGTAGCTTCTGTGTGTGAGTGATCCAGCTGGTAGTCTCCTCCGGGCTCTCAGTGCCCTTGTACTGCCTTGCACCCATCTGAACAAAATCCTTTACTGATCCAACCTTAGCTCGAGGTGCTGGAGCTAGTGTTTGGGCTGGTACAGTAGCATGTGCAGCCATCCTCTCCAGTGCTGCCAAAAATTCTTGCCTCTGCTCGACTGCCTACTGCCTCTGTTCGGCTGCCTGCTGCCTCTGTTCCTGTATCATCATCTGAAAGAATTGGAACATCTGCGCTTGGCCATCTTGCGGTACTAGGACAGGTGGAAGGTTCCCAATAGGTGAAGCGGGAAGATCAGATGGAACTGGGGTGTGAGTCTGTCCATCTGGCCCCGGAAGCCTAGGAATCGTTGGGGTCCCTCCTTGAGTCTGACCATTGACTCCAGAAGTTGCGTCGCCATCGGCGGCAGTGCATCCATTCTGCAAATCCATCTCTCTGCAGTTGATGTATAAAACGATTAGAAAAAGTACAGGAATCAAACAGGATGCAAGTATTAAATAGGAAGGATGAGTTTCAATCAAGCGTGGATGAGATCCTAATACTCTATTCCTATACGCAGGATTGTTCGGTACAGTTACGTAACCGAGACAATATATTCTTGACCTGCATGGGCCACCACAAAAACATGTCACGCCCCAGTCCCAAAATACGTAGGACTAGGAATACGTAAAACGCCAGCCGTATGTATACGAACTCCAATGTATGGAAACCATATACACACGTACGCTGTACATGAATATCCAATCCACAGTGGTAAATATATGTCACAACAAGTCACATGCAGTTCTATATCTCATCCACAGCACAAATAATAGAAGAATGGAAATCAATAACTGAATATCAAAGAAGCAGTCTCAAATAGTAATCTCAAAGTGTGATAGTCGGGTGGAGACAAATCCACTGCAAATCGACTATAATAAACTACTAAAGAGAGAAGAGAATAAACTCTAATATAAGAATAAATGTCTAGAAAAGAATAGCAACTAGGATCTCTAAACAGCTGCAATGAATCACATATAATCAGAAGGTAAGATCTCCTCAGGCTGATAGGTAGCATCAGGTCCAGGTCCATACTCCTGCTCACCTATATCTGGAAGGGACCAGGTCCTCAGAGGGACGTAACAAGATACAAAAAGCACATGCCAATAAAGTACTGAAAATAAACATCCATTGGGGTCGCCTAACCATCTATGTGAATGCAGTTTGAGAACAACTTTCTAACAAGTGGGCTATCTGGCCATAAATAGGATTGGCATAGTTCTCTTGGAGATCCAGGGGCCTACAAAGGCACGACGACTTTCGTACGTCGGAGGCCCGCCATGATAATATATAGGGGTCATCATGACCGCGTATCTCCGGCGGAGCGTACGGGTTACACAAGGAAAGTGCAAAGGAGCCCAAATGCGGTACTTGTTGTTCTCTCCACCTAATGTTCTAAGCATGTCATGTCCATGACACGATAATACCTCTAATAACCGCCAGGTCTACTAGCATGCAAAGTTTCTATTGGCAGTTATCCCTATCCGTCGTACGACCTATACGTACCAGTGGCCAGCCAAATACGCAAGTCCGTGTCCTACATGTGACTCACACTCGTGTATGAATAGTGTCATGGCCAATGAAACATAAATGTCTCATGAAAATGGGGTAGTCTCATAAAGTAGGTCCAATGCATATACATAAATAAAACATAGTACGACGACACCGTTGTTGCACCCAAGTTTTCTTGGACGCGCAGTTTATATAGCAGTTTAAAATAAATGAACTAAATAAATAGAAAATAAACATGCATGCCTCATATGGAATGTAAAAACAGTACAATGGCAAGGTATACTTGCCTGGCAAGAAATCTGTAAAGTGTACGCGCCCAAATGTCAAGGACACTGAACCTGGAACTAAGGACTCCGAACAAACGTCTCCGGATGCTTAAATAAACATCACCAACGTTTCCGGAATGAGCAAAATAGCTAAAAAGCACATCCCTTTCGTCCAATTTGGACACAGGGGCAAAACGGTAATTTCGGATAAAAGTGGGGTCCACGTGTGGCCCACTTTGCACCGAAAAGCGTGTCAAGGGTAACAGTCTCTAAATGGGACAAACTATGGGTCAAACAACTCTAGATGTCAATACGAACCCAACGGTATGTCCAAATGTGGATTCCGATGAGCCGAACAAAATTATGTCCAAAAAGTCAACTGTGGGGCCCGCCAATTGGCGATCTGGTCAACCGTCTCAGAAATGCGTGAAAATTGGGTCACAGGACCAGCGCGTTACCACGAGTTCAGTGGTGCAAGTTTCGTCGCAATCTGACAAGCGTGCACAAAATACGTGCGAGTTCCACAAAAGTTACGACACGAAATGTGTCCACGGATACGGCCTGATTCCGGCGCGCACACGCGTCCGAATCAGTCCCCACAAATTTTCACGTGTCCGGTTATGCTGCGTGCACCATTCGGTACACTTGGCACACGGCGGGGCGGTCCCGTTTGGCGGGGCGCGCTCCGTTTTCCAACTTTTAGAAAACCAGAAAAAGTGGGTGTGCGCAGTTTTGTGACGAATATAACTATGTCCACAGCAACTATTAGCCTAGGGTTATTTTACAGAAATTAAACTAGGTCAGGTATTCTACAGGTATCAAAAAGAATCACCGAATTCGGATCTCTGTGGTGGGAGATACGAACTCGGCAATACGGGTGGTCATTCTGGAATTCTGCGATCCCAGAATTGGGTCTGTCCGTCCACTTTGGACGCTGTTTTACACCTAGGGGCACACGTTTTCTGAGGTTGGCTATAAAACGAATATTGGAGAGGGTTGAGGGAAGATCATACCTATGAAAACGGAATAGCGTTTGGTCGAGCGAGTCGACGGAAAATCGCGCCGGGGCGAAGGTGCCTCGAGTGGGAAACTGCTGGATGCGAGGTCGGCGTCGACGGGATGGTTGGATGGCTTGGCGGGGCTTCTCTGGCTGCGGTGACGGCTCTAGATGGGAAGAGAAAGTCTGGGAATTTCTAGGTTAGGGTTTTGAGAGAGAATTTTATATATATATATATTATATATATTAATAGGGAAGGAGAGAGGGTTGGATGGTTTCCGCGGGTGAAGCCTAGGAAAGGTCGGGTTAAGGGGCTTCTCTGGCTGAGTGGGCGGAATGGTTCAATAGTGGGCGGAATGGGATGCTAAGGGGTTTAAGCATGCTGCTAAGGAAAAGTTAAGTTAAGTTGCTGCTAGTTTCGGCTGAAGGTATTCTAAGGTTATTTGTTATTATTAATATTATTATTAAATTCTTATTTTTTTTTTCTTTTCTTTCTTTATAAAATATATATACATATATATATATTTGTATATACATATATATATATATATATATATATATATATATATATATATATATATATATATATATATATATATATATATATACTCATAAGAAAATTTATAGATTAGGGTATTGCACATCGTTAGGCTAGCAACATCTCAAGGGGTCTCCTACATGGAATAAATTCCGAAAAATTCCTGAAGGTCCCATAAGTCATCTAAGTGCCCGAACACCTAACATAAAAATTATTAAAAATCTATTTCTCCTATTTAGACCTAATTACAATAATTTAATTAATAATTATTAAATAAAAAGGTATATACGATTTTCTAGGAAGGGGGTTTTACACGCCCTCCCCTATTTAAACCCCCCGAGCCCTACTTCACCGCCATCGCCATCACCAATCCCCCTGCTGCTCTGGTCACCGCTCCGCCTCCGCCGCGACCCCGCCTCCGACGACGACTCCAGCCCCGAGTTCCCCATCCGACGAGCCCTCATTGACCCCAGCACCGCCGCTGCAGCACAGCAACACCGTCGCCGTGCCCCGCCGTCGTGCCACGCCGCGCCACCCCGTCGCGAAAAAAATCAGAGAGGTATCCCTCTTCTATCTTCCATAACTCCCTGTACGTTGATCCAATTTTTGTTCTATCGAATCCTACGTGTAGACCGCATGACCCCCTCGAAATTCGTTTAATTCGTTCGGGGTATCGCGTCCTGTGTCGGTCGTAAACCGCGACGCAAAAACAGAAAAATTAACCCTATTTCTGAAATTCAGAAATTGGTACCGAACTCGCAAGTTTACGACCGTTTTGCGTGCAACCTGTTAACTATTTCTAAAATTTACTTGAACAGTAATTTAGACCATATAATCGAGTTTTAAACCCTATAATTAGTTTAATTTATGGTGTTGTAGATTGAGATTTATTCGAGGGTAAAAATGACCAAAAACTTGGACTTTTAAAACCTTAATTATCTCAGAACTGGGTGCGCCCCACTAAACGAGGAGACTTGGTCGTGTGCGAGTTTCACCGAAAGATGTGCACTGTCAATACGGACGTATAGGATTTTACGGAAGTTGATTTGGATGTGCGTGCACACCGAAATCAACGTGTATCCGTCGACAAACGCCCCCTATCGGCCCTATTATGAAACTCATTGTAACTTCGTGTACGCTCATCATTTAGAAACAAAACTTATGCCATCGGACTCGTCGCGATACGCTGGTCCTGTGACCCAAGTTTGGTTCGATTCTGAGAACGTTGACAAAATCAAGTATCGTGGGTCCCATGGCTCTACTTGACGGACGATTTTGTGATCGGCTCATCGGAATCCAGTTTTGGATATTCTGTTGGGTTCGTATCATTGTTCTGGACTTGTAGACACTAAGTTTGAAAAATTTGGAAAATTTTTCTCTAGCATGTGTTTCGGTGCGAAGTGGGCCATATGTGGACCCCGCTTTGACCAGAAACTGTCACTTTTGCTCCTGTGTCCAAATTGGACTTATGGACAGGCAATTCTAGCTATTTTATATCTTCTGGAAATGATGGTAATGTTTATTTCAGTATCCGGAGGTGTTCCTGAAGATTTTCTGTATACCGGAGCAACTGTTGGAATCCAAACCCCAGGCAAGTGTACCTTGCCAACTTGCAGTAATTCCTTTTATAGTATTTGTTTGAGTTCTTTGTACATATATATATATATATATATATATATATATATATATATATATATATATATATATATATATACTCTTGATATATCTATTTAACCTAGGACCGTGTGACATTGCTTAGCGTCCGAATAATATTCGGGTGTCAACGCCGTACGCGGAGTTGTGTAACGTTACCTAGAGATTGATATCGCGACCCTATATATCTTCGTTCTTGCATTATCAAGTACGTCATACCATAGGACACATGACACTGTTCATGAGACAGAATCTTCCTGAGTCATTTATGGTAATTCTGTATAGGTTACAGGATTTGAGACATAGACTTTTTATATCCAGAGCTATCATATGACTTGCTGCATTAGATATAATCTTGCGTGTCATGGACATGAGACGTATGATTACATTGGGTGGGGAGAGACTTACCATACTAAAGGCTGATTATATTATATTATATATATATATATATATATATATATATATATATATAGTTATCTGGAGGTGTCTTAGACTCTGACACAGAGCTTTGGCACATGTACTGGCCCTTCGAGAAAATGCTGCTATGGGTATCGCCGACACAGAGCCTATAGTAGTATCAGCCTGAGTATGATTAATGCTCTCACTTGCATATCACATAGCTGGTTACATAGTTTACCCTATTGATTCATTTATTACTGCACTGCATATATTTGGCTTGGGTTATTCTTGTACCTTGCTATGTCCCCTGAGGACCTGGATCCAGATTATGTTCCCAGGTTTAGCAGAGGAGATCTATCCCGAGGTATACGGGACATGAGCATACACTGGAGCCGTACCAGCACCAGAGGACAAGGTCGTGCCAGAGGATTTCTCCTGAGTATTGGCTTTATATACTCAGTTATTTTTGTTTCTAGTTACTTTATTTCCTGTCTCTTAGATTATTGTATTAAACTTATTCTCGGGTTGTTCCCAGAGATACTTTTTATTGAGACTTCTTAGATTATATTTTATTTTGATTATTCTGGCATTTGATCTGTGATTACCTTCTGTGGATGAGATTAGAATTAGACTATGACTTGTATCATAGACCTTTACTGTTATTTTACAGCTTAAGTACACTCTAATGGATCCATTAAATTGGGTTTGCCCATTGGTGTGTAAAGCAATAAAATGAGTGCTTGAATTCAGAGTCACGGTAATTTTTGCTAATCCTCGACCATGGTGCACGAAGGCAGTTATCATGACAGTTGTAGCCTCGACACTGGAGAAAAAAGATGATGAACCAGCCTCTCATTCTCATAGGCTAATAGTGGAAGCAATTTCAGCAGTACAGGCCAATTCTACCAAAAGAGAAGTTGAAGCTATTGGTAGCATTAATGCGATATCCGTAGTTGAAACTGTGATATCAACAACTGAAGTTGTTTTAGCATACGAAACAACTATCTCTTCAGCCCTATCTGGAGTGACTCCTACCACAATCTCATCACATAAAAAAATCAAGCAAATAATATGATCAATAAATAATATATTATAATTAAGATATATGTACGTCAAGCTAAGAAAAGAAGTTACATATTGGCCTCTGCTAGCCGGAGTTATCAGTACATGAATTTGTGACAGTGAAGCATACAAAGCAAGAACTTATGGTATAGAAAGAATAGAGAGACAGGTACCAGCACCAGGTGGTACATATTCATCTTCAGGAGTCCTCCCCTCTAAGAAATTCTCAGGCCTGTCAACGAAGCCTCCACCTCGGACGAGTCGACATGAATGAGCAAATGATCATAATCACTCAATATTATGCTCATCTCTGAAACTACAGTTTCAGTATCAATCTGCTAGGTAGCATCTTCAAGCCCAGCTGTAACTATAGCAGATTGAGACTGAGCCTGAACGTCCTAACCAGGCATATCTTCAGGGGCTGTAGCGGCAATGTCAGCTTGTGACTCGACCTGCTCACCAACTTAAGCACGAGAGATAAAATTATTTCTACACTGGAATCAGGACTCCCAGGAGTAGGTTGATCCTTTGGATCCATTGGCGAAGGGGGATGTATGAGTGCAATCGGCGTGATAAATTGAGCCACAACATCAAGAATATGACCCAAAGACAACATAGTAGCTGGAGTTAGCATAGTTATAGTATCTTCTGACAAACTACTCATTCATCGAACATATTATCTCAGTGAACCATGTTCCAATAATATGGCAGAGTACAATGCTCTTTTCATCGGTCTCCAATTAGCTAAAGAATTAGACATAAAATATCTTGAAGCCTATGGAGATTCTAAATTAATAGTCAATCAGATCAAGGGAGAGTATGAGGTTCGGCATGAAGACCTCAACCCTTATCATCTAGCGACAATCAAACTGGCTTTTACTTTCAAAGAATTCTTTATCGAGCATGTGCCTCATTTATAGAATATGGAATCTGACGCATTGGACAGCCTAGCAGCATCATTGGATGTTTCCCTAAAGAGACGACACTCAATTATGATAACAGAACAAGAGTTATTCTGTACAAAAAATAACTTGCACGTTGAACAGAGTTACTTCATAACTTCAACCTCCATGGATAAAGATTGAAGAAATCCTTTTATAGACTACGCTTCTTATAGGATTCTTCTAGAAGATTCGAAAGAAGCCACTTCCATCAAAAGACACTCACTCTGATTCTACTATGACGCCTCGTCTAAAACATTATATCGTCGTTCTTATGATGGATTGCTGCTATGTTGTCTTTCCAATCCTGAAGTGAGGCAATCACTCCGTGAGGCTCATGATGGCATATGTGGAGCACATCCGTTGGGTCCTAAATTACGAGACCGCCTTAGGAGAATGGGTTATTATTGGCCCACCATGGTGGCAGATGTTGTAGACTATGCCCGTAAATACAGATCATGTCAAATTTATGCTGATTTTATCCACCAACCAGCAGAGATCTTACACTCTACAGCTGCATCTCCTAGCCTTTTGAAGCTTGAAGAATGGATATTATTGGTCCAATTAGCCCTTTTTCTTCTAGAGGACATCGGTTTATACTTGCATTAATCAATTACTTATCCAAATGGGCAGAAGCAGTCTCGCTTATCGAAGTTAAAATGTCCAACGTAATTAACTTCGTCAAAAACTATGTTATCTATCATTTTGGTCTTCCCCGGACGATAGTACATGACAACGGACTACAATTTGCCAGTCAAGCATTTTATCGGTTCTGTGACAAGAATCGGATCCAGAATGTACCTACTATGGCCTAAAATTTAGCTGCCAATGGCTTAGTAGAAGCCTTAAACAAGACCATAATCAAACTCCTTAAAAAGTTTGTCTCATCCAACAAACGCGATTGTAATGACAAACTCGGGGAGTGTTTATAGGCTTATCATACGATAGTTCAAACTCCAACAAATTGTACACCATTCTCTCTGGTCTATGTATATGAAACGGTCCTTCCACTTAAAATTTTGATACTTTCTCTCAGAATAGCTATTGCTAATGAGCTAACAGTAGAGAATAATGATCGATTATACCTGCAAAAATTAGAAGCATTAGATTAAAAGTACCTGCACGTTCAACATCGTATTAAACTATACCAAGCACATATTTCAACATCTTTTAATTGAAATGTTAAGAAAAGAATATTCCAGGTCAGTGAATTGGTTCTTTCAGTGAGGAGACCTATGATCACAACCCATAAGAGCAAAGTCAAATTCTAGGCTAAATGGGAAGGTCCTTATGTGGTGGAGACAGTATTCTCCAACGGAGCCTACAAGCTTGCTAAGCCTGTCACTACCAAATTCTAGAAAATAGAGTTTTTTTTTTGGTAAATTGTGTATTGTATATAATTAATTATATTTATATTTAAATAGTGATTGTATTATTTTTATTTGATTATTTTAGGATTTTGGCTAGCCTGGACCCATGTCAGACCCTAGTGGACCCATGTTCGACCCAACCCATACCCTTGTGAGACTTATTTTTTGGTTTAGAATATTTATTATATTTTTAGTGGGTTAGTTGGAGAGATTTGGAGTTAGTTTGAGTGCTTTTGGAACCCGAAACCCAAACCCAAGTGAGAGGAGGGCATTTTGGATATTTGGAGACTTGTGAAACCCTTTTTAGTGTTTTGGCCGACCAAACCACAGCCCCTACCCGTGCAAACAGTAGCCCCTTCCCCCATTTTCATTTTCTACTTCTTCTTCACTTCTTCTTCTTCTCCACTACTTCTTTCTTCTTCATTTCTTCTCCCAACTTCAAGTAAGTGCCCTATTCCTCTACTTTCTTCTTCTATTCTCCAGGGTTGTTAACCCTAACCCTATATTTTCCCCAACCTAGGTGTTTAGAGCCTAGACTTAGTGTGGAGGCTAGATTTGGAGGCTTGGAGTTTGAGGGAGATGATTTCAAGTAGATTGGAGACTTTGGCCTTGGGATTCCAACTCCCAAGAGGTAAACCCTAACTTTTCTCTTGCTAATTACTTTTATGTAGTGTAATTAGTGGTTTAGAACCTTCCTAGACCCTAAGCCTACCCGTGGGAGGAAGTTGGAACTAGTTTGGTTGAGTTTAGAGACTTTGACACTAGATTTTGTGTCAATTTCGGGTGAAATCCAAAATTGGCCCAATTTTGGGTGATGTCCTATGTTAGACAGACCTAGGTAGACGTTGTCGGGTGTCTTGAGGGTTAGTGCATGTCTCTGTTCGGACACGGGAAGTCGTGTCGCGGAGAAACAGGCGTTTCGGGCATTTTTGGGAGTTTTATCGTCGTCGATTCTAAGTGCATGCGTGTTTTTGCCACGGGCCTAGAATCGATGGGGTAGTATTTTTTTCTAGGATCTAGACATTGTTTAGAATCCGTGGGTAAATTTTGGACCGATTCTGAGTTGGTTTGGTGTGCGTTTCAGGAGGTTTTCCGAACCGCACACCGCGTGTTCGTCGAAATGACCGAACGGCCATTTCGACTTGGTTTCCTAGTTTCGGGCTTGTGCGCACGTTGGGTTAGCTTTGGGGAGTGTGTGATAGAATTCTCGGGCTATATTTTATATATATATAGGTGTTTGGGCGTGTCGGGGCCGTTGGGCGTGCGTTGGGGAGCGTTGTGTGCGTTGTTGTGTGTAGTGTTGTGTTTGTGTTTGTGTGTCTATATATATATTTATGTGTATTTCTATATATATATATGTATATGTGTTTGTATGTCTATATATATGTGTGTATTTATATATATGTGCTTGTGTATGTATATGTCTATGTGTTTGTGTGTGTATATATATATATATATATATATATGTATAAGTGTGCGTGTGTGTGTATATGTATATATATATATATATATATCTGTGTGTGTGTGCATATATATATAAATAGGTGTGTTTATATATATATATAGCTATGTGCATATATTTATAAGTGTGTTTGTGCTTGTGTATGTGTATTAGTGTGAGTGTGTGTATATATATATATATGCATAAGTGTTTGTGTGTGTGTGTATATATATATATATAGAGTTATATATATATATGTATATATGTGTGTGTGTCTTTGTGTTTGTGTGTGTGCGTGGTCGTGTGTGTGTGGGGCTGTACAACGTGCAGCCGCGAGGCGGACAGCGAGGCAGCAGTGCGGTCTGCAGCGCACTACGCAGCAGCAGACACTAGCTGCAGCAGCAACAGCTTGCTGCCTGCACAGCAGCAGCAGCAGTAAAGGCAGCAGCAACAGCAGTACAAGTAAGGGCAGGAGTAGCAGCAGGCCCTAGCACGCAGCGCAGCGCATTGGCTAGCAGCTAGGTAGCGGGAGTGAGATGGTTTATGGATATAATAGATAGATTGATAGGATATATATATTAATATATAGATAGTTAGATAGATACGTAGATTGATAGTTATATAGTTAAATAGATAGAAAGTTACATAGATTGATGGGTAGATAGATATTAGATAGATGGATAAGTAGTTAGATAGATATATCTATAGGTATAGATATATATACATATAGTTAGATAGATAGTTTAGGTATCTAGATATAGATACATATATATTTATGAGTTGGGTATATATATATGGGTATATGTTTGTATGTGTGAATAGGTATGTATATAAATACGTAGGTATGTGTATATATATGTTAGATATATATTTTTAGCCTAGATTATAGCTAGATATATATATATATATATATATATATATATCTACATACTTAAATAGCTAACTAGAAGAGTGTTAATGGGGTATTAGAGAGGTACCTCAATACCTTGAGATACCAAGGTATCTCAATACCTTGAGATATCCAAGGTATTGAGTTTCGAGCGGGGTATTTGAGCAATAGCCTAGGAATAGTATTGGAGTGATTTTTATATGTATATGTGTATATAATTACGCGTGCTAGCATAGGTTTCAGCGGGTTTAGGCGGGGTGCGTGGCCTAGGGCGAGGTATCGGATATCGAGGGTATCCCGGTATCTCGAGGAGGCGAGTTTGAGAGTTTACTAGATTAACGAGCTAGTTTTGACCTAGAATTTTAGGGGCACCCTAGTTTGACCTAGCTTTGACCATAACTGTCCCCGTTGACCGTAAAAGTCAACGTTTGACCTAGTTTTGACCTAGAGTTGACTTTTTGGACCCATGTTGACTTTTTGACCCGAATTTTACCTGTTTGACCCGTTCGACCTAGAATAACCCTAGAAGTCTATTTTTAATTATTTTATATCAGTTTAACTCCTTAGAACCATGTTTAATTCTGCTTTTCGTAATAGGTTCTTGCAACACCGGTCCGGATCTCGATCCTTATCAGTTGCTCAGGACATCAGGCGAGTACCTACCTCTGATAGTTTCCATTTTATGATAGCGTTTATATCACCTGTTCTAGAACTGTAATACTTGATTTTGACACATTGTTACACGAGCTGGTACTAATGGATCCCGTCATGAGATGCTATCCCCCTTACCGTGTTCAGCGGGTACTCTATCACGTGTATTTCATCATGTACTTCGGGTATTGATTCTCATGTGCTATCATGTGCTTCTTGTGCTCTCGCCTTCATGTGCACGAGCTACTATCATGTACGTAGCGTATTGTGGTTGGATCCAAGAGTATTAGTGGGGGAGGGGAGTAGGAGTTGGTTATGTGATCAAAGCCAAACAGTATTCATGTGTATGTCGGTTATGCAACTCACGCATAACGGAGTTATCATAGTGTTTTTCATGTGCAACCTAAGCCGATCACATAACGAACTTGTGCTCAAGGCACTTAGCTAGTATTCCTGTTTTCTCACATGCAGTCACTTCTCTACTTGTATTGTTCTCCAGTTTATATTGCAGCTACTTATTCTGCTCCAGCATGTATTTATTTCATGTGCATCTTGTATACTTTTCTATTGCTTGTCATATACACCTTACCATGTATTTGGAGTTGATTTCAGAGTTATGTACTTCGCTCCAGTCCTGACTGGGCATATTTTTTCCAGAGGATCCTGAGGATTATTGCCCGACGTTCTACGGGCCGGGTGTTGACGAGTGCTGTGACCCTGAGACTGAGGAGGAGCCCTGCGAGGAGACGCCTTTAGCACCCTAGTTAGCTAGGTGGGTTTTCTGGGTTATTCCCAGCTGATTATTTTGGATGATTGTACTTATTCTTTTGATGCTGTGAGATATTGTAGACTATTGTAGACTTGACTGTATATTTTGGATATTGTCTTGCTCTCTTTGGTTCTGTTTCTTTGTTCATATCATATCGTGCTTTATTTCTTCTCCTAGTTATTGTGATTGAGAGATTATATCTATTGCGTGATTACCCTTTTTTTGAGAGGATTATTCATATATATATTGCGTGGTTGTCCTCCTTTTGGAGAGGTTATTGACAGATTTTTGTGAGTATATAGATAAATGGTTGACCTAGAATGAACCTTACAGCGTTCTACGCCGATTCTGCGGCGTAGGCTGGACTCATGCCCGATTTTTGGGTGTGGGTCGTGACACATTTTTGGTGGTGGCCTATGCAGGTCGAGTTTTTAGGTTTACCTGTAATAGGATATAGGATATAGGCTGAGAGAGTGTGTGCTCAATCACAACTAGGACTCTTCTTGATTCCTTTTGCTATCTTAATTTTCCTGAAATTATTTTCTTTTGCAATATTACTGTCCTTCTTTGATGATATCGTTTCTTGCACTGTATTGACTTTTTTTGATCTGTGTTCAGGATGCCTCCGAAGACACGGTCTCAGCGCACCATTCCAGCAGCTGCCACCGAGAGGTCTGACACCTCTCGTCCTGCTCGACTTTCGACAGCCTCTACCGCTCCACTCGCCACTCCTGCGGTTGAGGGAGCGTATGTTTCTCTCGAAGATCCTCTTACTCCCATCGATCCGAGAGATACCCCAGTTGGTCCGGTGGTACCTCCTCCACCACCGCCTGCACCAGTTGATGCCACGCAGTTGTTCGCGTTCTTTCGAGAGATGATGGACGCGCAGCACCGCCAGGTGGATGTTATGAGGATGGGCATTGAGAATGCTCATCAGGTGGCTATGACAGCGGTGGACAGAGTGGCCCAAATCCAGCCACAAACAGAGCAGGCTCAGCATCCGAGGCCGGGTACCATTATCGACTTTCAGGGGATGCGGCCCAAGGAGTTCCGGGGTACAGAGGGGATCCTGTACGCGGACGACTAGATCGAGCACATCGAGGGCATCTTCAGGCTGGCGATGATCCCAGCCAGCATGCAGATCGAGGCAGCGGGCAGCCAGATGTTCGACCTTGCCCTTACTTGGTACCGCACAGATACGCGGATAGCAGTACCGGGACTGACTTAGGAGGCTTTCAAGAAGCTTTTCAAGGAGAAGTTCTTCCCGGATGTGGCTCTCAGTGCTTTGGAGAGCCAGTTCGAGGCGCTCGTCCAGGGGACCATGCTAGTAGACGAGTATGCAGCAGAGTTCTGCTGTCTGGGCAGATTTATTGAGGGTTTGTCTGAGGCAGCGAAGGCGCGGAAGTTCTGCAAGGGTTTGGTCATGGCGGTCAAGTCCTTGACTAGGAGTGACCGCGAGGCGACCTTCGAGCAGATTGTGAGCGACGCTCAGAGGGCTGAGGATGATTTGGAGCTGAAGACCAAGAGGAGTAGAGACACTTCCGGAGCAGGCAGCAGTGCAGGCCCAGGCAATAGGCCATTCCAGCAGACCCAGCAGCACCAGGGTCAGGGTCGTGCGCCCTTCCGGCAGGCGCCCCAGCAGCAGAGGCAGGGACAGCAGCAGGGCCAGAGGCAGCCCATCATTTGCCCTTTTTGTAAGAAGCCAGGGCACGGATGGAACATATACAAAAAGAGGCTGGGCAGATGTTTATTGTGTGGCGCAGCAGATCACCAGCTGAAGGATTATCCTTCAGCGCTTGCTCGTACAGCTCAGGGCAGAGAAGCCGCTCAGAGGGGACCAGCCAGAGCACCTGCAGCACAGCAGAGAGGACAGTCTTTGCAGATTCAGTAGCAGAGGTTTGCTCAGCACCAGCAGCAGCACCGAGGAGGACAGCAGGGGCGAGCTTTTGCCCTGACCGTGGACGAGGCCGAGCCCATTGGTGATGTGATCTCAGGTTCTGTTCTTCTTGATTCCATTACAGCACTTGCTTTATTTGATTCCGGGTCTTCCCATAGCTTTGTGTCTATATCTTTTGCTGTTAGACACCATCTTCTTGCTGAACCTTTAGCTAGACTCTGCAAGATCATGACTGGGGGTGGTATCATCCTAGTCAGTGATGTCTGCAGAGACCGGAGAGTTACCTTGGGAGGCCGGGAGTTGAGTGTGTGCCTACTCGTAATGCCCCTTTCGAGCTACGACATTGTACTCGGGATGGATTGGTTGAGTATGCATTGTGCTAGTATAGATTGTCATGGAGGCAGAGTGTTGTTTAGTCCGCCGGGTGAGCCAGAGTTTCAGTTTGCCAGAGGAGCAGCAGAGCAGACCGAGGGAGTCTTCTGTGGAGCCCTGGTGGTAGAGCCGAGGTTGCTACATCCACTGATAGAGGAGTACATGGATGTCTTTCCGGAGGAGTTGCCAGGGTTACCTCCTGACATAGATGTGGAGTTCTCTATAGACTTGGTGCCAGGCGCGGAGCCGATATCCCAGCACGTCTATAGAGTCAGCAATAGTGAGCTGATAGAGTTGAAGAAGCAGGTAGATGAGCTTCAGGACAAAGAATTTATCAGATCTAGTTCTTCCCCGTGGGGTGCTCCGGTACTTTTTGTGCCGAAGAAGGATGGGTCGATACGGATGTGTATCGACTACAGGGCTCTGAATAACCTCATAATCAAGAACAAGTATCCGCTGCCACGTATTGATGATCTTTTTGACAAGTTCAGCGGAGCGAGGGTGTTTTCCAGGATTGATCTGAGGACAGGCTACCACCAGGTGAAGGTCAGGAAGGAGGATATTCCGAAGATAGCTTTTCGGACCAGATATGGACAGTATGAGTTCATGGTGATGCCGTTTGGGTTGACTAATGTCCCGGCAGTATTCATGAATCTGATGAACAAGGTGTTCCATCAGCATCTGGACAAGTTTGTGGTGGTATTTATAGATAATATCTTGGTGTATTCGAAGACCCCTGAGGAGCACGAGGAGCATCTGAGGATAGTGTTGGAGACTCTCAGAAAGGAGAAGCTTTATGGAAAGCTCTCGAAGTGCGAGTTCTTCCTTGACAAGGTTGAATTCCTTGGTCATGTGGTGACTGGAGAGGGGATCTCGGTGGATCCGAGAAAGATCATGGCAGTTGAGGCATGGAGTGCTCCGAGTTCAGTAGCCGAGGTCAGGAGTTTCTTGGGACTGGCAGGTTACTACAGGAGATTTGTTCAGGATTTTTTCCCGGATTGCAGAGCCGTTGTCCAGGCTGACCCGGAAGGACGTAGAGTTTGTTTGGTCAGAGGAGTGCCAGATCGCCTTTGATGAGCTGAAGAGGAGGTTGACGACAGCTCCAGTGTTGACATTGCCATCAGATTCTGGAGGATTCACTATCTATAGTGATGCATCGGGGAAGGGACTGGGTTGTGTGTTGCAGCAGAATGGGAGGGTAATTGCCTATGCTTCCAGGCAATTACGTTCTCATGAGAAGAACTACCCTACCCACAATTTGGAGTTGGCAGCGGTCATCTTTGCTTTGAAGTTGTGGAAACACTATTTATACGGAGAGCGTGTGGAGATCTTCACAGACCACAAGAGCTTGAAGTATGTGTTTACCTAAAAAGAGCTGAACATGAGGCAGAGGAGATAGTTAGAGTTGATGAAAGACTTCGACATATTGTTGCAGTACCATCCAGGGAAGGCGAACGTAGCTGTGGATGCGTTGAGCAGGTATCCGGTAGCTATGTGCCTGACTACAGATCATTATCTTCTGGCAGATCTAGAGGGCTTGGGCATTGAGGTGATAGTGTCTGGAGTTGAGATGCAGATGTGGGGACTGCAAATTCAGTCAGAGTTGGTAGACCGGATCAGGGCTACACAGTTTGAGGATGAGTCCCTGAGGAGCATCAGGGCGCAGGTTTAAATTGGATTGTCAGATGACTTCACCATTGCTGATGATGGTTCATTGCGGCACGGTACTAGGTTGTGTGTGCCGAGTGGATCGTTGCGCGAGAAGGTTCTTCAGGAGGTGCATCGATCCCAGTATTCTATGCATCCAGGTGCCAATAAGATGTATAGAGATCTGAGAGAGCCTATATGGTGGTACGGGATGAAGCGGGAGGTAGCACGCTTCGTATCCCGATGCTTAGTGTGCCAGCAGGTGAGGGCGGAGAGGCAGAGGCTAGGAGGTTTGCTCCAGCCGTTACCCATTCCAGAGTGGAAATGGGAGCATGTGACCATGGATTTTGTTTCTGGACTTCCCCGTTCTCCAGGCAGGAAGGATGCAATTTGGGTCATCGTGGACAGGTTGACCAAATCGGCCCACTTTCTACCATTCAAAGTGGGTACGTTACAGAGAGACTAGCAGAGATGTATGTGCGCCAGATAGTCATACTGCATGGAGTTCCTGTGAGCATAGTATCAGACCGGGACAGTCGCTTTACTTCCCATTTCTGGAGGAGTCTGCAGGCTAGCTTGGGCACCCAGCTCAAGTTTAGTAGTGCGTATCACCCACAGACAGACGGTCAGTCAGAGAGGACCATTCAGACACTTGAGGACATGTTTCGTACTTGTGTTTTGGATTTCAGAGGCTCTTGGGAGGATCACTTGCACTTGGTAGAGTTTGCTTACAACAACAGCTACCAAGCCAGTATCGAGATGTCACCATTCGAGGCGTTGTATGGACGGAGGTGTCGCACTCCGTTATCATGGGATGATATAGGCGAGAGAGCTTTACTTGGCCCGGAGATGGTGGTTGATGTAGCGGAGAAGGTCAAGCTCATTAGAGATAGACTTCGGGTGGCGCAGGACAGGCAGCGGCATTGGGCCGATAGCCACCAGAGACCTTTGGAGTTCGAGGTATAGCTTAGAATCTAGATTTTTGTTCTTGCGTTTGCTTGTGATTGCTTGTTTTAGACTAAGTGCAGAGACCTTATTTGTGCTAGGTTGGAGATCTGGTGTTCCTGAGGATTTCTCCGATGCGGGGCACTATTCGCTTCGGTGGAGGCGGGAAGCTTAGCCCACGTTTCGTCGGACCCTTCCGTATCCTTGAGAGGGTCGGCGCCGTGGCGTATAGGCTTGAATTGCCGCCTACGCTGGAGGGAGTTCATGATGTGTTCCACGTGTCGCAGTTGAGATGGTACGTGGCGGATCCCAGTCACGTATTGGATCACTCAGAGATCGTGGTGGGCCCTACTCTTAGCTATCCAGAGCAGCCGGTGGAGATTCTGGATCGGCGTGAGAAGGTATTGAGGAACCAGACTATTCCCTTGGTTCGCGTCGCGTGGAGGCATCACTCTCCAGGTGAGTCGACCTGGGAGAGGGAGGATAAAATGCGCGAGCGATACCCCTATCTTTTTGAGCCCTGAGGTATGGTTCTTTCCTTGCATTCTTGTCCTAGTTTCGTCTTTTAATTTCGAGGACGAAATTATTTTAAGGAGGGTAGGCTTGTCACTACCCAATTCTAGAAAATAGGGTTATTTTTTGTTTATTTGGTAAATTGTGTATTGTATATAATTAATTATATTTATATTTAAATAGTGATTGTATTATTTTTATTTGATTGTTTTAGGGTTTTGGCTAGCCTGGACCCATGTCAGACCCTAGTGGACCCATGTTCGACCCAACACACACCCTTGTGAGACTTATTTTTTGGTTTAGAATATTTATTACATTTTTAGTGGGTTAGTTGGAGAGATTTGGAGTTAGTTTGAGTGCTTTTGGAACCCGAAACCAAAACCCAAGTGAGAGGAGGGCATTTTGGACATTTGGAGACTTGTGAAACCCTTTTTAGTGTTTTGGCCGACCAAACCACAGCCCCTACCCGTGCAAACAGCAGCCCCTTCCCCAATTTTCATTTTCTACTTCTTCTTCACTTCTTCTTCTTCTCCACTACTTCTTTCTTCTTCCTTTCTTCTCCCAACTTCAAGTAAGTGCCCTATTCCCCTTCTTTCTTCTTCTATTCTCCATGGTTGTTAACCCTAACCCTA